>WHVA01000104.1:0-265854 GCA_015179125.1 Gautieria morchelliformis | reverse complement strand
GTATTACTTAGAGCTCCTTGATTTGATATCTACTTGATGCAAATTGATTGCTTTGATTTTCCCCAATGCACTTGACCTTACTGATATGTTAGACTTACCGTGTGTTAGACTTACTGATGCATTTGACCTTACCGAGGCGTTTGACTTGCACCCCCGCGCGAAGCGCGGGTATCCACCTAGTTCCTATAGGTGAAAGAGCACGGTGGGAGGTTGTGGGCGCGCTGACCAATGCTGACCAATGCTTGGTCATTAGTTTGTCAGCGGAGCGCGCGAGCGGCGCAGCCGCGAGCCAAGAACGCTGCGCAGCATGGTCACGTGACCGTTTGCGTTCCAAATTAGGTCAGCGGCGCGAGCCGAGAGAACGCTGCGCGGTCACGTGACCCGTTCGCGACCAGAGCGCGCATACGCGAGTGTGGTCCGTGCACGACACGCGCGCACGGTATAAAGGCCGAACGGTAAGGACATAACGCCAGGAACCTGCCCAACCGGCGATTCCTCTGTCTGCTGTCCGCTATGTGCTCTGCTGCCTGTGCTCTGTGCTCTGCGTGTCTGCTCTGTCCGCTGTCGCTCTGTGCTCTGTCTGATCTGGGTGCTGTCTGCTGTCAGCTCTGTCTGCTGTCTCCTCCTTTAGCTGGCTGGCTGTCTATGGCTTTGGTTGGCTGACTATCTATTGGCTTGGCTGGCTATCTATTGGTAAGTAATATCTCTTTTTTAATGCATTCCAATGTATTTTTTATTTGATTTGTGTTTATATTTTATTGGTTCCTTTTTTTTTATCATATTGCATTCACATGTGCTTTATATTTTTGTGATTTTTTTCGAAAATAGATTTAAATAAAATCCAAAGACTGCTGAAAAAAAAGTATTTTAATATCAATATTTTTCAGGTTTTTTTCGAAAATAGACATCAATAAGTTCCTCTAAAATTAATGAGATTCTGCTTTTAAATGTGGTTTGTTTTATTGTTTTATTTACTGTAAAGCACTCACAGCCACTCCTCTCTGGCTATACTGGTGGCTGGCTTACTATGGCTTTGGCTGGGCTCTGGGTTTCTCTGTCAGTCTCTGGGCTTCTCTGGCTTTGGCTGGGCATTAATAACAGCTTCTGCTTCAATGTACTGTGCTTTTTTGACATTTTTTGCAAATAGATATCAATAAATTATCCTGACTTTGTGAAAATTGACAACAGCTCCAGGTTAAATGTACAGTGCATTTTCTTGACATTTTTCGAAAAATAGATAATCCTAACTTTGCTAAAATTAATAACAGCTTCAGCTTACATGTACTGGACATTTTCTTGACATTTTTTCGAAAAATAGATAATCCTGACTTTGCTAAAAATTAATGACAGGAGCTGCTTAAATATAGATTCCTTGACTATTTTATTTATGTCTGTATATGTCACAAAATAGATATTGATACATGTCCCTGAGCTTGCTAAAAGTTAATAAGTAGTAACAGCCTCTGCTTGCTTCACTTTGAGGCCCTTGGGGATATGCTACACATGCCATTGGGACATGCTATGCATGCTATACTTGAGGGCATGCTACACACACTATGCATGGGGACATGCATATGCGTGGAGACATGCATGGGATGCGACACACACGCTATGCTTGGGGACACGCATGCTATGTGTGGAGACACTCATGGTATGCATGGAGACACTCACGTTATGCGTGGGGACACGCACACTATGCTTGGGGACACGCACGCTATGCATGGAGACATGCATGTTATGCGTGGGGACACGCACGCTATGCATGGAGACATGCATGTTATGCGTGGGGACACGCACGCTATGCATGGAGACATGCATGTTATGCGTGGGGACACGCACGCTATGCATGGAGACATGCATGTTATGCGTGGGGACATGCACGCTATGCTTGGGGACACGCACACTATGCTTGGGGACACCCATGTTATGCGTGGAGACACACACACTATACTTGGGGACACTCATGTTATGCGTGGAGACACGCATGTTATGCATGGGGACACACATGCTATGCATGGGATGTGCACACTATATGTGGGGACACACTATGCTTGGGGGACATGGTACAAACAAGGGACACACTACAGGGGAAAACACTACAAACAAGGGACATTCTACACATGCTATACTTGGGGGACACGCTACAAACAAAGGACATGCTATGCATTGGGGACACACTTTGCACACTATATTTGAGGGAGATGCTACACACACTACATGTAGGGACATGCTACACATGTGGACACGCTATGCATGGGGGACACACATGCTATAATTTAGGACACGCTATGTTTGGGGACATGCTACAAACCAGGGACATGCTATGCATGTGGACACGCCATGCACACTGTACTTGGGGACATGCTACATGTGGAGACACACTATGCATGGAGGACATGCTACGCACACTATACTTGGGACATGTTATGTGTGGGGTCATGTACAAACCAGGGACACAATAAGCATGCTATATTCGAGGCTATGCATGGAGGACATGCTATGCACGCTATACTTGGGCACATGCAGACATGTAGAGACATTACCTATCTTGATGTGTTACTTATAGCTACTTTCAATTGCAATGAGATGTGTTTTACTTATCCCAAGTTTGATTTACCCAATGCGTTTGAACCTTGCTGATGCATTTGACCTTACCGAGGCGTTTGACCTACACCCCCGTGTGAAGCATGGGTATCCACCTAGAGGTAAGGGTTCAAGAATTGAGTTAAGTTGGATATCAGAAATCAAGTTGGAAGGCAGAGGTCAGAGAGACAGAGGCCTTGCAAGTACTTGCTATGCTAAGACAGGAAACAGTGCAAAGGGAGTCACATATCAAAGTCAATTATGTGATTGCAGAACAGAGGCACACATGACTGGGTTTTATACAAAGAGCTGAGACAACATGTCAGAAGGTAGAGGTAAGCAATTCCGGTGCAAGCAAAAGTAACTAGGATAAATGGAGTAAGTAACTAATACGGAACAAGAGGAACTACAAGGGGTGCCGGTAGAACTAAGAACAATCAATAGGCAAAAGAACAAGGGGAATGTGGGTCTAATTGATAGTGGAACAAATGGATCTCCTGATGCTCTGGACTTGCTATGCTAAGGGTCAAGTAGGGAAGGCCGGTGAATAGAGTCAAAAGGGGAAGTATGTGAATAGTAAAGAACAAGGGGATCAAAAGGTCAAAGTGTGGACATTGCGGAATAGAGCCAGAGGAGGCATGGAGTACCAGAGTTGGTCGGGCAGCATGGTCATAACATTACCTACCTTCAATCAATAAGATGTGTTTTACTTATCTGAATGAAATTTTCTTATCCGAATGGTTTGACTTATCCCAAGTTTATTTACCCAAGGCATTTGACCTTGCTGGTGCGTTTGACCTTACCGAGGCGTTTGACTTGCACCCCCCCGCGAAGCGCGGTATCCACCTAGTATTATATGAAATCAGCACGCAGTCGACGCGGCCCATATCAATTACTCATCTAAGAATGCCGTACAGGCAAATGACTCAGCGGAGCATCTCAATGGTAAGGTTCATCAACTAAAACTTGCCAGAGATCGCGCCCCTATCTTGGGACGAGACAACGTTGTCTCTCCGATAAAGTCCGAGGGTAAGGATGTCATGTCTTAAAGAAGGGTTGCTGCTTATACCCCGTTGTCTCAACATTAGTAACCGGTGACGGGTCCGCGTAATCTTCACATCCTATGGGAGAAGTATTTGGTTTTACGCGTCATCGTCCTCTTTCTAACCCGAGCCGGTCCATCCGGCCCAGCAAATTAGAAAACCCCTGCATACGTATGTGAGCTCTGGCAGAGGCTTGGATTTAAACCTGGTCTGTCTTGGGAAGAAAGAAACTCAAATGTATAGAACGGTGTCAGGTCTGAATGTTTTGTGATTTTGTCTTTCGGTTTCATGTCGAGCAAGCTGTCCATAAGGCACACAGAAGACGACGCGAAGCTGAAAAACTTTGGCGGACGGAGCTCGACCCGGTGCTGATCGCCAACGCATCCAACAACACCACCCACACCACCTCAATACCCCGCCACAATCTGGCATCGAACACGCCCAACGCCGCCACATTGCTCCACAGCCCATGCACCCTCGCCGCGCGGGCGAGGAGCGCCTGTACCATAAAGGCCGCGGCATACTCCATGGAGAGCTGGAGCTGGTCGGGGGTCTGTGTCTGCGTCGCGTTGCGCGGCGCCCTGGGGAGCAGCGCGGCGAGGAGGTGGTCGCCGTGCTTGGTGTAGAGGTAGTGCATGAGGATCGGGAACGTCTCCAGGCTCGGCAGGGGGAGGAGGACGACGGGGAGCGTGAGTGTGCTGCCGGCTGCGGGGGCCGCCGCGGGCTTCGAGTACGGGAGGTCCGGGAAGTGCGCGCAGTGCGAGGCGAGACGAGCGCGTGCGCGGGGTGGAGGGCGATGCGTGTGGGGGGCTGGGACTGGGCGCAGACCGCGAAGAGGTGCAAGGGCGCGTCGGCCGTGATGTCGTTGACGATGACTTCGAGCTCGCGTGGGAGACGGTCACGGGGGGGTTCGCCGTCGTGCTCGCTGCCACAGCAAGCAACCTGAATCGGAAATGTAAGCTCGGGTAAATTCTTTGCGCAATGTGAGTAGTACTGACTGGGGCCCGAAGCGTTGTAGTTTTGCATGGAGATACTCCAGGGCGACACCCTTCAAGTCAGCATCGACAGCTTCGAGCACGCCAGCGGGTATGGCCTTGAACGCTGGACGGCCGAGGGTCCTCGGGAGCTGGATTGTCCGCTGATGACCGTTCGCTCCCGAGGGTGTCCCGACGTCTCCCACATCGGGGTCCTCAACGGGGAACCTGGGTGGCGTGCACGTCGGTGCCACCGACTGCATGCGACGACGATGGTCCCGAGAGCTCTCTCGCGTGATCACAACAGGCGATGGCGAGTTATTCGCGTGCGAGCGCGGTCGCCGCCCGTTGGTATTCCTTAAGACAGACTGCGAGAACCTGAACACGACATTAACAGATGCCATAGCCTTTACTTAGCCCGTTCCGCAGCCACGGAAACAATCCGTACCTCAAATGTAAAGAACATGAACCAGCATGATCGGTCCCATTACACGTCCTTCCCGTCAATTGTAGCATGATGCTGTAACCTTATCCTTGCAGAATCATGCATTGCTGAAGCTTCTCAAGTTCTCCAGGAGTCGAGACAGGTTCTTCCCGTGCCTAGGTATCAGCCGCGCAGACCACATCCAGTATATTCTCCTGGTTAGCTGGCCATTCATTTCCTAGCCGCGCAGCGTTAGAATAGTAATTCATCCGTAGCCAAGGGATCTACACGCCAGTTTGTTCTGTGCTCGCATGCAAGACATACCCACAACTGATACCTGCCCGGATGGCCGCTAGCCTGTAGGATTCAGAGCCACATGAGCTCTTGGGCGGAGGTACTGCAGGACGGTCGGCGCGAGCGCGAAACAGGGCGAAGTCGGAGACGGGCACTGGCTGTACCTGCACGTGCGCCGTTAACATTAAGATTAGTACGCAGGCGCCGCGCGGGTTCGGTGGCGGGGCTGGCACCACACACGGACACGGCGGTGTCGAGTTGAGTCGGCTGTCAACGCGTTACGCAAGAGTTGTAGGAACGGAGTACGAGGCGGCGTGTATACAGCGTGTGCGTGACGGCGAGTGAGGAGATGGCGCAGCAGCGCGGTGGAGGGCGGGAGCTGCGTATGGCCAGGGGCAGACGAGAAAGCTGCAGGACACAACGACGAGCATGGACAGCGCTACAGTCAGGGCGGACGCGACGAAAGCCGCTCATCCCCGGACAACAATGCATGCATGTAATGGGGAGAACATGCATGCATTGTTGTCCGGGGATGAGCGAGTGACAAGAGAAGACAGAATCATGGAAAGAAGAAAGAAGAAAACGAAGAAATGGTCAGGTCTCTCAAAAGCGACGATGGGACAACAAAAGAAAAAAACATTGGACGCAGCATGCATGGAAAGAATCTTGAGCAATACGAAAGTTTGACGGGCAAAAATACGCACGGAAAGAAAAATAGCCGCGATACGAATGTTTGACGGCAATAACGATGAACCAACAGCGAGAGAAATTGAGAAGTTGCAAGAAGGATTGACGGCAAAAGTGAAGAACCTACGGTGAGACAAACGGTGACGTTGCACGGCAAAGTTTCACGGCAAAAACGATGAAGCAACAGTGAGACAAATGGAGCCGTAGCTCAAAAAGGTTTAATGACAAAAAAGAAGAACCAACAGTGAGACAAATGGAGACGATGCTCCCAAAATAAGCAGAGAAAGCCGAGTCAAACAGGGGCAAAGGAGCACAAACTTTCACACGTCGTATGCTTAATAGAAGAGTAATAGCATACCTTGAATGCATATTTCTTGACACCCCTTCCCAAATACCCACCCCGTGGTTTACTCTCATATTTATGTTCTGGCCAATCCTTCGCAACGAGTATAGTTTCCTTTGGTGACCCTTCAATAAGTGAAATTGTGCCCCACTTATCAATAGTCCAATTGATGCGCTCAAATGGGTAGGCATCATATCGCACTGCAGGTGTTGATGGTAAAAGTGACAGGCCTGCAATGGATGGCCGATACATGCTAGTGTACTTTAGTGGTGTTAAGACATGGCTCGCAATAGATTGCTGCAAGCTAGCTGTAACTGAGCGTTGAGCGGTTAAACTAGTACTATGGGTGGAAATATTCATAATACACCTGTAACTATTTTCAACAACCGAACGTTTTGATGGTGGCGAAGCATCCTCCTTGTTAGATCCACCAGAGTCATCGTCACTCTAGAGTAAAAGAAATTTAATCATCTGAATAGAAAGTGAAGGTTTTAAGGTACCTCTCTTGACCGCTTTGCGTTATGAAGAATCTCCCACACATAAACCCGGAGTGTGATTGACTTTCCAGCTGCATCTTTTTTCGAGATCCCATCGCTCTGACTGAGCCGATTGTGAAGAGTCCCGATAGAGCCACTGGGGAGGTTGAGCTGATATGAGCTGCTGTTATCCTTCTGGACAGCGAATGTCACATATTCTCTGTGCACACTTCATTAGTACTTGGTACTACTGTGTCATTGCGAGCGGAAGGGTAGAACGAGCGGAAGGTTAGAAGAAATAAACATTACTAACAGAGTGATCCTCACAGTCATTCGGTCATGTTCTTCCTTTTCATCTGGGTCGACCGGCAGCGTCATGTAAGCAGATTGAAGTAACTCTACAAATGCTCTAAATGTGTTCTCTACAGGGACAGCCGATGTAACCGTATATCTAACTGTTGGGTGTTGAATCTACAAGTCTGCTGAATCAATACATGTTGACAACAAGGCTAGGATATAGTTACGGCACGAGCTTTATTCCCATTCACAGGATAAATCCATAATGTCCCTGTCAAGACATTTGTTTCGGTGCGACTAAGTTCTTTGAGGGCCTGGTTGCGCACACGTGCCTGTGAGGCATTCAACAAACCCCAATTCAAGGTTTGTTTAGCTGGCTGTCGGTTGAGTCGATGCAGCGAAGCCTCGACTGGTGAGTTGCCACACTCTTGATAATGCTGCTGACGACCGAATGGGTTCCTACCTGTCCGGCGTCGTCACCAGCTTGTAGATTGTTCAGTAGAATAACTCGGTGTATAAATGGATTATTACTTTTCACTTTGCAAGAGCCGCACAGGACGCCTTGCATACGAGGATACACTGCTCCGCATCCTTCGCATTGTTGAGTTTCCTGCCATAGTAGAAATACTCAGGTCTAAATATGATTAATGAGGTGGTGCTTACCTGGATAGCGTTCTTCTCCTCTGGAAGCGTTGCAGCTTCAATCTTCATGCACTTACCACATGTTGCGGGGTGATCGCAGAAGACGAAGATGCAGCCACACAAATGGCATTGCATTCTGTTCAGTAGTCGAAGATAAGCACTGAGGACACGTCGAGATAGAAAGTTAACGTAATTAGCCTGGTTTAGCTGGTTGGCGTTCGCTGTAATTTTTTTTCATTCATTCCAACCCCGCGAGGGCGATGCGCACTGAAACACCGGATATGCTGCGTAAGCATCGGTGTAAAAATGTTACTTCCTTCGTTTGTAACTTCCCAGGGGTACTGAGTCAGTCCAAGAGATTCTAGGTAACATTCAGGCAACAGGAGTGCACTGACCAACTAAAGGATTACACGAAGACTTCATGAAGGACTGCTGGCGAAGACGACATCGGACTTGCAACTAAGCTTCCGAGACAATGATATGTAAGCTGTGTTCCTGGTTTCAATTTCCGTCAGCTGATTTCTATTTCGCCATTTGAAACAGACCTGGTACTGCTCGGGCACCGTAGGCGGTTCAGTTTCAGCTCCTCGGTCTTTGTCATATTCCCCTCATCTCTCATCTGCGCCGCGCGGAGAAGCTTATCGACTGCGGGCTCGAGTACTGGAGATGGCTATAAGGTCTACGGTGTCAGGCGCTTCCACGGATTCAGCACGAGACATATGTACTTTGAATTTGGCAGCTGGGTGGATGCACTTTTGCGGAACCAGCGTGGTCCTCAAATTCACTCTCGACGCCTGCTTCGGTGCGTTCCTCGAGCATTCGACGCTTTCGGCCAGGAGCTATATATTCGCTCATCACGGCTTCACCTGCCTCGTCCCCGGCTTTGCGTTTCTTGCCGGGCTCGAGCTAGGAAACAATGGCGCCGAAATTCTCAAGAGCCTCCTCCTCCTCCTCTATATCCTCTTCAAGGGTGTGGGTAAAGGATAACAACATAGCTACAAGAGTATTTGAGTGCAGATCTGGTGCAAAGCTGTATCACACATACATCTTCGCCACTTCGTTTTCCTCTGCTGACTGGCTTGGTGCGTCTTTTGTATCCATATGGCCTTCCGCCAAAATCCGGCTCACCTCAACCGTCCAGAAGCTCCAGAAATTCGTCGCTATTCCCGTCGAGCTCTTCAGCATTGACGTCAGGATCATGACCAGACTGGCGCTCGAGGGCATGTTCATCCAGGTCTACTTCGGCGAGGCGCACATTTATGGTCATTGCTGAAGGTCAAGATCGGGTTTTCCGCGAGTCTGTAGCGAAATAGGTGTTACAGAAACATTGAATACAAAATAAAAACGGGGTACCTTCTTTGCAAATGAAGACCCAGCAAAGCGGTCTTCGTCGCTTTCCTCGAAAGCGTTGTCACTCTCAATTTCCTCGTCGTCCTCGCTGCTGATGACATCACCACCATCATCTCCCGTGCTCATAATGCATGCTCTTAAAGCGTCCCGATAGAGCTTCCGTCCATACCCAGTGCGGGGTTAGTCACCCGTTATAAGCCGTGTGACTAATAACATAAACACCGGACTTTGCCCCTGTGCGAGCCGTGCCCTAGACTCGAGCCTACGCGAGCGACGAAGTTAGCAGAAATCCCCCCGAAAAGCGATTGCGGAAGGTAGCGTATAGTGAATAATAACATAAAGACAGAACGCAAGGCGAGAGAGCTGTTTTCATAGGGCACGCGTCAGGTCACGTGTGTTCCTTGACGCGGGCCGGGCAGGTGCGGAGTTCGCCGGGTGTAAGGACATTCCTATTTACTGTGAAACCCCTGATAACAAAAATGGACCACTAATCAACACTTCGAGTCCATGCTTGGCCTGGCAAGTACATAAGGGTCTCACATGTTTGAATTCAACATTGATGATATATATTCTAGCGGGACAGAAAATTTCGAAGCTAGTCAAACAGTGGGTGTACATTACTGTGACATCATGCATCTTCCGAGCCCCATCGATAACGTCCGGGCTCTGGAATATAAACATAGTCCGGAGCATCCAAATTTTGGGCATGAATGTATCGACATTCTATGTCTGGTCGCCTCGACGTCCCATGTCCAGGAGGGACAAATTCATCCCTGGCTTATTCACCTATGGTCCCCGCAATCTGGAAGCGAGAAAAACGCGCATTAGTAACTGAGTAGACAGCGAGTGCTCTCCTTGATCAGGGGAGTGAAAAGGAAATAAGCCAAAACCGTAATAACAGGAGAGATGATGCATGATGCAGCACAGTATATCAAAGACAAAAGAAAGAGGAGTCACTACCCACCACATTCCCATGCACCCCCCAGCTCACGCCCAACCCAAACATAATCCATCCCAAAACGACAATACCCACAGATGTCGCAAGCAGAGCCCACGCAAGCCGCGAATGGTTGGGGCGCAGCACCTTAAGGTCGTACTCGCGTTCTGCCAGCGTCGTTACCTTGTTTCCTGACGCGTCGCCGAGTCCGTCGAGTCTGCAGATCTCACGGCTAAGTTGGCTTGGTGTGACTTGGGCGAGGCGGGCGGCTGGCAGGATGGTCCACCACGGGGTGCTCATGATGAGGAGTGATCCGGAGATCGCGACAGAAATAAAGGCATAGGCGAGCCAAAGGGAGATGGCGCCTGTGTAGGATAGTAGGGACAAGGGGAGGTGTTTTTGGAATTACAAGGGTAACATAGACGGAAAATGCGGAAGGTGAGGGTAAGCAGAATGCTGGGTGCTGGCGGGAGACAGCAGACTAACCGTCGAGAGATCCGTGAGAGCTGTCTTGTATCTTCCCGGCGGCGGTGGTAATAATTACAATGGAAGCTTGTACCACGGATTCTGTGGCCCGGGACGCGGGTCAGCGGTGAAAACCAGGCGCGAGGTGGGAGGGTGCACGTCGACGCACTTTTAATGGCAAACGCTGTAGCGAAATAGCGAGGGTCAGGAATAACGTTACGAATGATTTCGACTTGAGGGGCAGGGGTGAAGCACTGTAGTTGGCGTATAAGCAGGGCACTTCTTAAACACGGGCTTAATCAGAAAGGAGTATACTTGCCTGTGCGAGGGCGTAAAAGACATATGCAGCGACAAATGTGGGTAGGGTATGGCTGAATTTGAGGAAGAGCATTGAGATGAGGAACGTGATGCTTGACAGGAATACTGAAAGTGAGGCAAACGCTGCCTAAATACATCTCAGCAAAACGAAACGAGGTACGCACGGAAGGAAACGCGATGTCCGACAAAGTCTATCCATACGCCGAGAAAGGGCGTGACGCCGATGGGGAGGAGAAGATACATACTAGATACCCAGCCACCGACGACAGCACCTTTTTTAAGGCGCTGCTGTGCAAATTGACTTTCCGCGCCGCACGTGAGTAATATGTACTGTCTAGAAGACAAGCCATATATGAGACTTACGTGGAGATGGACACAAAGCTCTGCACGCCCGCGTTCTCGAAGACGGCGAATGCAACGATAACCCAGAAGGTTGTGCTAAGTCGTCTGATGGTCGTAAGGCTGAAGACACGGCGCTGCACGACGCCCTGGTGGTGCGTGCCGTCTGTCTGGTCAGTGACGTGATAGTGGGAACGGAGGAAGCGGTCAAGGAAAACGAGGCCGATTGCGCAAAGGAAAGAAAAAAGGGAGATGCACGCGCTGATCCAGAGGGACCACGCGTACGAGCCAAGGTTGGAGGTGATAACGTTGGCGGTGGATTGGCCAACGAACTGGCCGAGATTTGCAATAGACCAGACCATCTGGAAAGTAAGTGTTAGCTGTAGAGTTATGTTTACATGTATGCAGGGACTTGCCCCGATGGAGAATGCGAACCCGCGGCCAGGAGCAAAGTACGTAGAAAAGATGCGGTGCTGGGCGTTGTCGAGGCTGCCATCACCGACGGCGGCGATGACCTTTCCGACAACGAGGAGTGCGAAACTGTCCAGATGGTTGGTCGCTGCTCCGGCCATGACCATGGAACCGGCAAGGTGGAAAAATGCCAGGACCACAGAGAGCGATGCACCACCCCATTTGTCGATGGCGAAGCCGAGAAATATGCAGAGGACGGTGTTGACGAGGTTTGTTACGGCGACGAGCGTAGCAAATTGAGAGTTGTTGATGTGGGTATTCTTGATAATGGTCGTTTTGAGCGCAACAATGAGACCCTGCGTTACGTTAGTACGTTCACTAGGATATTAGTATGCCTGCAGAATCTGACTTACGTTGGACCAATGATTCCCAACTACGACGGGGTGGTTATGCTACGGACTGAGATGCATACTCAAGTACTTACAGCTGCACAAACATGTAAGAATGATCATGCCCAGTCTCCACTGGGTGGGGAGCTGGGGCTTTCTTCCACCTGGCCATGGAATGGAAGCGGCTGACTTGATTTTGCTGTCGTCACCGTAGCCAAGCTGTTTGGGTGTCTCCCGTCCAGCAGTATTCATCGGAAGAATGGCCATGGGTTTGATACGACGGGGCAGGAGCCAGTGCCCACAGCGTTGCTTTTACCTTGCGAGGGTAAGCGTTCGTCTGGGTAGCAATCTTATCTGATTTGGAGCCTTTCAGACTACTTATATAAAGCTGGCGGTGTAAACGCCGTTATCAGATTGGTGATAAGAGATGGCCCTTGGCGCTTGTGCTGATTCTATCCGAACTAACGGGTTACTGTGTTCACAGTTCCTGCGGTCGGGTTTCAGTTTGGTGCATGTGATGCCCGTCATCTCCCGCAGACACATGCTACTGGGATTCGAGCTCCGAATGAGGTTGTCCTCGACATGGGAATTCCGAGATTAGACTATTCATACCATACACGATATTCTTAAGGTAGCTAATGAAATCAAGCCTTTCATCCATCGCACTCCTGTTGGTGGTAGGCAAATTTCGTATTATTTTCAGAGCAATGTTCATCTAGAGGCTCTCTGTTTGTGGACTCATGGCAACTCGGCTTTCAAGATTCGAGGCACTACCAATCCTATTCGCTCCATTCTGCGAGAAAGCACCCCGTCGTCAAAGCTCACCAAAGCTCACCGTTGTCACTCATTCATCTGGGCCTCATGCACAAGCCTCCGCATTAACTGCAACTTGCAAGACAGCTCGGCGTGCGCGCACACGTTGGCTGTCAGGCCGAATAATGCATCATCTGGAAAGAAGGCTTGCCGTCCGAGGTTATGGGGTAGCCACAGAGTGCATCCCGACATTACAAGCATGAGAGGATGCAGCCAGCGCAGTCATCGAAAAAGAGAGAGCCCAACATGTCGAGAGAAGGGTGTTGGTACCGCCCTACGATGACGGTGCGTATGTGCCAGCTGTCGCTTGAGCTGTATAGTTTTCATCCTTCCGCAGTGCGAATAATTGCAGGCCAAGGCACCCTAGCTGTAGAATTGCTCGAGCAAGCCCGGAATCTCGATAAGGGCACGAAACTTTCATCTCTGCCGGCATATCGCCATTGGGGCACGCAAAGCGGTTGTCCCACCGGAAATCCCCTGTTAGGGTCTTTGAGCGCAACCACACGATCAGCGGTGTTGAATTTCCCAAGGTTCGAATGGTGCTTGAACAGGTTGAGGAGGGGGGCGGTAAGCCCGAGCCGAAGTCGTGCAAGCGCAGGTCGGCGATTCCCAAATTGAGAACCCCTTTGAGCTCAAGCGACTTCAGGCCGCCCTCGCGCAAGAGTGACAGAGCGAGGTGATCTCGAATTTGTACATGCCTTCTGTAGCGACGCGTTAATAACCTCCCAATAACAAGCAGACCTGTCTGCTCACCTTTCTTGGGTGAAAGCGGTATTAGCACTAGGCGGGAACATACGTTTCCCCGCCTTTATAACGATAGAAACTGCAAGCACGACCTGGAGAGAGCATTAGCTTGATTGTTTCTCGGACGTCAAGAAAGCTCACCACCCAGTAAGGTTTGTTGGCACAGCAGGATTACGGGAAGTATGGGTGCGTGTTTGTGTCACTAATTCCGTTTGTTCAAGTTATGCGGCCGCAACAATGGGGACTGTTCAATTGTAAGTACAGTCATTGTTCGAAAGGAAAGCCGGCCCCGCAGGACAGCCCATTGTGCAAATTCTTCACATAAGCCTATCTTGGTACGCGCAAACCTCCCATTGCTGATCGGAAACAACCACCATGGAATCTAGGGAGAATGTCATGGTTCACTGAACGATGACATTCTGCCTAGATTCCGTGTTGGGATTGATACTGTACCTATGTAGAAAGAGCCTACATAGTGATGAGTATAAGTATGTTATACTGTACGTTCACTGAGGTGCTGCTAACTGCTTGTCCGTTATATAAACCAGTATGCTCGAAGACTAGCTGATCGAGCATATGCACGATCCCTCGTGATACAGGGCTGCGTCTCAAGCTTACTGGCGACTGCATCCCGACAGGAGGATCTCCGCCCTCTTCTGCGTGCAGCGCCCCGTTAGCTACCACCGCCACCGCCCATCCCGGCGTTCCTACCGCCACTGCCCATGCCCGGCGTTGCCACCACCGTGGCAGCGCTGGGATGGGCGGCGATGATGGCAGCGCTGGGATGGGCGGTGGTGGTGGCAGCAACGGGATGGGCGGCGTCCACCCTTACACCGATATCCGCCCTCACACCGCTTCCCGCCCCCTCACCGCGCCAGTCCGCAAGAGGAAGGGCAAGGAGAAGGCTGAGGACGCTGGGGGCAATATACCTCGGAGGCGCAGCCGCCCTTGAAAAGCCGTTCAACGTTGTGGTCCTGCAACCTGATCTGGGCGAGGGGTCCAGCCGGTGCAGGCTGCCGGTCTCTGCGAGGGACAGCGAAGCGAGAGGAGATGGGGGGGAGCGGCGTGCTGCAGAGAGAGAGAGGAGACGCGGCCGTGGACCGTATTAATATACGCAGCCAGACGCCCGATCGATCCAGGAGAGTGGGTTTCCGAGTGTGGTGACGTATTTCATGGACCGCGACACCCGAATCGACACACCTACCCCTATTCCAAGAAGTCGGCAAAACTTTCAAGCTCGCAGGTGGTTTCGCGCCGCGTTCTGTTGCATGTCACGATGTAGGGTAAGAAATGCTGGAAGGGAGAGCCTGTTTGGAATGTTAAATATTGTATACCATCTGATCTGTATCATTTTCACATCTGTAATTTCACTGTAGATCACTTCCGCGATTTTCTGTGTCGCCGCAATCACCGGGTTAACTAATTTTGTCCCTCGTGATTTGGATAAACCAGGGTCCGATTAGACAATCAGCCTCACACATTACATCGAAATCACGTTCGGTCCCGCTCTCTGACGGCAGGGTTGCCCCAGTCGTGGTGGCCAATGTAAGTTGAGCTGTATGGTTGAGATTAGAGAAACCATTTTCGGTCCAGACGCAAATTGAAACAAGAAACAAAAAAGACATCTGATCAACTATACTCCAGCAATAATAGCATGGGATAAATCCACAATAGATTAAAACAGTTTTTCCAATTGGATTGATGACTGTGCCCATCTATCTGCCAAGCATACGTCGTGAGTAAACGAGACACAGCTCGTAATCCACCACACACCTTTCTAAAAACCCGAGGAAGTGTCTGCCTCTGGAATCCCACTCTCATATTCCGCTCCGCCGCAACGGGTGTCTCTCGAACTGCACCTGGCTCGTGTAAGGGTATGGCAGCTCCTGTGTCAGATACTTGGCGGCTTTCTTGGCCCTTTGCTCTGAGAGGGTAAGATGCGGAGGCAGCCGTGTCGAGTAATACAACCGTAAGCAAGCGTTTCCTGGCTTAAACGCAACACACAAAACCAGCCAGGCAGTGTATGACCTTCTTCACGAGAAGCATCTACTTTCGACTTCTCGTTATTCAGTGTCTCGAAATCCTTCAATCAACAATTGCACGATGCGCGTGAACTCACTGGCCGCACCGGAAAAACATTATCTCCCGCAGATGCAAGGGCGACAAGGTCCCGCCGCTCAAACGCCTTGACAACGTGGCCCTTTCCCCTTCGCCTTCATTTGCTGTTCTTGTGCCGCGATCTCACTGTCTGCATCCGAGTCTTCGAGCGCAGCGTCGACTTGCTTCCTACTCGGCGTAGCTTTAACCTTGCATGTGGGTTCACCGATTTGACCTTGGGCGCTTGGCTCTCTGCATCTCGAGTACTCAGCTCGCTGGGTAACTCGAGCACATCGTCCATCGAGATCTCAACGACAACATCGTCCCTAGTTCTCTGATGCCCTTCCACCCTCTTCTTCAGGCGCTTCTTCATTTGCTTTTTCGACCTATCCGCTCCAGCGTTGTCTTTGCTGACGAGAATATCGTTCTTCCACCGTGACTTTGTGGAGGTGTGTGCGGCAGAAGCTATGGGTTGACATTTACGCTCGCCATGCGCGGCTTGGCAGGCGGAGGAGAATATACTCATTCAGAATCGTCGGGCTGGACCTGCGGGGAAGAACGAAGCGTATGCACCGGGACAACCGTGGGAGAGAGTAGGCGTGAGCGCGTAGATGACGAGGACGTGCATCAGGGTGTCGCACGCCGCCGCCGTGTCCAGCGGTTTCCAGCTCGTGCGGGAGCCACGCCGTGGGTGCTGGTTTCGACGGCTTCAATGTGCCAGAGCTATCCAGTAGTGCGAAGGGCCCTAAATTTAACCAAAGTCAAACCACGGTCAGAATGTCCCCACAACTCCGAGAACATCAACACCACAAACCGGTGCTTGGCCAGGCCGAAAGCGACAGCCTCCCCCAAACACGCTGGATCCGAATGTCGCCAGCATCAGCAGCACCTTCATACCCGCCACCCGCATCTTCCCCGCTCCTCCAAGCAAGGCTATTGCATCCCGGAAGTCATCCACGGCCTCGGTGACACGCCGCGCATCCCGTGCCATCGCATCTTGCATGAATTTCATGTCGAAAATGCCCCCCCCCCTTCCTTTACGGGATCAGTATCGTCGCCGCGTTCCACACAGCACAATCCCTCGAAGGCATGGGCCTTGATATCTTCCACGCCCCCGTCGGTGTCGTCATAGTACTTGCATTATCTCCCTGTATTTTGTGGGCTCTGCTAGTAGTAGTAGAAGCCAGATATAACCTTGAGAGAGGCGAAATCACACCTTGTTCAGTACCGTAGTAATGGCTGAAATGATAAACGCGGGAATGTCAACAGTCGAGAGGGTCATATTCGCCACGTGGGTCCGTTGTTCGCCGTGACTAAAGTGTGACACAACGCGTAGCACTTACATAACGGCGACAGTCATCCCGGAAACTTCTGGTCGTGTTGGAGTTCGATGTCGTTCGTCTACATGTACCCACACAGGCTGAGTCCACATAGTTCAGATTCCACATCTCTGCTTTTCTCCTCAGGAGGATAATCATAATGGTTATGTAATACAGCATATATGAGTATATAATATATACTATAACAGTATTAATAACAACATATAGGAATATACAGTAGTATTTATAAGGAGAATAATAGATGTTATTATATGATTCTGTATATATTTAAACATCTTGAAGATATATATACATATGAGAGAGTATTAGACTACAAGATAGAGTAACAGATACTTGGAGAGATACTTCTCACAGATATGAGTAGGAGTATTAGTATGACTAGTTATAATGAGAGAGTATTAGACTACCATATTGAGTAATTGTAGTTGTCTAGATATTTGTAATATATATGAATAGTTATAATGATATAGTGTATATTGAAAGTGGGTAGAAAAAATAAGAAGAGGCGTAAAAAGAAGAATTGGCCTTCTCGTCAGCGAAGCGGCCACTCGGGGAGGGACAAAGGAAAATTTATTTATATCCCAACAATAAGATTGGCATGTACTTTCATCCTCTTCTTTTCTATAATCTGAGAATAAAATGGGTGAAGCTACAGGTGATAAAAAGTTGTGAGCATCTGCCTTCATACTATTATCGGTGCTGTTGGCTAAGGGCTCCAAAGGAGCACCTTCGCTGACGAAAGGATTGTTACTGCCTGACAACCTTTCCGTGAGACCTTGCATGTTACATCATCAAGTGTCACGGGCTACTTTGCTATGACGATAGGGCAAGCCCCGGGCAGCCCTCTTACCTTCTGAACATCTATTGGTTCATCTTATTTGCTGAACAGCTGTTATGACCATGCCGCTCAACCATCTCCGCCACCTCTGGAACACCTCTGCAGAACCTCCAACTCTATTCCGCAACCTCCGCAACCCATGACCTCGACCCCTTGTTCTTCAGTACCCCTGGTCAACTCTACTCGCTGGCCTCTGTACTCAACCCTGAGCACAGCAAGTTACCATTTCCATATTTCCATTTGTTCCGATGCCCATTGTACTTACGCACCCTTTGTTATTTTGCCATTGTTCTTACTCTACCCTGCACCCCCTTGTTATCCCCTTGTTCCGCATTGGAGGTTATTCATAAAGTCTATGTACTACGAGATAAGAACCTACATAGTATATATTTCAAAACTACTATTTCTAATATATAAGAATATTATTATATTAGATTTATAGAGCAACACTAATACATATAAAACTTCTGTATGAGTATGTTCATCTCGGTTGAAAAGATACATTAGAATATTATAGTAAGAGACTGAAGATTGATAGACACTTAGAATAGATAAAAGGAGGATATAGAATATAGAATATATGTATATATAATATGATATGTATGGCAGGATATAGTACTAATTATATAGTAACACCAATATGGATTATATTAAAAGTTGGTAGAAAGGCAAATATACAGATTTCTCATCGGCGGAGCCGCCGCTTGGGGAGGGACAAAAGAAGAATTATTTATTTCTGTTTTATAAAATGTAAAATATACTTTCTATTCATATCCCAATTATGAGCTTTTCTTTATATTATGAGTTAAAAGTAGAATGAAAATACATACACCTCCTAGAAAGATATGATCACTCTCCATTAGTTACTTACCCCATATGTCTATCTGATTTCCACTCCCTCCGGAATTTGCTTAGTACTACCCTATTACCTGTTGTCTCAGCTCTTTGTATAACACCCCCGCATGTATGTCTCCATTTCTGCACTCAGAAAATCGACTTCAATACGTGAACTCCTTTGCACTATCTCCTGTTCTTAGCACAGCGAGTCTTGCAAGCTCTGTCTCTCTCTCTGTCTTCGACACTCTGTCTTCGACACTCTGTCTTCGACACTCTGTCTTCGACACTCTGTCTTCGACACTCTGTCTTCGACACTCTGTCTTCGACACTCTGTCTTTGACACTCTGTCTTTGACACTCTGTCTTCCACCTCTTCCGCCTCTTCCGACCTCTGTCCTCACCCCCAACTCTCGGCACTCTCTTCCTGATTTCTGCCTTCTCCGACATCCAGAAGTCAAATCCGAAATACTTCGGACAGTAGTTTATCAGGGGCACAACACATAAGTTGAAGCCATTGTCCTTTCTAGTTCTGACCTCTGGGATTTCCAATATGTAACAACAGTGTCAAGATTGGTTTTTAGGCGTTAATATCGTGTATTAGTGAACACAGCGAATGCCCGAATAACTCATGTGAATAGGTATGCCGTTCGGCGAATAGATGAACCAATGAATGCTCACAAGGTAAGAGGGTTGCCCGAATGGGGCTCGCCCTATCTACAGTCGTAGTGAAATAGCCCGTGGCTCTTGACGATGTAACGTGCAAGGTCTCACAGAAGGGCTGTCTAAGTCTCGACAATCCCTTCGCTGGCGAAGGTTCTCCTTCGGAGCCCTTCGCCAACAGCACAGAAAATGGTTCAAAGGCTAAGGTAACGAAGATGAAGTATGAGAACTCACCAGTGATGCCTAAGTCCTCTGCTAGTCAAAGATGGAAATCTCCAAGAGAAGGCTTAAGACAATGACCACGGCGAGGTCAAAGCTGCACAAGATGAACGATGTATGATAATTGAACTGGGGAATATACATGCGAATGTAAACTACTTATATCGAATGCTCGTAAGGTATCAGTGAATAGGAAAGAGGCCATTGTGAGTCAGGGTTGGATAGGGGTGCGCAGTCATGATACTAGGTAGATGGAATAAACATACAATAGAGTGAGGGGAGAATGCGAACATGAAACGACGGAGAATAAAGGGAGTGAAGGCACTTATGGACAAAGCCATGTCTTGGGACCCGCATACATGCTACCCTGCACAGACTCTTCGTTTACTGGGTTGATCCCGCACGGCCTATGGGAGAGACGTTCTGCGATCACACTTTGGCCATACGAACACCCAATGGGGTTGGATTAAGAAGATGATGGGGTTAATGATGAACCATCATGCCAGGTGAATGGTATCGATCATATTCGATGGTGTGCCTGCTGACGAAATGCGTGAGCAGCGAATAGCGGTTCGGAGAATGGGGCGAACAGTGGGTAGGGTGGACGTAGAGGGGGAGTGGTTGGTAGGTGCGGCAAACTCTGGCGAAGATGCTAGGGAATGACGAGGGGGAACATAGAGGTAGCGTGGTAGGAGAAATAAACCGGTGGTGACAAACAGCACACTTCGTTGCACAAGCTATTCAGGCATTCACTGTGCTCACTAATACACAATATTAACGCCTAAAAACCAATCTTGACAGTTGCCACAGAACTGGGCTTTGAAGGCATGTATTCCTGTCTCTGGGAATCCAAGCCACTCCTCTACTGCTCTGCGAATTATTTGTAGGCAGCACTCCATGGTCTCTTCTTAAGTGAGGAAAAAGTGACGAGGCCTTGTATAAATAAAAGGTTCCATAGCCAATCCAGGAAGGAAGGACTCTGGAAGGAGTTCAAGATGTTTTGCCTGAGATATGATGGAGTGATAAAACTTTGTGGCTTAGAATTCCCAACCAGGTTTGATCTGTGTTAGAAGCTCCTGCCATGATGTACCCCCGACATTAAGGCAAACAATTGTTATGAAGCCAATTCCATAAGACCAAGTTAGATGTCATGAGCTGCTGCTAATCTCTCTGGATGCTCAAGAGAGGAGACGCAGTTCCAAAAATGTGGAATATTAATGGCGGTGGTCACTGAGTAAGGATCCCAAGAAAGTGTAGAATAAATAGCTGCCATAGTTTCAGTTGCCTTGCTGGGTTCGTGGCAAAAATATTGGACCTGGATAAGAGAGACAGGATTCCAGACTTGATATTTTCAAGCTCCCTTTCCGGATACGCCAGAGTAAGGCCTCCTAAAAAGGGACATGCTATAAGATAAGGTATAAGTATAAATGATCCTTAATATTAATGTAGAATACCTTTAGTAGTCCTAGTGGCCATGGCAGTTGAAGTAGCTGAAATAGCTTGATTGGCTGTGGGAGATTCATCATCATTAAGCTCCATAGATTCTCTGCCTTCGCTAGTACTAGGTTGGCCTAGATTACTGGAAGAGATAAGAAAGGCCTGATTTGAATATAGAGGCTGACATGCACCATTCAAGGTAGGAGGAGGAGGTGTAGGAGGTAGTTCCATAGGAGAACTATCCTCAAAGTCTGGGACCCACCCATACATCATATCATCCTCAGGAGTTGAGTTATCCTCATCAGAGCCTTCATCTATTAGAAGCAATGAGGAAAAGTGGTTGAGACTTCTAGGTGTAATTGCATACCATTCAAAAGTTGCCAGCCATCAATGGCCTTTTGACTGAGAGCTTGTTGAAGATGACCATCCAAGGAAAGCTGTGAGACTGGGAGCATATATTGTAACTTGGATATAGCAACTTCTTCAGTCAGTGGTACCGAGGAAGTAGACAACAATCCTGAGGATTGGCCTTGACTTGTATCAGGCTGGCCAACCGTCTGGCTACTAGAGAGAGTAGTCCTTTGGCCTCAAAGATCATTGTTAGCAACTTCTTCAGGCAGTGGTACAGAGGAATTAGACAACAATCCTAAGGATTGGCCTTGACTTGTAGTGCACTGGCCAACTGTCTGGCATTAGAGAGAGTAGTCTATTGGCCTCCATGGTCCTTGTTAGCCTTTTGGGCAGAGTACTTATGGCGGTCCTTGCTGGCCTGACCAGATTTCCCTAGAGTATTGGAGTGAGTATTTGTCAATACTAGATAGTACAAGGTTGTTTACCAGTCTTGCATTTTGGACCTGTAAGCAGTAAAAGTCAGATATACTTCTGCTACTTATTATAAGGCGTAGACTTACATTTCGCCACAATCAAGTCATGCTTATCATTGCCATCTCTCATTCTTTTCTCTACAATGGTGGTGCGATTAGTTAAATAGAATCATGCTAGGATAACTAACTCACATTGATCAGTATTAGGATGCCCTTCCCAGGAAAACTGAGAGGCAGGCATCTGTTGGGATAGTACCTGAGGATGTTTGGCCGCTGTAAAATGATAAAAGGGAGCTAGAGCTTGTTGCCATTCTCTCCAGTAAAGAGCAACTTTCAGATGGGCAGAGTCATTGGAGACTAAGTCTTCAGGAGAAGATGTAGTAGACATAGAGGTGGCTGTCTCAAGCTCATCATTACCCTCCTCAGGATGAAAGTGTTTCCTTTTTCACCACCCAGGAGCCAGGGCCCACTCTTGATGAGTGACAGGTGTGCAACTAGAACCCATACTAAAAGCTTGTAAGAAGGCATCAGAGTCCACCTTAACATTGAGACGGCTTGGGAGGTGTAAAATGAAATAGACAACCATTTGAAGTAGTGCCCGAATGAAAAAATTAAACAATGCCAGGTCTGACATTAGGTTGAGCCCATCTGCAGCTATATTGGCTTCATTACTCCATGGTCAAGCATGGGGAGAGGTACTAAATAATGATTAAGAATTAGGTTAAGATAAGCTAACAAAAACATAAACGTACATGGTCTGAAGAATATGAAGTAACTATGGGGTGTGCTACTGTGTGTACCTAAGGAAATAGGGTCTGGAGTGACCTGGATCGATTCAGCTAGAACTTGATGCACTTAGAACTTGAGCACCCGGGGAAATGACCAGCAGAAGTGGTGATTTTGATTGAGAGCATTGTTCAATCTTTTATACCAGCGTAACTATGATAGCTATCGGTAGGATAGAGGGGGCATGGGTGAGAGGAAGGTCAGATGACTGTGGGCCAAGGAATGGTGATGGACATGGAGCGTTTAGGGGGTAGATCGGGAAGAGGGGGCTACCTGCGAGTACATATTGTGGAGCAACATGATATGACCGAGAAATGATACAGGGTCGAGTCAGGTACAGAAGGGGAGAGAAAATAAATGGGACTCGACCGTCCATCTGATCTGCTGTGTATATGCGGCGTTGTGAGCCCATGAGCTCGCGTGGGCTCACGTGGCTCCTCGACTCGGCTCAGTGCACACATGCGCACCTCGGTGGACTCGTGTGACTCGTGGAATGGTGGAAGCTCGTGAAGGGGAACGAGTGGTAAGTAACTGGTGGATCAGGATGGGTGAGAGGGTAACAGATTACCGTACAGTTCATTTCATAACACATGGGATTCATCATCACTGGAGAAAGGGTAAATAATTTCTGATTGGGTAATGAAGCTAATGCACAGCTGGAGGTTCCATAAACTCACATCTTCAAGTGAGTGGCCTCATCACTCATAATGTTCCTACATATGATGAATTTGGATTCACTTGCGTGGAACAAGATAGGTCTCACTGGACCTGCTGGGTTGGTAGCAGCAAGCTGGAGTACCCAGCAGTCTTTTTCCTCCCATTCACGCATTGAGAAATTTGGACACAAACTGGGAGAACGGCGAGGTCATTGAAAGATGCAACTGGTTCAACCATGCACATGCACTCTGAGCCCACCAGTGACAAATGTAACATTTGCCACTGGTGGGTTCAGAGTGCACAATGCTAGGCGATGAAGACTGTGGTGGGCAACAACTTGTTGATTGGTTTAGTGTACCTTTTAAATGTGTCTCACGTGACTCTTGAACATTGCCAATAACAATATTGGGGGACCAAAAATAGATATAAGATATTCAGTATGCAATCATGTCTGAGCATGGCCGATACTTACTCGGGACCTGTGTGGAAGCTGTCAGGGGAACCCCCTCCCAAGGTTATTTCTAGCCTCAGCTTCGGCTCCAACCTGGGATCCGGGTCCAACCCGAACACAACCCGAGGGCCTGGCCGAGTTTCCGAAGCCTCGGCTTCAGGAACCATCCCTGAATGGTGCCAAGGCAGGGGGTTGAGACGCGCGTAGTAGGCAAGGGCCGCGGAGGCATGGATGTGTGTCAGGAGTGGAGCGGGCATCCCCAACTTCGATCAGGGGTATGTAGAGGACAGGAATTATAGGCAGTAGGTATGGACTTGTTGCTCAAAAGAACAGACTAGAAATTAATTCACTCTCTCAGTGAATTTAGTTGTCACTATAAATATATTATACACTACCTAGAAATTAATTCACTACAGAGGATTTCTAGGTCAATAAATCAAAAGAATACTAGACTAATTTACTTGCCTCTCTCAGTGAATTTAGTTGTCACTGAGAGAGGGGGAAATCTGTCTCACTGTGCATGTACTACTACCCGGCTCTTTAGCGCCCAAGAGCTCGCACGTCGAAGTCATTTCAGACTCCGCTGGGTGCAGCCGCTTGTGAAAATAGAAATAACAAAATGGAATGGAGAGGTAGAGAGTGACTGGAAAATTTCTAAAATAAACAGAGAAATGAATGCATGGTACAAGAACAATGTGAGAAGAGATTGAAACACCATACAGTAAATTGAATATATTATGCTTGATTTTGGTGCAGGAGCATAAATGCACCCAACACGCCCCCTCAAGCTTAATATATTCCGATTTTCTTGTTGAGGATCTTCACTCTAGGACTAGGAAGTCCTTTAGTGAGAATATCTGCCAACATTTGTTTGGTTGGCAAATAAACGAGCTTGGCTTCTTGATTTTTGATTATATCTCGAAGGAAATATAATCTGATGTCGAAATGTTTGGTTCTCGTGTGTTGTTGAGTGCCATACGTAATTGTAATGGCTGATTGGTTGTCTGAATAAACTTTGATGGGTCTGTTCAATGGTTGGAATATTTCAGAAATAAAATGGCGCATCCAAAGAGCCTCTTTGCCCGCATGGGTCAGGGCGACGAATTTGGCTTCAGTTGATGAGAGGGCTACTATCGACTGTTTCTGGCAACTCCATGAAACAGTGCCCCCATCAATCTGAAATAAGTATGCCGAATACGAACGCCTATGACTCTGTGAACCCCAATCTGCATCTGAATACCTCATCAAGCCATCTCGATTCCTTCCAAGTGTGAGCTTGTAATGCTTCGTGCCTTTCAAATATTTGAAGACACGTTTTACTGCATTCCAATGTGTACCACCTGGATTTTCAAGGAATTGTGAGAGCAATGACACCGCAAATGCAATGTCAGGTCGAGTGGCTACAGCTGCCCACATCAGTGATCCTATGGCTTGCCTGTATGGAAACTTCGACATGGCTTTCTTGCCTCTCTCTGTAGAAGGTCATTGGTCTTTAGACAATTTAACAGCTGGATCAAGAGGCGTAGCATAAGTCTTCGCATCTTCAAGATTGAATTTTTTGATGATCTTCTCGATGTATGCGGGTTGTGAAATTGCAATGGTTTTCTTCTGCCAGTCTCTTTCAATTTTAAGGTTCAACAGCCAATGGATTTCGCCTAGATCTTTCATACTGAAGACCTGAGCAAGATCTCGTTTGACTTCGTCCAGGACTGACTGATTCTCAGCTGTGATGGTGAGGTCGTCCACAGCTGTTGCAATAATCACATGCCCCTTTCCGCCACGTCTATAAAATACAGCCCCGTCTGTGGCTGATGTAGTGAATCCTAACTTGTGGAATTCACCACTTAGACGTTTATACCATTCCCTTCCAGATTGTTTGAGGCCGTAGAGTGCTTTCTTCAAAAGTAACACTTCGTCTTTGTCTCCGGACTCATATCCATACGGCTGCTTCATGTAAATAGGTTCAGGCAATGTAGCATTGAGGTATGCATAGTCCACGTCCATTTGATGGATAGGCCAGTCGTTCCTAGCAGCAATGGCGCATATGATCCGCAGGGAGGATAACCAAGCAACAGGTGAGTATGTCTCATCATAGTCGACTCCAAACTTCTGTGTGAAGCCTTGGGCGACCATTCTCAATTTAGGCATTATTGGTTTCCCTTCTGGATTACGCTTCCAAAGGTAGACCCATTTATTACCGACAATATTGGCTCCAGGAGGTGGTTTGGTTCGTTCCCACACTCCCTTGTCGATTAGGGCCTCGTACTCTTTGTCCATTGATTTCTTCCACATAGGATTATTCAGAGCTTCGCCTGCATTGCTAGGTTCAATTTGACTCAAATCCGGCGCCTTGTTATTGTTTTGACCATCGGTTGGAAACGGACTGATGGCACACTCATAGCTACTGATGCCATCAATCTCGGAGGATAATTCTTGGTTGAATAAATTATCTTTATGGTCCTCAACGTCCTCGTAAGCTAGCGTAGTCATATGTGTGCCAGCTTGTCTCTGAGTCTGAGATCTTGTTACAGGACCTGTTGGGGCCGGCTGCACTTGTTGTTGACGGATCCTTTCGCTTCTCCTTATCGGTTCAGCTTCTCTAGGTCTGTCATCAACTCCCTGAATAGGTTGCAGCTCTTCAAGATGTTCCTCCGGTGCGCTTTCATCAATTTCTTCGATCTTTGCCTCTTCACTGACTAAGCGACCGGGCACAGGCACTGATGCCAGAATGGCCTTCTTCTCCTCTCTAGACGTAGGTAGCTTGGATTCCTCAATAGAAATGATTGGGACCTTTCCCTTCTTCATCTCTGAATCAAACACAATGTTTCGCTCGACAGAAACTTTGTGCGAGTCAGGCCAATAAACATAATGACCATGACTCTGCGCAGAAATTCCTATCCACCGAGCTCTCTTGGCACGAGCTGCCAATTTATCTCCCTGAGTGACTTTAATGTAGACTTCAGTTCCCCATGCATGAATGTCTTTGAGATTCGGTTTCTCATGGTGAATCATCTCGTAGGGCGTTTTATATGGTAGAGCTCTTGTATGCATCCTATTCCTAAGATAATTGGCATGCTGTATCGCATAGCCCCATAGTATCTTAGGAAGGCCTGATTCCAACAGCATGGCACGAGTTCTCTCAGTGAGAGTTTGGTTCAGACGTTCGGCAACACCATTAGACTCTGGTGTGTCGTGTACCGTCAGCTGATGCTTCATGCCTTGTTTGGCTAGATGCTGTTCGAATTCAGAGCTTGTATACTCGCCCCCTCGATCAGAAACAAGTGCCTTGATGTGCACATTTCTCTGTCGAAGCATTACAGCTTCATAGAGCTTGTACTTTGAAAATGCTTCTGCCATGAGATAGATCACCGATTCTCTTGAGTAGTCATCGATAAAGGAGACATAATATGACTTCTTATCGATCGTGAGGTGTCTTGCAGGTCCCCAGACATCAGAATAAATTCTGTCACTGAATTTTGATGTTCAGTCTCTGGGTTCTCGAGGAAGAGGTTTGCGTGCAATCTTGGCTTGAATACACGCATCACAGACAATTCTATCGCCTGTGGAGCTCAGTTCAATGCCCAATATCATGCCACGATTTAATAGATGTTGTAGGGACTTCTGTGAGATATGCCCCATTTTTTGATGAATTTCCATGGCAGACAAACACATATGGGCTTGAGCACTTGGTGACTGGAGGTCTAGTCGATATAAGCCATTGACCTTCGGTGCTTGCATCAATACCTTTCCGGCAGTGTTAGATATTGTGCATTTCTGGCCACCGAGTCGAATATCGTAGCCAGCATCATCGCACCGACCGATCGAGACGAGGGTAGCAGCAATTTTTGGTGCATAGTATGTATCTTGCAAAGTGACTTCTACTGTTTTATCTCCAACCTTATTGGATAATACGAGCAGTCCTGAGCCAAAGGCATCAAAGGTGCCTTTATTGGCTGCTCGGATGGTCCTCAGCTGTGAGAATTGACAGTAGTTCCTCGATAAATTTTTGTGAGGAGTCATATGCGATGTCGTTCCGGTGTCGAGTATGACTATAACTCCTGAGGATGTGCTCAGATTGAAATTAGAGCACTCGTCGAAATTGGTGAAGGCAAGATGCCCGTCATCACTTTCCTCAGAAGAGGACTCTTCTTCGGCAACATTCGCTTTTGCTTTACCCTTCTTCTTCTTCTTTCCTTTGGCTTTTTTCTTCTGACGTGGTCCTTGACCTTCTCCACCTCCCTTAGCCCAGCAATTTTCGATGGAATGTCCAGGCTTTTTGCAGTTGGTGCATATATGCGCCTTCTGCCCCTTTTGGTCCTTCTTAGTAGATGAACCAATAAACACCTGCTCTTCTTGCGGGAGTGTTTTCTTCCTGTCATACTGAGCCTTTAGTACCCTAATAATATCATCAGGGACTAATGGCCTCCCGCATTCTTCAAGCGAAGTGGTAAGGGCGTTCATGACTGCCTCATAGGATGGTGGAAGTGACGCAAGGATAATGTCCATGAATTCTTCTTCAGAAACTCTGGCTCCCATCTCATTAAGACGAGCATATAGGTCTTGGGCCTTGTCCAAATGATCTCTCAAATCTCCATCCTCAGGACATCTCATACTGTGGAGTTGTCTCTGCAGGCTGGTGAGGATCATCTTGGGCTTTTTGGTCATTTCATTGACCAGTGCATCCCAAGTCTCTTTTGCTGTCTTTTGTTTCTGTAGCATCAGAGCTAATGACTCTGACACTGAGACGATAATTTGGGTCTTGGCTTGTCCTTCTCTAGCAAGATATCTCTCCAGTTTCTCCTCAGCCTTATCCATCTGAGTTTCCTCAGCTTCTGTAAGAATATGGCCTGGGGGCATAACTGGAGGATCAGGAGGTCGAGTGACTCTCCCTTCTACATGCTTGAGTAGATTTTTGGACTCGAAATAGCTGATGAGAGTGGCTCGCCACAATGGCCAATTACTTCCATCAGTAGCAAGCTTCTCAACACCCAATAGCTTCTCAGAAGTGTCTCCGGGGCCCAAGACCCTGTAGAGGACAGGAATTATAGGCAGTAGGTATGGACTTGTTGCTCAAAAGAACAGACTAGAAATTAATTCACTCTCTCAGTGAATTTAGTTGTCACTATAAATATATTATACACTACCTAGAAATTAATTCACTACAGAGGATTTCTAGGTCAATAAATCAAAAGAATACTAGACTAATTTACTTGCCTCTCTCAGTGAATTTAGTTGTCACTGAGAGAGGGGGAAATCTGTCTCACTGTGCATGTACTACTACCCGGCTCTTTAGTGCCCAAGAGCTCGCACATCGAAGTCATTTCAGACTCCGCTGGGTGCAGCCGCTTGTGAAAATAGAAATAACAAAATGGAATGGAGAGGTAGAGAGTGACTGGAAAATTTCGAAAATAAACAGAGAAATGAATGCATGGTACAAGAACAATGTGAGAAGAGATTGAAACACCATACAGTAAATTGAATATATTATGCTTGATTTTGGTGCAGGAGCATAAATGCACCCAACAGGGTATGAGGTATATAGGTAGCGCACTGGTAGTGGAGGTCCTTAGCTTTTCCTCTTTGGATCCTCCTCTACCAGGTGAGTTGTATGTCATATAGGTTATTCATATCTTTCGATCCTCCTCTACCAGGCCGCGTGAGTCCACCGCCTAGGGAGAGTTGCCCTCACAGCAGGAAAAGCTCTTCTCCAAGGACCGGTGGTCGGGCCGCACAGTAAAGCCATAGGCAATTTCGGCCTTAGCGATTCCAAATCGGATTTCGGAACGCCCTCGGAGCATACAGCGCCCGACACCCCCTTCTTCGAAGTCATCCCTTCGGCCTCGGCACTAACCCTGAGCATCCCTTCAAATTCCGTGATGATGGATCAGTCCGAACGGATCCGGAATATCAAAGAAGAGCTCTAGGTGAGCTGAACAAAGAACGAGGAAATAGCAAACTTGCTGCACGTCATCATGACCAAATTAGACGCGGGGCCAACGGCCCAAGAACCGAGGAGAGAAGAGGCGCAAACCGAAGAGTTCAAGGGGTTTGAAGACTCGGAAAGCAAAGCCGAGAGACCGATGATGGGTCCGAGGCAGGGGAAGGTGAAGCTGGCAACACCCTCAGATTTCGATGGGGACTGGGAACAAGGCTGAGCCTTCCTGAACTCCCTGACCCTATACTTTGTAATCAGTGGAGACACTACCCTCAGATCAAGCCCGCATCCACTGGGCCCTGTCACTCTTCAAGTCTGGCCGAGCTGCGTGCTTTGCAAACCGAGTCCTATGTGCCGAAGCCAAAACCCGAACCCCGCACTTCTAAAGTTGGGCGGATTTCCGGAAGGAATTCACAGACCAGTTCTGCCCGAGAAATGAACAGCTCACCGCCCTCACCAAGCTTGAAGGCACTGGCTGGTACCAAGGCAAGGACCCAATTGACGAGTACATCAATCGTTTTCAGGAACTGGTGGACCTAGCAGAATATGATGACGAGAAAATGAAAGTCATCAAATTTCACCGAGGGCTAGACCCGAGCCTGCAGAACAAAGTGGCACTGCTCGGGGATAGTGCCCCAGACTTCAATGACCCCGAAGGATGGTATAAGGCTGCCCGAAGAGTTTCCCGAAACCGAGACGCGAATGAGGCATTCCTCAAAACAGGCCGAGGTTTCGGGAGGCCAACCCGAGGCACCAGCACCTTCCCAAGGGCTGCCATAACCCCTGTGTTCAATCCCAAGCCCCTGTTCCATGGACCGAGGCAAGTGTTACGTATCGAGATTTCCACTAAGTCGGAACTGGAAAGGACAGCGGCTTCAACTTATAGGTTGCGCCCCCAATGAACTATCGTCCTAGGTATTTCAGAAATGAGCCGGAAGTCGGAAAGTACTGCCCCAGAGGTTTGGTCGGAACTTGAGTCGGAGATGAGGCGGAAGGCGGAAGACGGAAGGCTGAGAGAGAGACGGAGGTCTTACTAGACTCGCTGTGCTAAGAACAGGAGATGGAGCGAAGGAAATCAAGTATCGAAGGTGATTATCTGATTGCAGAATAACAGACATACATGAGGGGGTTTTATACAAAACGCAGAGCAACAAGTAATGGTGTTGTACTAAGCAAATTCCGGAGGAAGCGGAAGTCGAGTACAATGTGTGGGAACTAACTAATTGGGAACAATGGGACTACAAGGGGGGTTCAGGGTAGGGTAGAACAATGGCAAAGAACAAGGGGTCGGGAAAACATATCTGACAACGAACTACAAGGGTGACCGGATATATGGTTTTGATGGATGGCGAGGTGGGTCCGGTGGGTCCGAGTAATAGCGTCGAAAGAACAAGGGAAGTGTACAAGGGGCGGAATGTCGGAAATGTCGGAGGGGCGGAACGTTGTGCGGAACTATTGGAGGGGCCGAAGGAGTGGCGGAACTGAGGGTCGGAAGTCGGAAATGAACGGTCGTAACAGCAAGCCACCGCCCCAGCCCTGCTGAGAGACAGCCTGGCCCTGATGGATGTAGACACTACACACCGAGGCGGCCGCCCCTCGGTAACTCGCTACCGATGCCACAAGCCGGGACACTATGCCCGAGAGTGTCCCCAGGCCTTCGACGTTCGAACCATGACCCTCGAAGAAAAATTAGAGATGGTCCCGGAGCTCCTCACCCTAGCCTATGCAAGCTGAGCGGCCCCCAAGTCGGGAGAGGAACCCCCAACTCAAGAAGTGATGGAGGATGCGGAAGGACCGACATCGGGTTTTGTGGATTGCAGCGGGTGAGGAGTGTTCCCCCGTTGCCTGTACATAACCAGTTCTCTTGCCTCAAAGTTGAGAATGAAATGCCCCCATTCCCCTCAACTTTGCAAGAGAACTCGGTTGAAGCCACACAGAAAACCCCCAGGTTGTACATGCCCCGTCTTCGGGCCTTTGAGAAAAGGATGCCAAGACAGTGCATGATCAGCTCGACCAGCACCACAAAATCCCTGGTGGTCAAGGTGGAAATTCAAACCACTAACACGGGGGAGGTTAAGTCCGGGCCTGCCCTGATTGACAGTGGAGCCACCGGGATGTTCATGGACCAAGCATATGTGGAAAGGAACCGTCTTAGTAGGCAGAAACTCCAAAAGCCAATCTACATACGCAATGTGGACGGGAGTCTGAACACCTCAGGAGCAGTTACCGAGGTCATAGACGCCATCCTCTGGTTCAACAGGCATTCGGAGAGGACTACGTTTGTAGTCGCCTCCCTTGGGGTGCAAGACATCATCATCGGCTTCCCCTGGCTCCGCGATCATAACCCAGAGATCGACTGGCAATCTGGAAAGATTTCCATGAGTCGCTGCCCGGATAAGGGCCACACATGCCGAGCTGAGGAGCAGGGAGAGCGGAAGGAGCTAAAACAGGCTGAGAGGAAGCTGCGGAAATGTGGCTCAGGCACGCACCCAGCAATCGTCGATGAGAGTGATGGCTCGGATGACAAAGCCAAGGAGGGCCCCTCGGAAGCCACCGACCCCGAACAAGCCCATCTTGCGAGCCTGCTGCAAGAGGGAGACCACTTACTCTATGTGGACTTAACCCCCCAAGCCTGAACCCGAGGTTATCCAAGTAGCAACCACGACGTCTCAACACCTTGCCGAGGCTTCCCAGAAGTACACCAAAGCCAAGGCCCACATCCTGGAGTACCTGCGGGAATTCGAAGAGGTCTTCGCCAAGGAATCCTTTGACACTTTGCTGACTCGCAAAGTCTGGGACCATGCGATCGAACTCGAGCCCAGATCCAAGCCAACGAACTGCAAGGTGTACCTGCTCTCCCCCTCGGAGCAGATTGAACTGGACAACTTCCTGCGGGAAAACCTCTATACTGGGAGGATACCCCATCTAAGTCCCCTATGGCATCCCCGGTCTTCTTCATCAAAAAGAAGGATGGGTCCCTCCGGCTTGTACAAGATTACCGAGCCTTGAACGCGATCACGATCAAGAACTGGTATCCAATCCCCCTCATCTCCGAACTCATCAACCAACTCCGAGGGCGAAGTACTTTACAAAGCTGGATGTCCGATGGGGGTTCAACAATGTCTGTATTCGGGAAGGGGATGAGTGGAAGGCTGCTTTCCAGATGAACCGAGGCCTGTTTGAGCCTTGGGTCATGTTCTTCGGCCTTACGAACAGCCCGGCAACCTTCCAGACCATGATGAACAATGTTTTCTGAGATATGATTATGGAAGGTGTCATCTGCATGTACCTCGACGATATCCTTATATTCACAAAGACACTCTCAGAGCATTGGAAGGTTGTGCGAAGGGTCTTGGAGAGGCTTTGGGAGCACAAGCTGTTCCTCAAACCTGAGAAATGCGAGTTCGAGAGGACCCGGATTGAGTATCTTGGGCTCATTGTCTTGGAGGGAGCAGTAGAGATGGACCCAGTGAAGGTGGTGGGCCCTCGGAACCGACAGGAAGTACAGTCCTTCGTTGGCTTCATGAACTTCTACCGCCAATTCATCCAGGACTTCTCCCATCATGCTCGGCCCCTCTTTGACCTGACCAAGAAGGATGTCACTTGGGTTTGGACTGAGGCTGAACAAGCCGCCTTCAACAAGCTCAAGCAGCTGGTCACCTCGGCCCTGATCCTTGTATTCCCGGACGACTTCTGCCCCTTCCGAGTGGAAGCCAACTCATCCAACACGGCTACCGGGGCTGTCCTGTCCCAGCCATCCTGGCAAGATGAGAAGTGGCATCCAATTGCCTACTTCTCCAAGAGCCTGAGTCCCGTCAAACGGAATTATGAGATCCACGACAAAGAGATGCTGGCGATCATCCGGGCATTAGATAGAAGAGTGGCGGCACCTCCTTGAAGGAGCTCACAGCCGAGTTGAGATCTGGATGGACCATAAAAACTTGGAGTATTTCCACACGTCTAAGAAGCTCAATCGGAGGCAAGCCCGGTGGTCCCTCTACTTGTCCTGGTTCAGCTTCGAGTTGCACCACCGGCCGGGAAGGTCCATGGGTAAACTGGATGCCCTGTCCCAAGGCGCAGACCATGACTCTGAGAGTGGAGACAATGCCGACCTAACACTGCTCCGTCCCGAACTCTTTGCGGTCCGGGCGCTCGAAGGAGTGACGGCCATTGGCGAAGAAGCCGACATCCTCCAAGACATCCGCAGGGGTTTCTGAGATGAGGGAAGCAAGGAGTCGGTTGTGAAGGCAATGGAAGAACTTTGGGAGGGGCACTCCAACTCGGTACGAAGTGCCGAGTGGTCGGAGAGGGACGGGCTGTTGCAATTTCGGGGAAAGATCTACGTCCCAGATATGCATGACCTCTGGCGCTGAATTGTGTCCCAGCTCCATGACACTCGGGTAGCCAGGCATGCCGGGAGGTGGAAGACGTTGGAACTGGTAGCGTGGAACTATTGGTGGCCGCAGATATCGAGGTACATCGGCCAGTACGTAAGGTCCTGTGACCTCTGCCTACGCACCAAGGCCCAACGCCGACCCCCAATGGGGGAGCTAGTTCCGCTCCCCGTTCCTGAATGCCGGTGGGATACGGTAGCGTAGACTTCATCGTCAAACTACCGGAATGCCAGGATTGGTTTTAGGCGTTAATATCATGTATTAGTGAACACAGCGAATGCCCAAATAACTTGTGCGAATAAGTATGCCGTTTGGCGAATGGGTGAACCAATAAATGTTCACAAGATAAGAGGGTTTCCCGAACGGGGCTCACCCTATCTACAGTCATAGCGAAATAGCCCGTGGAACTTGACGATGTAACATGCAAGGTGTCATGGAAGGGTTGTCTAAGTAGCGACAATCCCTTCGCCGGCGAAGGTGCTCCTTCGGAACCCTTCACCAACAGCACAGAAAATAGTTCGAAGGCTAAGGTAATGAAGATGAAGTATGAGAACTCACCAGTGATGCCTAAGTCCTCTTCTGGTCGAAGATAGAAATCTCCAGGAGAAGGCTCAAGACAATGATCACAGCGAGGTCAAGTTTGCACAAGATGGACGACGTATGATAATTGAACTGGGGAATGTACATGCGAATGCAAACTACTTATATCGAATGCTCATAAGGTATCAGCGAATAGGGAAGAGGCCATCGTGAGTCAGGGTTGGATAGGGGTGCGCAGTCATGATATGGAATAGATGGAATAAACATACAATAGAGTGAGGGAGGAGTGCTAACATGAAACGATGGAGAATAAGGGTGGCGAATGCACTTATGTACGAAACCACATCTTGGGACCTGCATACATGCTACCCTGCACGGACTCTTCATCTACTGGGTTGATCCCACACGACCTATGGACGGGACATCCCGCGAACACATTCTGGCCATATGAACACCCAAAGGGGTTGGATTGAGAAGCTGATGGGACTAGTGATAAGCCATCATACCGGATAGGGGACGTCGATCATGTTTGATGGCGTGCCTGCTGGTGAATGATGCGAGCAGTGAACAGTCATTCGGCGAATGCAACGAAGGGCGAATGGAGAGGACATAGGGGAAGCGTGGTTGGAGGGTGAGGCGAACTCTGGAAAAGATGCTAGGGAGTGACGAGGGGGAACGTAAAGGCAGCAGGGTAAGGGAAATAGACAGATCATGACACAGAATCCCATGGGTACGATGCGGTCATGTGTCTGGTGGACGTGGTGAGCAAGAGGTCCCACTTCATCCCGACCATGATCACAGTGACAGCCCTCGGGGCAGCCCGACTGTTCCTCGGGAATGTCTGGAAACTGCATGGGCTCCTGCGCCAGGTATTTTCCGATCGAGGCCCCCAATTCGTGGCCGAGCTTACCTGAGAACTATACCGCATGCTCAGGATAGACTGGCCACAACCACCGCGTATCACCTGCAAGGGGATGGCCAGATGGAACGTGTCAACCAAGAGCTCGAACAGTACCTTCGGCTCTTTGTGAATGAGAGGCAAGATGACTGGGACGAACTCCTCCCCTCGCAGAGTTCCAGTACAACAACCACGTCCACTCCTCAACCTGAGAAACCCCGTTCATGCTCGACACTGACAGGCACCCTCGGATGGGCTTCAAACCCAACCAGCTGAACTCTCGGATGGAAGCTGTGAACAAATTCCGAGACCAAATGGAAGCCTCCCTCCTGGAAGCGTGGTCAAGGCGAAGGGCAACATGGCTCGGTATTATAACCAACACCGAACCCCTGCCCCCGAGTACACTGTCGGAGACCAGGTCTTCCTCAATGCAAGTGACATCTGAACCACCCAGCCCTCAGCTAAGCTAGCCCACCGATACCTCGGCCCCTTCACGGTAGTTCAGAAAGTCGGGAAGAACGCATATTGGTTGCGCCTGCCCGCCTCAATGGCTCGGTTGCACCCAGTGTTCAATGTCGTGAAACTCCTCCCAGCCCCAGAAGACCCGATCCCGGGCCGAAGAGCCAGGCCCCCACCACCACCCGAAATTGTTGATGGGGAGGAACATTATGTCATTGACAAGATACTCGACAGCTGCCTCCTACGAGGTCGCCTCCAGTTCTTAGTCAAATGGGAGGGCTACGGGTATGAGGAGAACTTGTGGGTATCTGAAGATGATGTCCATGCGCCGGCCAAAGTGTGGGAATTTTACCGAACCCACCCAGGAGCACCCTGAAGGGTCAAGTCAACAGCCTTCTGTTCGATAATGTCCCGTGCTTCGAGGACGCAGCACTCTAGAGGGGGGTGATGTCAGGGGAACCCCCTCCTGAAGATATTTCTAGCCTTGGCTTCGGCTCCGACCCAGGATCCGGGTCCAACCCAAACACAACCCGAGGGCCTGGCCGAGTTTCCGAAGCCTCGGCTTCGGGAACCATCCCTGAATGGCGCCAAGGCAGGGGGTTGAGACGCGCGTAGTAGGCGAGGGCCGCGGAGGCGTGGATGTGTGTCAGGAGTGGAGCGGGCATCCCCAACTTCAATCAGGGGTATGAGGTATATAGGTAGCACACTGGTAGCAGAGGTCCTTAGCTTTTCCTCTTTGGATCCTCCTCTACCAGGTGAGTTGTATGTCATATAGGTAGCTTTTATTCATATCTTTGGATCCTCCTCTACCAGGCCGCATGAGTCCGCCGCCTAGGGAGAGTTGCCCTCACAGAAGCAGGCCAAGTGGCTCACTTCAAGCTGCGGCCATGGAAGAAATATTGAGTTAAATATCAATCCGGGGAATAGCGTCAGCTGTAAGGGCAACCCTACCTGCTCGTGGTAAGTCACACAGAGCACTGGTAAGGGGGATCCAAAGCTATATAAGACACTACTCAGTAACTACATAGGCGACCTACACACCTGGTAAGGGGGATCCAAAGAGAATCGGGTGAGGATCCCCTTACCTAAGCGACTAACTATACAGCTACTGAGCAGGCCAGACTACTGGACATGAAGGATGTTAGACTAGATCTAAATTTACATGGGTGGTGGAGTATGGAACTCAAATTTAAGGAAAGGGAGGAACAGGCAAGGACAAGCAGGCGAGGAAGGCAGAAGATAACAGAAGATAAAGGGAAAGAAGAACAAGAAGAACCACCAGGCTATCCCCTGACATCAGCCAAGGGTTTTGGTCATGTATCAGACACCAACCTTATAAAACTTCATACAGAGCTTTACGTTACCTGATTAAAGATATTGACAACATACTCCATGTGTGCAGACGTCGAAGTCCCATAGTAACCATCATGAGACCTGAAAGTTGATGTTTGGGAGACACAATAGACAAAATGTGCATGAAAGGTTTCAGAAGTCTCGCACAAATAATACATCACAATGTTTTGGTCACAGCATATTGTAAACCTGTCGCAAAGCAGAACCCCGACTGGTGGTGTAGCTGAGCTTTCTTACCTCAGACATTCAGAGTGACGTGAATGACTGAGGAGAAAAGCGGAGACGCGGAATCTGAACTATGTGGACTCAGCCTGTGTGGGTCCATGTAGATGAACAACATTGAACTCCAACACGACCAGTGTTGTGATACACACAATTATTCTATTTAAAGTCATCTATATATATAAAGAAACTAATAAAAGAAAAAAGAGAATAATTGACTAAAAGAATAGGAACGACACTCACAACAGACATCGACACATACAGACGACAGACACATGACATCACGAACAGCTATCTTGTCTGTAGATCAGATAAGATACAGGGACAAGAGCATCAACCACCTGAGGCCGATCAGAGATAGCGCGCCTATCGACTGATGGCATCGGCCATGACATCGACAGGCGCCAGGCCACAGGCACCAAGGAGGTGCGGGCACCAAACGCCGCAGAGGAGCACAGACTGCGCAGGAGTATCGGACGTCGCAGAATGACTATAGAATGTCATTCCAAGTACATATGCTCAATAAGCTGCCCCATAGAAGAGGCACAGAGACAGGGGCCCATCACCAAGACTAGCATTTATGCTACACAGGAGGGATTTGATTTCTACTTTCTATTGAGCTCCATGACACGACCAGCTGACTACTATCTTGACACCATGTAGACAGGGGATTTTTATAGTAGGTACAAGACTTTATTCCAAAGCTTAACACCCCTGACACTATCCCCATCACTCCCATGGCTTTATGACTATAAGTAGTCACCCCTTTAGTTATATGTAGTTTTTCGACCCATTAACTCACTATCTTGAACACTAGTAGTTACCACTAGTATAGTATAAGTAGCTACTATGAATGTATGAATCAATCATCCAGAATCAGCTGTTTCACCCCCTGAAGTCACTGTAGTCTTGTTTGATAGCTACAGAACTTAAATCTCGATAGTTTTCTCCAATTCTTCGTTGGAATCTACTATTATTGTTTACTCTAGAGGATAGCTATCTCAAAAGGCTTCGCTTTTGAGATAGCTATCCTCTAGATCGAGACCATTCTTTTGTCGACACGGTCACGTGACCTTCATCCATCAGTGCTGGACGCGCCTCGGAAGGCTTAGTCAGCACACAGGAAAAGGACAAATATAGCAGTCCCAATCGCTAAGCAGGAATCCCTTGTCAAAGGCATTGATCTAATATTTTAATCATAAAAACCAGAAGTTTCCAGGATGGCTGTCGCCGTTATGTAAGTGCTACGCGTTGTGTCACACTTTAGTCACGGCGAACAACGGACCCACGTGGCGAATATGACCCTCTCGACTGTTGACATTCCCGCGTTTATCATTTCAGCCATTACTACGGTACAGAACAAGGTGTGATTTCGCCTCTCTCAAGGTTATATCTGGCTTCTACTACTACTAGCAGAGCCCACAAAATACAGGGAGATAATGCAAGTACTATGACGACACCGACGGGGGCGTGGAAGATATCAAGGCCCATGCCTTCGAGGGATTGTGCTGTGTGGAACGCGGCGACGATACTGATCCCGTAAAGGAAGGGGGGGGGGGGCATTTTCGACATGAAATTCATGCAAGATGCGATGGCACGGGATGCGCGGCGTGTCACCGAGGCCGTGGATGACTTCCGGGATGCAATAGCCTTGCTTGGAGGAGCGGGGAAGATGCGGGTGGCGGGTATGAAGGTGCTACTGATGCTGGCGACATTCGGATCCAGCGTGTTTGGGGGAGGCTGTCGCTTTCGGCCTGGCCAAGCACCGGTTTGTGGTGTTGATGTTCTCGGAGTTGTGGGGACATTCTGACCGTGGTTTGACTTTGGTTAAATTTAGGGCCCTTCGCACTACTGGATAGCTCTGGCACATTGAAGCCGTCGAAACCAGCACCCACGGCGTGGCTCCCGCACGAGCTGGAAACCGCTGGACACGGCGGCGGCGTGCGACACCCTGATGCACGTCCTCGTCATCTACGCGCCCACGCCTACTCTCTCCGACGGTTGTCCCGGTGCATACGCTTCGTTCTTCCCCGCAGGTCCAGCCGGACGATTCTGAACGAGTATATTGTCCTCCGCCTGCCAAGCCGCGCATAGCGAGCGGCGGATAGGTCCAAAAAGCAAATGAAGAAGCGCCTGAAGAAGAGGGTGGAAGGGCATCAGAGAACTAGGGACGATGCCGTCGTTGAGATCTCGATAGACAATGTGCTGGAGTTACCCAGCGAGCTGAGTACTCGAGATGCAGAGAGCCAAGCGCCCAAGGTCAAATCGGTGAACCCACATGCAAGGTTAAAGCTACGCCGAGTAGGAAGCAAGTCGACGCTGCGCTCGAAGACTCGGATGCAGACAGTTAGATCGCGGCACAAGAACAGCAAATGAAGGCGAAGGGGAAAGGGCCACGGTGTCAAGGCGTTTGAGCGGCGGGACCTTCTCGCCCTTGCATCTGCGGGAGATAATGTTTTTCCGGTGCGGCCAGTGAGTTCACGCGCATCGTGCAACTGTTGATTGAAGGATTTCGAGACACTGAATAACGAGAAGTCGAAAGTAGATGCTCCTCGTGAAGAAGGTCATACACTGCCTGGCTGGTTTTGTGTGTTGTGTTTAAGCCAGGAAACGCTTGCTTACGGTTGCATTACTCGACACGGCTGCCTCCGCATCTTACCCTCTCAGAGCAAAGGGCCAAGAAAGCCGCCAAGTATCTGACACAAGAGCTGCCATACCCTTACACGAGCCAGGTGCAGTTCGAGAGACACCCGTTGCGGCGGAGCAGAATATGAGAGTGGGATTCCAGAGGCAGACACTTCCTCGGGTTTTTAGAAAGGTGTGTGGTGGATTACGAGCTATGTCTCGTTTACTCACGACGTATGCTTGGCAGATAGATGGGCACAGTCATCAATCCAATTGGAAAAACTGTTTTAATCTATTGTGGGTTTATCCCATGCTATTATTGCTGGAGTATAGTTGATCAGATGTCTTTTTTGTTTCTTGTTTCAATCTGCGTCTGGACCGAAAATGGTTTCTCTAATCTCAACGATACAGCTCAACGTACATTGGCCACCACGACTGGGGCATCCCTGCCGTCAGAGAGCGGGACCGAACGTGATTTCGATGTAATGTGAAGCTTCGAAGGTTCATGAGGCTGATTGTCTAATCGGACCCTGGTTTATCCAAATCACGAGGGACAAAATTAGTTAACCCGGTGATTGCGGCGACACAGAAAATCTCGGATGTGATCTACAGTGAATACAATATTTAACATTCCAAACAGGCTCTCCCTTCCAGCATTTCTTACCCTACATCGTGGCGTCAACGCGGCGCGAAACCACCTGCGAGCTTGAAAGTTTGCCGACTTCTTGGAATAGGAGTAGGTGTGTCGATTCGGGTGTCGCGGTCCATGAAATACGTCACCACACTCGGAAACCCAGTCTCCTGGATCGATCGGGCGTCTGGCTGGGTATATTAATACGGTCCACGGCCGCGTCTCCTCTCTCTCTCTGCGGCACACCGTCCCCCCATCTCCTCTCGCTTCGCTGTCCCTCCCAGTACAGGACCACAACGTTGAACGGCTTTTCAAGGACGGCTGCGCCTCCGAGGTATATTGCCCTCAGCGTCTTCAGCCTTCTCCTTACCCTTCCTCTTGTGGACTGGCGCGGTGAGGGGGCAGGAAGCGGTGTGAGGGCGGATATCAGTGTAAGGGTGGACGCCGCCCATCCCGGTGCTGCCACCACCACCCACCGCCCATCCCAGCGCTGCCATCATCGCCGCCCACCCCAGCGCTGCCACAGTGGTGGCAATGCCGGGCATGGGCAGCTGCGGTAGGAACGCCGGGATGGGCGGTGGCGGTGGTAGCTCTGGTATAGGGAACGGGGCGCTGCGGGCAGAGGAGGGCGGAGATCCTCCTGTCGGGATGCAGTCGCCGGTAAGCTTGGGACGCAGCCCTGTATCACGAGGGATCGGGCATATGTTCGATCAGCTAGTCTTTGAGCATACTGTGTTATATAGCGGACAAGCAGTTAGCAGCACCTCAGTGAACGTACAGTATAACATACTTATACTCATCACTATGTAGGCTCTATCTACATCGGTACAGTATCAATGCCAACACTCAGTGAACCGTATATTCACTGAGGCTCTTACTACATGGTTACTGTGCTTAATACCAACACCTCCTGCCGGGCGATTGGACGCCAATGGCAAGGGCAAATGCCAAGATCATGGAATCTGGGGAGAATGTTATGGTTCACTGAACCATAACATTCTCCCCAGATTCCAAGGTGGTTGTTTCCGATCAGCAATGGGAGGTTTGCGCGTACCAAGATATGCTTATATGAACTTATATGAAGAATTTGCACAATGGGCTGTCCTAGTGCGGGGCCGGCTTTCCTTTCGAACAATGACTGTACTTACAATTGAATAGTCCCAATTGTTGCGGCCGCATAACTTGAACAAAAGGAATTAGTGACACAAACACGCACCCATACTTCCCGTAATCCTGCTGTGCCAACAAACCAACAAACCTTACAGGGTGGTGAGCTTTCTTGACGTCCGAGAAACAATCAAGCTAATGCTGTCTCTAGGTCGTGCTTGCAGCTTCTATCGTTATAAAGGCGGGGAAACGTATGTTCCCGCCTAGTGCTAATACCGCTTTCACCCAAGAAAGGTGAGCAGACACAAGGGTCTGCTTGTTATTGGGAGGTTATTGACGCGTCGCTACAGCATGTACAAATTCGAGATCACCTCGCTCTGTCACTCTTGCGCGAGGGCGGCCTGAAGTCGCTTGAGCTCAAAGGGGTTCTCAACTTGAGAATCGCCGACCCTGCGCTTGCACGACTTCGGCTCGGGCTTACCGCCCCCTTCCTCAACCTGTTCAAGCACCATCCGAACCTTGGGAAATTCAACACCGCTGATCGTGTGGTTGCGCTCAAAGACCCCAACAGGGGATTTCCTGTGGGACAACCGCTTTGCGTGCCCCAATGGCGATATGCCGGCAGAGATGAAAGTTTCGTGCCCTTATCGAGCGCGTTTCTCATCGTGCGTACAGGGGGTATAAACCATTAATGTCTGCTCAGTAAATATCTGGCCGACGCCATCTCATGACGGGACGTGCGAGGTAAGCATCGCGTACGAACTCCAGAATACGAAAACGCACTACAGGATGTGGTCTCTCCTTATCGTAAGTCGAACGTAACTAGAATTCTCGTGTATATTTGCTGATATTCTTTCAGGACGGGTTCGTACCCGACCGTCACGCCAGGCTACAATGGCCAATGGTCTTTGAACTGAACGCATTCCTTCGAGTGGTCGAACCTCTCGTTTAGTTCAGCGTGGGCGGCGAGGAGGCAGACGCGTTCTTCCCAGTGAGAGTCTCTTTCGTTGGCGTGGGAAGCATGATCGGTCTCGAGGTATGTGCATCCCCTGTCCTTAACCCTCGTGCAGTTGTGTCTAAGCACGGTTGGGTGGTGTAGGTGAACAAAGTGACGCGTGTGGACAATGGAGAGGAGTTGCTGTTTTGAGACGACGCTGAGCATAGATTCCTCGTCATGTAGACCTTACAAAATTACCTTGGCTATTTTATATATTAACTCACTGTCCAGGCGTACAAGCTGTTACAGGTCACATGGCTCAAATGTGCAAGGGACCGTGTGGCTTGACATGCTTAGCGACCTTCCCTTCGTAGAAGGACTGGTGCAACGAGGATTACATTTTCGATTATTTCTTGCCGCTGGTTGTCGCAGGCCTTGGGAACGCCATATCAGTCCTGACCAACGTCTCGGGTCCAGTTGTGTGGGTGGAAGGCCTCCCGACTGCTGGTGCTGTAAAACGTTATTCGCTGGGTAAGAAACCATGCAGGCCGATACCGGCAGGCACCCTTGCCTCTGGGGCAGAAATTTCTCACGCAGTCCCCACTGTGGGGAGTGACAAATTTCAGGCTTTCTGTGAGTTCACAAATATTTGACAAAGGGATGTTTTTCAACTGTGCTACTTATGCCATTTGTCAATCTGACAGATTGCTCCAGTGTCTCCACTACAGTGAATCGGCATGGCATGTGACCGTCACATTCGGCTGTGACCTTTACATCTCTCCATAGAAGCAACTTTATCTATCTCTCACACTTACCCGCGTGTCCTGCGGGGCGATAGGGGTTGATGGCGAGTGTTCGGGCCCCGTGACGCGATCGCCTGATATCCGCCGACAATCGTGGACAACTACGCGTCGGGCCCTTTACTAGCTGCTTTTGTCTTGCTTCGCTTTAAAAACACGGAATGTCCTGGGCATTAAAGAACTGATATGGCACTACCCCACCAACATCTCAAGCACGCGAAAACCTTTGGAAACGTCAAGAATGGCTCCTTCTGGGTCGAATATCCGTCAGGTCTTCTCGATTTAACACGCTCAAACCCATTGATTCCTGCCGCGACCCAGGCTCCTAAAAAGAGAGATGCTGAGCTCGAGATTCAGGTAGAGGGCAATAGGACGATCCGGGTCGACGCAAAACAGGCGGCGATCGTTATTGTTGACATGCAGAAGTGAGCTTTCAGCCAACAACTACCCGATAGTGTAATGAAAACCCAGCGGCTCATACACGATACTTTATAGCTACTTTCTTCATCCAGAACTTATAGACCACCCTCTTGGTCTGGCTTGCGTGGAACCGCTCCTGAAAGTCGTACCTTTTCTTCGTAAAGCTGGTGTTCGTATTATCTGGCTGTAAGTTGGCGCATATGTTCCCAAACATGACTATATTTCACAAACGTGGAATAGCAATTGGGGCTTGACACCCACCGAGCTTTCCACGATCCCACCCGTGTTGGTTCGTTCTTTTACCAAAGATGGTGAAGGTGGATTCGGTTGCGACCTTGGACGCGGATGGGGCCCGACTCTTATGCGAGGGGCACGCAATTCTGACTTATATGGCCCACTGCAAGAGGAATGGCTAAAAGGACAATCAGCAGGAACCGACGTTTGGATCCACAAAAACCGGTATGTGCTGTGGCGGGCTCATTATTCCCCACACGGTCGCTGACTAGCCCTGTGATGTTAGAGTGGGTGGCCTATGGGGCGCTGGAACGGCGCTCGAGTTGTATCTCAAGGCGGAGGGTATCAAAACTTTATTCTTTTCAGGTGTAAACACGGATCAAGTAAGACTTCCAGAATTCGGACTCGCGATCCATCTGCCCGTGGTTTTATTTTATTTTAATTGTAATACTAATTGCTTTCCAGTGTGTCCTTGGCACCTTGATTGATGCCTACTTTGCTGGGTACGATAGCATCCTCATAACGGATGCCACGGCCACAACCTCACCAGAAGGCTGTTTCTACAGTGTGTCGTATAACACACAAGCGGTGCGTGTTTTTTCCAGTGACCCGGGTGATCGTCTCTGACTAACGTTCTTGATAGCTCTTTGGGTTGGTGACTGATAGCAACAGAATAGTTCAGGCAACGTAACTGAGTGACAGGTAAAGTTCGAAGAAGAATCTGTATAATTACAGTAATGGACATTCAATGTTCTCGTGCACCGATTCGTACGGTCAGACGAAGCTGTCCTCGGAGATGTTATTCAGCCCCTCACTCTGTATTTGAATGAATTAAGTATGCATTAATATTGCTGACGTTTTTGTTTCTGTGTTTGTTTTCGGACTGACGCCGTGGCAATGCTGCAGTGCCAAGCGCTTATTGCAGTGATATGACGGATAAATTTAGGAGATAGCGACAGACCTACAACCACCTCCCACTACAGCTGATATGGCCTCCATTAAAACAAACAAAGAGCCTATCTTTACTGAGAAACGCATCGAAAATGTTCAAGGTTCACAAGATGGTTTTCAGGCGTCCCAATCTACCATTCATATCCCCACCGCGAAGGCGAAGGAGAAGAAGGCCAGAGCAGCCGCCGAAGCAACCCTTGTGAATCCCTTCGCTAACATGACGACAGAAGACTTAGTCGAGGCTGGGGAGAAATTTGCAAAGAGCCACGGGCTGGAGCATCTTTCCGAGCAATTCAAAGTTGCTGCCTTGCTTGCCCGTATTGCGATTTCTGAAGACCTCAGGGGGTTCGAGCAACTAGACATTTCAGAAGGTGACAAATTGCTGTTGAATAGGGAATTAGATCACAGGTGGCGCCAGCCGAGAGAACTCTATTTCCTAGTCCTCATGTGTTCCGTCGCAGCTGCCGTACAAGGCGTAAGTACTCTTTGACTCGTTGGTGTATAATATTCATGCCTTGCCTAATGATTTAAATTTTAGATGGACGAGACGGTGACAAACGGGGCCCAGATTTACTTCCCTTCTCAATTCGGGATTGATAATAACCAGTTCCTCAGAGGCTTCGTTAACTCAGCTCCCTATGTAAGCGAGAACTCTATACAGATACAATTGACATCAACTCTTCCCCGTATTACCCTCAGCTATGTTGTGCCATTTTCTCATGCTGGGTATGTTAGACATCTATTTCGCACTTTCCATCCGCTCACTTACTTACCCAGGTGACGGACCCCCTCAACTACTATCTCGGGCGTCGCGGCACTATTTTCGTTACAGCCGTGATCAGCTTCATAACTTGTGTCTGGCAGGGTTTTACACGCTCATGGCCACACCTATTTGTGCGCGACAGTAATTTTGTCGTAATTTTCACTTATCCCTCGATAGGTTGCCCGATTTATGCTGGGATTTGGTATTGGCCCCAAAAGCACCACAGTACCCGTGTATACGGCTGAATGCGCTCCTGCGCCCATCAGAGGGGCTCTGGTGATGATGTGGTAAGTAACAGACTAACAGCTGCAACATAGTAATTTCCGTCACGTGTGCCTCATATCCCGATAGGCAGATGTGGACTGCATTTGGAATCATGTTGGGTCTTGCTGCCGACTTGGCGCTGCACAGCATTCCGGATACGCATAATATTCGAGGTCTGAATTGGAGACTGATGCTTGGGAGTGTGCGTAGTCTCGGCGCAGACTCCCTTGATCACATTTATCGATTTCCAGCTGTTTGCTTTTTGTGTTCATACAGGCTGGCTTGCCCGCGATAGTTGTCATGACACAGGTGTATTTGTGCCCAGAGTCCGTAAGTTTGCAATGTTTCCCATACCGCCCACTTACTGACACTGCTGCTTGCTGCACTTGGCACGCAGCCTCGTTGGCTGATTGAGAAGGGAAGATATGGGGAGGCTTTGAAGTCTCTCACAAGGTTACGAAATTCACCTCTCCAGGCCGCACGAGACCTCTTCTGTCAGTTCTATATCTTTGTGATGTTTTTATGCGGACATTTAGCGTTTTTAGCTTACAACTAGACCCTCTTTATAGACATCGACGCGCTTCTGCGTGCAGAAGTTGGGCTTAAAAACACTGGGCAGCATCGATTTCTAGATTTGTTCACCGTACCCAGAAACAGGCGTGCAGCAGTGGCCTCGTTCATAGTCATGTTTATGTGAGACTCCTCTATGAATACCAAGCCACATCTCACAAAAAAAAAAATATTTCCGACTTCCAGGCAGCAATTTTGTGGTATGTATGAATACAGTGATACTCAGTGGTCATGGCGAGCTGACTCAAAAAACAAATACTTCCCAAGGCATCAACGCCATTGCTTATTATTCCTCTACAATTTTCAAGTTTGGTCAGACCGGACTTTCGGATATTCAGGCTTTCGCGGCGTCCCTTGGATTTGGAACTAGTAAGCATGATCCCTGTAAATTGTATGACACTCTGACAATCCAAAATGCTTATTAGTCAATTTTGTGTTCGCATTGCCTGCTATATGGACTATTGATACGTTTGGGCGACGTAACTTACTTTTGCTAACAATTCCCTTGATGAGCCTGTTTCTACTTCTCACGGTGTTTTCCTAGTATGTTTCAGTAATTTCTTTGAAGCGGTACAGGGCCTGACGAAACCATTTCTCTCTAGCGAATGGATACCGGCTGGCCGTGCACAATCTGCAAGTAAGTTAATATGCTTAAAATTTTGATTTGAATTGTTGACCGCCCATTAAGCTGCAATACTATTCATATACTTGTTCTCCATGTGCTATTCCCGTAGGTATTCGTATTTAGACCTTCTCATCTATCTGAGTACTTCCCCGTCAACAGCCGGAGAGGGTCCCATCCCATTTACCGTGAGAATTGAGCCTCTCAGGCTTGTCACCAACTGCATTAACTCACACGCCCTTTCTGCAGTACTCTGCAGAGGTTTTTCCACTGTACATCAGAAGCATTGGCATGAGTTTTGCTACAGCCATCACCTGGTTTTTGTAAGTCCTAGGCTGCAAGTCACATATATGAATAATCGCGCCGACAGTTTTAACCCGAAGTAATTTCTTGAACGCCATGGCTTTCCCTACCTTGTTTAACATATTCAGCCCGCAAGGCGTCTTTGGCTGGTTCGCAGCTTGGAAGTGAGTCTAGTCAACCAATTTCTGAGCGACTCGGACGCTGACCTAACATGTTCCTGCAGCTTCGTCGGAATATGGCTTGTATTTTTTCTCGTTCCGGAGACTAAGGCCCTCTCGTTGGAAGGTAATATTCATTTCCAATCATCTCGTGGTCTGTGGCTGAGGACTGCACCCTACCAGAACTTGATTCAGGTGAGAAACCTTCCAGGACAATACGACGTACGCATGGACTTACCAAGTTATACGCTGTCTCAGTGTTCAGTGTTCGTTCACGGGATCACGCACGATACCAACTTAGCCAGGGTATACGGCTGACGCGCCGCTTCCTCCTTCGGCAACAAGTGGACTTGCTGCCGCCGTTATACAAGCATGAGAATTCTCAGGGAGGTGAAAGATCTCCCGAAGTCGTTACTGTAATTTAAATCGACGCTCAGGCTCACATTCGAGTAAATAGGGCCATAACTTGGCAATGCTGATGCCAACCGACTTCGCAGTGGAAGATTGTCGGGTCTGTGTAGAGTTATTATGTATGTAATGTGTATTGGAATGTAACATTTTGACCTGGAATGCCGCATATTATCACGGGTGCTCAATTGCCCTTATCGTCGTCATGATGTTGCCCAAGGGCCTGCCCTTTATTGGACATGTCCTCCAGGTGCCAACTGAAAATACGTGGAAATATTTTGAGAAGCTTTTTCACGAGTATGGTTCGTCACAGCGTCCTACCCTGCAGCTTGTCCCTCGCCGGCGACCATGTTGTTGTTCTGGATGATCATGTACTGGGGTTTCTGGAATATCTTTATTTTTTATTTTTATTTTATTTTATTTTTATTTTTTTTATAATTCCATTTATTATACCTTTGGGCAAGGCCCTATACAGTATAGGTGGAATATCTTAATTCCCTTGATCCTCTTAAGCTTATATGCTACGTGCAGCGCCGATAGTGCCGATGCTTCGATATTTCAGCACCTGGGGTTTACTGCACAAAATACACCTTTTATTGTGCATACTACCAGCTCTTTATGAGCCTTACTAGTCGCCATCACTTATCTAAGTTTATAACGGTATACTATTGCAGATACTTGGCCCATACGGAGCTCCATGTGTAAAATACATTAAGTTCTCCATATCAATGATAGCCGTCTATTGTAAACAAGCCGTGACCGCGCGATCGTGGAAAGGGTTACATTATGATACATTCCTTTCCCTTCCCCTCCCCACCGTCTCCCGATGTCCCGTCTCTCCTTAAAACAGACCCAGGCCCGCCGGGTACTGGGAGTGGTCCGTGCTGAGATGCCTTGAGCCGTTGGGCGGCTCGTTTGTCACCCAGGTCTGCCGCACGCTTGTACCATTGGGTAGCACTTCCAAAAGTGGTCAGGCCAAGTGCAACAAACGGTTCGACAGACTCACTCTTGCATGCTCGGTTGCGTGCCAATGCCGACCTCATAGAAGTAACCAAGGGCATACATTGCTTTAGCTAGTCCGGCTTCGGCAGCCTTCTTGGACCACAAAAACGCTTCTGTGTCTGACTGAGGTAGTACGCCCGGAGAGCCGACCAGGTACCATGCCGTGAGGGCAAAGCACGCATCACGATGGTTTTGTTGCGCAGCGATGTTCTGCACCCACGTGAGTGGGACGTCAAATTCACTAGAACACGCCACCCACATAATAGTGAATGGAAAGAGCAGGGTCTTGGGGACAGCCCATCTTGCCATACTCATAACACTCGCCAAGCCGGTATGCGCTCGGTGCGTTTCCCAGCTCGCTGGCCTGGGCCAAAAGCTCCGCAGCATATTCCAAGTCGACAAAAACGACATTTTCAATACCGCGCTCGTGGAGGAGGGCAAGCTCATGAAGCGCATGAGGGAATTCGGTCGTGGCATGCTCGGCTGAGCGCTTAAGCCACTTGACACCTTCACGAGGGCTCCTGGAGAGGCCGAGCTCGCCGTTGAGCTCTGCGACACCGAGGCGGTACATAGCTCCAGGATGGAGGGCCGCTGCAGCCTTCCGATAGAACTGGACAGCCTTCGCGCTCTCACGGCGACAGCCCCATCCGTTCTCGCAACAAGTGCCAGCACGATAAGCGGCATCAGGATGTCCGTGCTTCGTCGCAAGGACAAAGAGTGGGTATGCACGGTCAAAGTCCTGCCTGTTCTTGACGGTGCCGAGGCCATTAGCGTAACAGTCGGCGAGGAAGTACTGGGAGGCGGCGTGCCCACGGTCGGCGAGACGTTTGAGGAGGCTGGTGGCCTCCCGGACGAGATCGTCACGCTTTTCGATGGCCTTTTCGACCTCCATGACGTTTCCCTTTGTCGGCTCCGGGATGGGGAGCGACTTAGATGCGTCGATCATGAAGACTGCAAACTCAAACTGGATCTCTGGATCCTGGGTCTTCTTGGCGTTTGCGCGGTAGAGTTCGAGGGTGCGCTGATGCGAGAGCAAGGCCGCCTGGTTTCCTGGTCGTAAGTGCGAGTGGTCTAGGAGTGGGCCAGACGGAGAAGGAGGGCGGTCGTTGACATTGCGGTGGGGAGTCGGCTGTGGGTATGAGGACTGCTGGTAAAAGGACTGTCGTCCATTGTCTTGATCTTCTTCAGGGTAGTACTGCGTCTGGCGAGGGTCACCGTATTGAGAATGTGCTAGCTGGCGACTACCACCATACTGGGAGTCGCCATGCTGCGAGCGATGGGTAGCGTACTGCGACGAATCGTCTGGAGGGACAAAGGGAGACTCGTTGAAAGAGGACTGTCTGGGTGGTGGGTGTTGAAGTTCTCGAGGAAGAGAATGTGAAGGTTGCATCAAGGCAAGGATGAGGACGTTGAGGATTACATAATCGCCAACCGTCGCGGCAGCAGTATACCTAGTACTGCATTTGAGTGTGCTTCGTATATATTGGTGGCTATTTTCAATTCAGTTTATATTCTTGGCAAATGTCTGGTCAACTGCGCCCCGCTCCTGATGCTAATTAATAATTACTAATTGTTACCCACTATATAGCTGAGCCTTTCTGTCTTGAAGTCCTGACTGTCCTCATGTGAGAGGAAGCTGGTCTTTTGTTGATTATAGCGTGTCTCAGACGTGAGGTTATACCAGAACCCTTGACAAAATGCTCAGTCCACGAGTTGAATCCTGATCGAATATTACCACCATTCAGGTTTCTATTGGCTTTTTACTTTTATGTAAGTTTTTGACGCTCCTGCGCTCAACACGTACAGTCTTTGCAAGTCGACCTCAGCTTCGAATTTCAATTACCAGCATGCTAGCAATAGATTGCGGGTACACTCAATTGCGCAGTTACAGTATGATGGTACATGGAGTAATACAAGTGAAATATGTTAACAGCTGGTCTCCCCCCGCCCCACGGTTTGTTTAGAATGATCATTTCCGGCAGTGGTGATCTTCTTCCTCTTCCTCGATACTACTTAGTATTGGATTTGCCGTGCGCAGTCTAAGACCTTCACTTCTCGTCGGTGATCTGTCGGCGAAGGGGCCCCAAAGCCTGGCTTCGGACGCGCGCCTGGTTGCAGGTTCGTTGAGGAGCAATAAACCTATAGAAGACCATAGTTGGTTTTGCCGCAATCTATACGGGAAGGAAGAGGTACCTGGCCGGGTATACATCAGTAGGACAACATTCGCGAGGCCGCTGAGACCGAAGATAGAAGTACTGAAAAAAACTCCGGCAGAGGGTACCGTTTGGTTGCGGAATTGCATCCACCGGCAGATCGAGTCTGGAAGAACTAAAATGACGTATGATATGGGATATCTAAACAATTTTCAGCGAAGTTTTGCTAGAGTAAATGGAGGTCAGACTACGAACAACAGCATGACGAACGCCTCCTTCCCCGGCCTTGGCTTTTCAATTCTGATATCAGGCTCCCCTGCACTTGGATTCTTCGCCCTCCCGATACGGATGGCCCACCATCGACCTCTGTCCGCTTCAATGTAGCCGCCAAGACAGAAGCAGAGTGGGACATAGAGGATGAGCGAGACAAGGGCACATAACCACATCCAGACGTACTCTCCCGCTAACTGGGCTCCTGTATGTCTCGATCCAATCCAGCACCCTACAAAGGTCAGAGGCGAATGTAGCTAGCGATATTGCTGGCTCACAGTAGCTAAAGAGAAGATCAGCAATCTCTTGGGGAAGGAAGTGATGCTTACGGCTCTGGTGTAATATATCTGTTGTCTCCGTCGTCGAAAACTGTCGCACCAATGACGGCAAACAGTATAACATAGATCCATATTGCTGCTACGATCAGATACGCAACCATTTTCGCTTCTGACCCTTTCCTGTAGAATATTATCACGAAGGTGTGCGCAGCAATTGCCTAGAAATCGCCTGTAGTTCATATAATATAAGTGAAGAAAAGAATGCGAACCAGGGTTCCTTGCGCAACGCCGGTCTCACCCAGTTGCTGTATCAGACCTAGCACCGCCGAGGGTGTCAGGAGTGGAGGTTGCAAGGTGAAGTACGAATCAAATCATGCCTTGCGCTGTACAATAACTTCCGCACTGTAGAATGCCGTCGTGAAGCCACCTGACATTGAATATTTTACCTATCCCCTGAAGCAAATCCGAAACGAGGAGAGAGCACTGGTCCCACAATTACATCAGTTAATCGCGCGGGCTGTCACAGGCCACACCACACCACACCATGTATATATCTAATGGGGATCGGAAAAACTTAAACTCGCCAGGGAGGTTATTTCGCCGGGCGCGCAGTGAGTTTCTCTATCTCCCATGAGTCCTATGATTGGACCTACATGTATTCGGATGCACTTACAATAACCAGACCGAACAGAGACAGAACTGCTAATGTTGAGACGAATCCTACAACGGTTGCGACCTTAGAGATGTCAGGCAGGTTGGCTGTGGGTGTGCCGACCGGGTTGAAAAGACAGACTCACCGTCAGGCCTATTGATTGACCACGCGATAGGAATGTTAAACATGTTTCATGGGCAGGTAATGGGCACTGGGGATAAGAGGCCATTACGGCGCGTACATCTCTGGACATACATTCATTCTCTTATAATATACGTGAGCCAAGCGATGAAACGCACGCCTGTGCTAAGGCACTGGTGATTGTTCCTGCCTACATAGAAAGGTGGGAATCATCAATTTTGGGGGTCGTCGAGGAAGTCGCCGCGTGTGCACTAAGTAGGTTGATCTGATCGAGCGTCAGTCAGTACACATGAAGAAAGCTGTGCAAGGCCCCGTCCTCTCGTCTCCTGATTAATAAACCTTGAGCCCTTGGGTCCTTTGACGGCCAGACTCTGCTAGATCGGTGTTGACTCTCAAGGTACCTGCAATTTGAAGTGAGGTCCAGTTGATAATTGAGCACCACATAGTTTTGGCGGTGAGGCCTCACCTCAGACACGCAGCTTCATCTGATCGGGACTCTCGATGCACCATGGGTAAATGATGCATTTCTGGCTCTCAAGGAAGTATTTCACTGTCCCTCAAAATTGCTGGTACTGCAACGCTTGACGCTACAGCGGCGCGCCTACTAGATGGACAATGAGCTGCACTGTATAATCAGGGCCGATTTGGGGGTCCGACACGATGACCAGTACAGCTGTGTACAAGGCGGATCTAGTGACAGGTAACACGGGACCCATCGTCCTGACTCCTGACGCAAGGGCGCTGTGCGTTGATGATAATAGTTCCGAGCAACATGCCGGGAACCGGCGAAATACTCGATCGCACTACCCTACTGGGCCCCAGTGGCAGTGACATACGGGTAGAAATGATGTAGGCATAGGCATAATGTCACTTGTGAGAATTAAATGCCCCATAGCACTGCCCCCATAAAACCGAGAACTTGTGCTCTTCAACATGCTTATAATGTCTGAGCACCTGCGAACGCAAAACGGACAGCAGCTGCGTTACGTCACCGGTCGGAACAAGTTCAACATCTCCTCCTAATACAGATGTTGTGTCGTAAAGCCAATCCGCCCTATCGCGTGTCCTTAAATTATTTCGACAGTGTTGAAATCGGACCTTGGGAACGATTTTCTTGGTCGACCGATAATCACCAGGAGCAAGCACGAGAGTAATTCAGACACATTTCAACACGTTCCAGTTGAGTGCACGTCCAAGGCAGAAGGTCTCCCGGACAGTTGGTTGCGTGCCAACGACAGACGTGTGTCAGAATGCCTCGCACAGCATAATGCATGATGTAAGCGCAGGAAAAGCAACAAGGGGTTTCCTTGCGCTTGAGGGCTGGGTAAGAGGATGAAAGATATGATTTGGGAATCTCATCACTGGCAGGTAGTGCGAACTTGAGAGGAGTGGAGTGCTGTGGGCGACTCAGCCTTTGAACTTCTGTGAGAGTGGCATGATCTCCGAATTTGCAGCGAGAGACATGGATATGTGGTTGACCGGATCACTCTGTGGCAAGAGCCATTGCAGGCTAGCATGATTATAAGCCCTGGATGCGAGATAACACCGCTATTATCTTCCCTGTTTACAACGGACCAGATTTTAGATGCGACGCACATTCCACCCATCCTTGTCTTCCACTACCTCTTTCCTATCCCCTCGCTTGCGATGTGATAGTCGAAACATGGCCAGAGATGTCAAGATCGAAATAACCGCACGGATTGGAAAAGCTGGAGCCGTGTAGCTGAAAGAGATTTGGGAACGTGACATACCAGGGGCTTTCAGTCCCCAGCTCAATTCCCGAGAAGTAGCTTTGATAAGCAAAAGCTGCTTGCCAGTCCGAGAAGTAAGGCTTGCAGAACGCCCCAGCCATGGGGAGCGCCAGTCCGCGGACGCGTCTAAGATAGAGGACGCTCTAATAGGGCACCCTTACATAATCTACTTTAGCCCAATATTTTGAGCTCAATACCACTTTGCCTCCTACAATCCATGCAAGTAACCTCTATAAATGAGTCCCAGGAAACAGAATATTATTTGAATAAAAATTGAGCTGTATATAGACAAAAAACTTGAATTTTACAAATGTGCAGGAAATCACGTGTATGATGCAAGGACATGCTCAGAAAATTTGGGGGCAAGGACGACAAAGGACATTTGGCCGCTTATGTAATCAATCACGTGACATCAGCGAAAATTGAAGAAAAGCTAGCTGAACCAACCACATCTCTATACCTAGAGCATCCAGCATGGGCTGGAAGTCTAAAGTGTGACTGGCATGCCTTGAAAACCTGAGAAAAGGTGCCCTGAATGACTTTTATCCAAAATTTCATTGTGAGCTCAACTTTATTAAGCAATACTGGGGTGCAGTCAAGCTCCGATACAGGTCAAGTGCACAAACAACAGATATAGATGCCATGGAGCGCAATGGCCTCGATGATATCCCATTGAGCCAAATTCAGCGGTCAGTGGTTTTCAAGTCCATCATCTGAATATGGATTACTCATTGTTTATTTTATTTTATTTTTTTGGAGTAGCTATGCAAATCAATCTGCAATATTCATTTCAGCATACTCACAAGGCTTTTCTGGCTCAATGGCTGCCTGGGCAAACCGAAACCAAAGGTATCATGGACACCAGACTTTGGATGGCTCAGAAAGCAAAGCTGCCTATGCATAGCACTTTATTATTGATCTGGAGGTACTTGATGCATTAGAGTATATTAGTTTGTAGTATATATTATGTACGATAATCTCATATTACCGTACAGTAATATTGCCGCCCAATGAACTAATATTTCCCACATGATAGAATCTAAAACAATTGAAAACTAATTGAGGAGCGCTTGCCGCAAGATATCCAGAAGGGCCGCATTTGTCCTCTCCTGCTGGTCATTCGTGCGACGTGTCTCCTCAAGAAGCGCATTGCGTGCCTTCCTCTCCTCCTCACGTTCTTCCGCACGCGCTTTCTTCTCCTCGTCACACGCTTTCCTCTCCTCTGCACACGCTTCCTCCAGGAACTCCACCATCTGTGCCATTTCTGTCCTTCGCCTGGTTCTCGGACGTGAATGTTTGCATCCTGAGCCCTCACATGTCTCTGTCCCACATGTTCTCACCACTGCGCTCCCTTCATTCTCCTCGCCAGAATCATCACATGATGGCGACTGTGAACGTCGGCGCTTGTGCCTTGGCTGCTCGCCAGTCACTATGGCCAGTCGCACAGATTCAGACACATTCTGAGCCTGTTCATTATATAATGAAGATATTCTATCAAGCCCTTTTAACTCACTTCTTTTTCCTGCTCCTTCTGCTCCTCCTTGGTCTCTTTTGCGACCAACTGCAACCAACCTGAGATTCTGGATTGCATCCAGCTGCCCTGATAGTGACACTGCAATGCCCCAGACAAGCTAGCCTGCTTGTGAAATTATAGGAGTGTATAAAAGACTGTGAGGGGGATAGGTGGCATACTTACATATGATGCGGTGGGCGTCGGCTGGAATGGACAAATGGTTGTGGGCTGGAGTGGACGCGCTTGTGACAATATATTCTCACGCTCCTGGTAGTATAGGATTATGAGTTCGGCATACTCCATAGCTAATATATATTACAAACTAATATTGTCTATTACAATACATAGACTATGAGTGGGGAGGCATCCTTGATGTGAAATCTGATGAGTAGTTTTTTTTTTCAAACTCGACTTCAGGATTTTGGCCACTTTTAGGGTTAGGGTTAGAGATTACATAAGGGTGCCCTATTAGGGCGTCCTCTATCTATAGTATAAAGTTCTAGGGGGGGCGGTTGTGGGCCTCGCTATATGAAAACAGCATGCTCCGCTGACATAAGCCTGACATAAGCCTGACATAATCCTGACTAAGACGCAAACAAACCACGCACTATGGCGGGGCTTGAATGCGAGCGGCACAGCCATGAGCAGCGTCTAATCCTGACTAAGACGCTGCGCATGACGCGCATTCTCTACCCCCTGCCATCACGCTCTCCCACCGTCCTCCCAGCGTGCTTCTTCCATATCTATTTCTGTCTCAGGTATGTTCTCACCTCCTGGATCAATTGACTGACCCTGATGAGGCATGCAGAAGCTTTTCATTCACTGGTGTGTGTCTCATTTAATTTTCGCTTTTTTAACTCATTTTTGGCCCCTTTTTAGGCCAGATTACACCTCTCAGCTCCTCTTCACTCTGCCTGTGGGTGTCTGCCTGCATTCTGGTGAGCATCCTGCCCTCATTTTTGCTTTTTTTGCATGGTTTGCTCATGCAAGCAGCTCTGCAGTGCCTTGGGTATGTTTTTCTCTTTTATTTTCGCTTTTTTAGGCTTATTTTTGCCTTTCTCATGCCAGATCTATCCTCCCAGCCTCATATCTCTTAGGTATGGTTTCATCCTCTGAGCAATTCCCCTTTTCTGTGTTGATTTTCGCTTTTTTGCCCCATTTTTTCCCCTTTTTAGGCCAGATTACACCTCTCAGCTCCTTTTCACACTACCTGTGGGTGTCTGCCTGCATCCTGGTGAGCATTCTGGCCCCATTTTCGCTTTTTTTGCATGGTTTGCTCATGCAAGCAGCTCTGCAGTGCCTTGGGTATGTTTTTCTCTTTTATTTTCACTTTTTTAGGCTTATTTTTGCCTTTCTCATGCCAGATCTATCCTCCCAGCCTCATATCTCTTAGGTATGGTTTCATCTTCTGAGCAATTCCCCTTTTCTGTGTTAATTTTCGCTTTTTTTGACCCTTTTTTTCCCCTTTCTAGGCCAGTTTACACCTTTCAGCTCCTCTTCACTCTGCCTGTGGGTGTCTGCCTGCATCCTGGTGAGCATCCTGCCCTCATTTTCGCTTTTTTGCATGGTTTGCTCATGCCAGAAGCTCTGCAGTCCCTTGGGTATGTTTTTCTCTTTTTATTTTTGCTTTTTTAGGCTTATTTTGGCCTGGCAAAAATATACACTCTCAGCCTCATATCTCTTAGGTATGATTTCATGCTCAGTGCAATTTCCCTTTTCTCTGTTAATTTTCGCTTTTTTGCCCCATTTTTTCCCCTTTTCATGCCAGATTACACCTCTCAGCTCCTCTTCACTCTACCTGTGGGTGTCTGCCTGCATTCTGGTGAGCATCCTGCCCTCATTTTTGCTTTTTTGCATGGTTTGCTCATGCTAGAAGCTCTGCAGTGCCTTGGGTATGTTTTTCTCTTTTGATTTTGCTTTTTAAAGTTTATTTTGGCTGTTTTTCAAGCTTACTTAGGCCTTTTTCATCCCAGATATACTTCCAAGCCTCCTATTCCTTTGGTAGGTTTTCGTTCTCATCACATTGTTGCTTTTTTGAAATTAATTTAGACTTTGTTATCAGGTCCTCCAACAGGCCTTCCTGTCATTGGTGAGTTTGGCGGTCACTTTTACTTTTCTTGGATGCTTATTAGATATATCTAAGTCCCTCTGGTATATTTGGTTGTTTTATATAACTTTTTCAGGCTTGATTTAACCTCTTCATTCCAGATCTGTTCTCCAGGCTGTCACTCCTTAGGTATCTTCCTATTCTCATAGCAATTTTCCTTTTTGGCACCAATTTTGGGTGTGTCCATAACTGATCAGTTTGCTATTTCTTTCCCTTCTTGGTTTTTGCTAGGCTCTGTGCGGTGCTAATCTCTCTGGCCTATAGTGATTGAGGTGGTTGGTTGGTTGGATTGTGCACTGGAAGCTTGCATTGCAGTTTGGTTCTGGGAAGAATTACAACTCCAGTGTGGTCTGTGAACTGGATTGGTTTGGTGGTGCATATTGGATTTAGGCGGTTTAGGTGGACATTGACCACCTTGCTGGTATCTGTGGTGGATTTGTTAGGTTGGGTGGTCAGTTGGTTGGATTGTGCACTGGGGGCTTGCATTGCAGTTTGAGTCTGGCCAGAGTTACAACTCTGTTAGCCACTGTGGTCTGTGAACTGGGATTGGTTTGGTGGTTTAGATGGTTTAGGTGGACATCGACCGCATCCCTGGTATCCCCTATTGTTGGTCGTGAGCTACAGTCATTGTGAAAATGTGAGTATCCTTGATAAAAAAAATTTTTTTTGGCTTGATTTGAAACTGACTGTAATCTAAGGGAGCCCTCTACACCAGAGCGTGATAGGCAGGAGGAGCGTGCTCTGGAGCGTCAGCGGCGGTTGCCAATGACGTCCCCTTCTGTGCGTCGTCGGGATAGGGTTCTCGCTGCAGCTCAAGAACATCTTCGAAATCCTGACCCTCCACCTCCTCAGCCATTTCCTCGACCTCTACTCCCTCAGGACAATGCAATTCCTTGGCCTCCTGTGGCTGGACCTTCAAATGCCATTCCACCTGATCTAAGTCCTCGGGATGCTGTACGTGCCATACAGGAACGGTTAGCAGATATGCCTCTGGCACCTGTGCGTCAGAGACATCCCCTGTTAGCACCGCCACCTGTTCCTGTAGGCTCTGCAGCAGTAGTGGCACTGCGGGCCCAGGCTGCTAATGCCCAGATAGCACCTCCTCCTCCTGTCCCTGTAGGCTCTGCGGCGGTAGCTGCCTTGCAGGTCCAGGCTGCTAATGCCCAGATAGCACCTCCTCCTCCCATCCCTGTAGGCTCTGCAGCGGTAGCTGCCTTGCGGGTCCAGGTCGCTAATGCCCAGATAGCACCTCCTCCTCCCATCCCTGTAGGCTCTGCGGCGGTAGCTGCCTTGCAGGTCCAGGCTGCTAATGCCCAGATAGCACCTCCTCCTCCCATCCCTGTAGGCTCTGCAGCGGTAGCTGCCTTGCGGGTCCAGGTCGCTAATGCCCAGATAGCACCTCCTCCTCCTATCCCTGTAGGCTCTGCAGCGGTAGCTGCCTTGCGGGCCCAGGCTGCTAATATCAATCCTAGACCTCTGCCACAACAAAGACAGGCATGATGGCGCGCACGACACCCTGAACCCTCCCAGATCAAATGCCACTCCAGCAGCAGCCTGCACCACAACAACCTGTACCTCCTCTGCCTCCAGGGCCCCCTGTGCCTCCACAGCCTCTGCATCCACCTGCTCCTCCTCAGCCCCCTCCACTTCCACCGCCTCCACCAAGGCCTTTAAGAACCCTTCCGCTAGCACGTCGCCCTTTGATTGAACAACGGATTGCACCTCATGACCTTGGTGCTATGGATGACAAATGTCCAAAATGTAAAGCATGGCATTGGAAGGCAGAGCGTCTGTCCGACTCTACCATTGCTGAGCTCAAATTTGGTATATGTTGTTCAAAGGGCCAGATACACCTTGAATTGTTGATGGAACCTCCAGAACCACTAAAGACTCTTTTGGTCAGCCAAGACAGGTGTGGCAAACAGTTTAGGGAAAAGATTTGGAACTATAATGCTGCACTGGCATTCGTCTCTGTGGGAGTGAATATAGATGACAAGGTCGTGAATAGACCTGGGCCATATGTCTTCAAAATTCAGGGAGGCCTCTATCATATTCATGGCGCTCTTCTTCCTACTCAGGGTCAGGATAGGGCACCCAGCTATGCGCAGCTCTACTTTTATGATCCAGCAGAGGCTTTGCGACGTAGGGAGGCCAATAACAGTTTTGATCCTTTGGATTCAGATGTTTTAAGTGACCTCCAGGAAATGATGCAGGCTCACAATCCATTGGTTCCAATCTATCAGCAGGCGATGGAAAGGCTTAGGAACCAGCCAGATAGGTTGACTGTGGAGGCCAGACTCACCTACAGAGCACATACAGACCATAGAAGATATAATATTCCTACAGCGGATGAGATTGCCATTGTGCTCCCTGGAGAAGGTGTGCCTGGAGGCACTAGAGACATTGTCATTCAGCTTAGAGGTGGAGAACTGCAACGAATTCAGGCCGAACATGCTTTGTATGCGCCACTACACTATGTCCTTCTCTTTCCCAGAGGTGAATCAGGCTGGGATTGGGACATTCCACGGATAGACCAAGCTCTTCCACGACAAGGCCAGGAGGGGGAGGAGGAGGAGGACCCTTCAAGTGACAGGTGTGTGACCATGTCAAAATACTATCGTTATCGTCTTTTTCCAAGGGAGGGTGAAGCTGAAACTCTCTTCCTGGCTGGCAAGCTCTTTCAGCAATACATTGTGGATGCTTGGGCAGCGACTGAACAGCAGAAGCTAAATTGGATCAAATACCATCAACACGAGCTGCGAGCTGAGGTCTACAATCAGATGATTGATACATTTGGACCTGAGGACAATCAGGCCAATCCAGCTAACTTGGGACAAAAGGTCATCTTGCCTGCTACATTTACTGGGAGCGCCAGGGATATGAACGAGAATTTCAAAATTCAATGGCAATCACTAGGAAGCATGGTCCAGCAGATGTCTTTGTGACAATGACAGCAAACCCCAGTGGAAAGAAATCAAAGATGCTCTCAAGCCAGCCAGACTCCCAGTGATCGTCCTGACTTGGTTGCAAGGGTTTTTCATCTCAAGAAGGAGCAATTGATCAAACGTATCATGAAGGATGGTATCCTTGGTCGCACAGTTGCACGTGTCCATGTGATCGAATTCCAGAAGCGGGGGCTCCTCATATGCACCTTCTTATATGGTTTAAAGAGGAGGATAAGATCAGGACACCGAAGCTGTGGATGCTTTGGTTTGGGCTGTGTTTCCTGATCAGCAAGAGCATCCAAGGCTCTACAAATTAGTTTGTGATCTAATGACTCATGGCCCCTGTGGACAAGCGCGTCCTCGGGCTTCTTGCATGACAGAGGGCAAGTGTTCTAAACATTTCCCAAAGGAATTTCGTGAGGTGACATCTGTCACTGAAGATGGCTATCCACAGTATCGCCGTCCTAATGATGGCAGACAGCATAATGTCAGAGGCAACATCATGGACAACCGCGACGTGGTTCCCTATTGTCCCACCCTCCTCTTGGAATTTGAATGCCATATTAATGTGGAACCCACATTCAATGTGCGCTCTATCAAGTACATTCACAAGTATATGTACAAGGGGCCTGACAGGACCACAATGACCATTAATAAGGAGAGGGATGAGGTTAAACAGTACCTCGATGCACGCTATGTCAGCTCACATGAAGGTGCTTGGAGACTGCTGGAATATAAAATGCATGTTCAGGTCCCTCCTGTCATGGCACTTCCAGTCCATTTGCCAGGCCAGCACAATGTGATATTTGATCCTCATATGGATCCAGGCATGGCTTTGCAGATGGCAGAGGATGCTAAGACCATGCTCATGGCCTATTTTGAAGCCAATGACAGATATCCTGAGGCACGTGAACTACTCTATGTGGAATTTCCTGAGCACTATGTTTGGAAAAAGCAAGCCAAGCGGTGGCAACCTCGCCAGCGGGGTTTCAGTCTCGGTCGCCTTCATTTTGCAAGTCCAGCCTCTGGAGAGCGCTTTTTCTTGCGAACCCTCCTTACAGTTGTCAGAGGCGCAACATCATTTGAGGAGCTTAGATCATTTGATGGTGACCTTTGTCCTACTTACAAGGCTGCATGCCTGGCAAGGGGCCTGTTAGAAGATGATTCAGAGTGGACACAGTGTCTTCAGGAGGCTGCACATATACAAACAGGTTTCCAGCTCAGGAGGTTATTTGTCACTATTCTCCTTCGGTGTAACCCTGCTCGGCCTGCTCAAATCTGGGAGGAGTTTCAGGAGCATATCTGTGATGACCTGGAGTATCAGCTTCAAAATAGGCATGGCATTCACCATCCTACCAATGATCAAATCTATGACTTTGGTCTCTTTCTCATTGACAAGATCATACGTCAGGGGGGGAAGTCTCTGGATGAGTTCCCAGATATGCCACAGATAATGGGGCACTGGGAGGGATTGGTGGGAACCGTTGGATAGCTGAGCAGCGGGACTATGACCCAGCTACAGAGCTGGAAAAAGCCGCCACCAATATTGACAAGCTTAATGCAGAACAGAGGCGTGTCCATGATGAGATCCTCCATTCAGCCATAAATGGAGAGGGTCTTCTGTTCTTTGTCAATGGCCCTGGTGGTACAGGCAAAACTTTTACCTGGAACACCCTGGCTCATTCTATCAGAGGAAGGGGTCTTATTGTCCTATGCATTGCATCTTCAGGAATTGCAGCATTGCTTCTGATTGGGGGCAGAACATCACATGCTATGCTCAAGATTCCAATTCTGATTCATGAGGGTTCTCTATGTGACATCAAAAGAGGCTCACCATTGGCAGAACTTCTCAAGCAGGTCCATTTGATCATATGGGATGAGGTGCCTATGCAGCATCGTCATGTAGTTGAAGCTGTCGACAGAACCTGCAGGGATGTCCTAGAGCGTCCAGATCGTCCATTTGGTGGTATTACTGTGGCTTGGGGTGGAGATTTCCAGCAAACTCTGCCTGTTGTTCCTCGAGGTAACAAGGAGGAGATCGTGGGTGCTTCTATCCAAAGATCTCCTTTGTGGCATCATGTCAAGGTCCTCCATCTTACTCAAAATATGCGAGTCGACCCTCATGATCCCCAGAGTGAACAATTTGCTCAGTGGCTCTCTGATGTTGGTCAGGGAAAGGATCTCCCTTTGGACAATTCATTCACACTTCCTCAGCACATGATCTGTGGACCACAGGTGTCAGATCTCATTGCAGCTATCTATCCTAACATTGGTACTGGGGAGGCACTCCAAGACAAATACTTTTTGGAACGTGCCATCCTTTGCCCTCGCAATATGGAAATGGATGAGATTAATGCTGAGGTGCTCAATGTATTCCCTGGGGAGGAGCGTCTCTATCCCAGTGCGGACTCAGTCAAAGGAAATGAAGATGGCAACGTGTATCCTGTGGAGTATCTCAACTCACTCAACATGGGTGGGCTTCCTCCATCTCAACTCAGGCTTAAACCTGGAGTGGTACTCATGCTTCTTCGGAATATTGACCTTGGTCGTGGACTCTGCAATGGTACAAGGTTGCGTCTCATCAATATGACCAACAGGGTACTCTTTGTGAGGATCATTTCAGGACCATTTGCAGGAGAGACTGCATTTATCCCTAGGATTACAGTGACACCCACCTCAGACCAATTGCCATTTGAGCTCCAGCGTCGCCAGTTTCCTGTCAGGCTGGCCTTTGCCATGACTATCAACAAGTCTCAAGGGCAGTCTCTTGGCACGGTAGGCATAGACTTGCGATACGTGGTATTTTCACATGGACAGTTGTATGTTGCAGTGTCAAGAGGCACTAATTGGAACAGAGTCCATATTCTTTTAGGGGAGGGGAACAAAACTTCTAATATTGTATACAAAGAAGTGTTGCTGAAGCCTGATTAAATATGTATTTCCATTTGTATTTAATGTATGTAGTTTCATTTCACCAAATAATTCTTTGATTCTATTAACTACCCATGTGCAATGTTAACCCTAAATAACCCGGTGCGAAGCACGGGTCTATTGGCTAGTCTATAGTATAAAGTTCTAGGGGGGGCGGTTGTGGGCCTCACTATATGAAAACAGCACGCTCCGCTGACATAATCCTGACATAAGCCTGACATAATCCTGACTAAGACGCAAACAAACGTTTGAATGCGAGTGGCGCAGCCGCGAGCGACCAACAGCGCTCCTGGTCACGTGACCGGTTCGCGTCCAACGTTGCTGCGCGCGCGCACCCACCTTCCCTCGACCCTCCTGCTGCCATTTCCTCTGGCTCAACTGCTGGCAACCTCTGGCTCCCCTGCCCACTGTCTCTGTGCCTGCTGGATCTGTCTGTCTGCTGCTGGCTCTCTGTCTATGCTGCTGGATCTCTGTCTGTTGCTGGCTGTCTCTCTGTCTGTCTCTCTGTCTGGCTCTCTGTCTGGCTCTCTCTGTGTCTGCTACTGGATTTCTCTGTGTGTGGCTCTTTCTGTGTCTCTTACTGGGGCTCTCTGTCTCTCTACAGTCCCCTCAGGTAAATTTTGTTAATATTTTCGCTTTTTTATCTCTTTTGACTTCTTTTCACCCTAGGCTGCTCCTCTCATTGCCTCCCACCTTTCTTGATGGTCATTACTGGCTCTGGTGTGTTTTTTTCCTGTAATATCTATCATTTCTTCCAATAATTTTCGCTTTTTTATCCTCTTTTTGTCTTCTTTTCAGCCACCTCTCTCAATGCCTCTCACCTTGCCTGTCTGATATTGGTGCATCTGGTGTGTGTCTTGCTATCATGTTTTGATATTTATTAGAATCAGCTTCTCTCCATGGTAAATATTGCTATTTCTTGGTATAATTTTCGCTTTTTTAATCTCTGTTTGACTTCTTTTCAGCTTAGGTTGCTCCTCTCATTGCCTCCACCTTTCTTGGTCATCACTACTGCCTCCTGTGTGCTCTTTCCTTATCATATCTGTCATTTCTTCCCCTAATTTTCGCTTTTTTATCCTCTTTTTGCCATCTTTTCAGCCCAGGTTCCTCCTCTCAGTGTTTCCCACCTTTCCTGTCTGCCATTGCTGCATCTGGTGTGTGTCATGCTATCATATTTGTGTTGTTTTGACATTTAGTAGGATCAGCTTCTCTCCATGGTATTTCTTCTAACATTTTCGCTTTTTTAACCACTTTTTGACTGCTTTTCAGCCTGGCCTGCTCCTCTTATTGCCTCCCACCTTTCTTGATCATCATCATAGCCTGTGGTGTGTTTTTTCTGACATTTCTTGCAATAAGATTTCGCTTTTTTACCCTCTTTTTTTTTCTTTTTTTTTTTTCTAGCACAGGTTCAGAGCTTCCACCATTCCTGTGTGTCATGGCTGCAAGTGGTATGTTTCTTGCTCTCATATCTGCTTCTTTTTTGATATTTATTAGGAACAGTTTCTGTTTTTTTTTTAATTGTTATGTATTTGTTTTATTTTATTTTTTCATGTATATATATACTGTATATTTGTCAAAATAGATGCCAAAAAATTGCCTTGACTTTGCTAAAAATTAATGACAACAGCCTCTGCTTGCAAAATGTAAGTCTATTATCCATCGTAAACCCTCTGACATTTATTTATTTTCTCTGGACCTACAATAAGTTCACTTTTAGGCTCTTAGAGTTATGCTACATATGGGGACATACTACAAACAAGGGACATGCTATGCACACTATACTTGGGTGACATGCTACACTCAGGGGACATGCTACACATGGGGGGCACAGTACAAACAAGAGACATGCTACACATGATATACTTGGGGCACATTGTAAGGGCAACCCTGGCTGGTTGTGGAGATCACACTACCACACAACTGACAAGGGGGAAATCCAAAGTATGTATAAATGAACAGAGTATACAAGAGAGGGGATTCTCACCTGACAAGGGGAAATCCAAAGAGAAAAGTCTAAGGACCCCCAATGTCAGCGAGCCCGTATTATACTACGCTGCGCAGCCAGGGACAACACTTGGCACCCGCCATCAACCCTGCATTCCCCTGACCTCCCTGACCCTTGATTGACCCTTGATGCCACCTATTACGTGAGTCGCTTGATTTCCGACACTGTTCCGAGAGCGGACATCGGAAATTGGAGTGGAACTGGCAAAGCAAACAGAACTGGTGGAAGGTCTCCCAGGAGCGGAATCATTTCCGAAAGCAGAGGCGGAGATGGAATCGGAACTGTAAGCGGAGTTGGAAATGGAGTCGGAACTGGAAAGGGAAAACAGGGTGTCCCCTGACAGACATGCTATGCATGGGGGATACGCTACACATGGGGACATGCTACACACAAGGGACATAATACATATGATATACTTGGGAGACACACTACACATGGGGAACACACTACACATGGGAAACATGCTACACATGGGGAACATGCTACACTTGGGGGACATGCTATGCATGGTGACATGCTGTTACGTATCAAGATTTTGGCAAGTCGGAACTAGAAAGGACAATGGCTTCAACTTATATGTTGCACCCCCAATGAACTATCGTCCTAAGTATTTCGGATCATGAGTCGGAAGTTGGAACATATCGAACTAAACAGAAGTCAGAGCTTGCATTGGAAACTGAGTCGGAAGGTGGAAGGCAGGAGGTGGAGAGACAGAGGTCTTGCAAAACTCGCTATGCTAAGAACAGGAGATAGAGCAAAGGAAATCACATATCAAAGGTGATTATCTGATTGCAGAATAACGAGCATACATGAGGGGCTTTTATACAAAGAGCTGAGACAACATGTAATGGTGTAGTACTAAGCAAATTCTGGAGGGAGCGGAAGTCGGATAGACATGCGGGATAATTAACTAATTGGGAACAAGGGGACTACAAGGGGGGTGCAGGGTAGGGTATAACGATGGCAAAAGAACAAGGGGTCGGAAAGTATATCTGACATAAAGAAACAACGAGACTCCAAAGGGGCTGGACAGGTGGTCTTGCTGTGCTGTGAGGCGAGTCTGGTGGGTCCGAGTAATAGAGTCAAAAGAACAAAGGAATAAAACAATGGGTGGAATGTTGGAATTATCGGAGGGTCAGAATGTGAGTGGAACTGAGTGTCGGAAGTCGGAAATGCATGGTCCTAACACATGCTACGCACACTATACTTGCAGGACACACTACACTCCAGGAACACATGCCATACATAGGGACATGCTACCCATGAGGGGCACACAGACATGGGAGAAATGGGTGGAGACATTACCTACCCTGATGCATTACTTAGAGCTACTTTCAATTGTGATAAGATGTGTTTTACTTATCCGAATAATTTTACTTATCCCAAGTTTTATTTACCCAATGTGTTTGACCTAACCATGGGTATCCACCCTAGCAGTGGTCCCAGTGCATTCACATCCAATGGGTCCCCGGCAGTCCCTACCCAGTGCTGTGCCACATCCTGGTGTGCAGCACAGGGCCACGGTAGGAATTGACTTGCGATATGCAGCATTTTCACATGGACAGTTTTATGTTGCACTAATTGTAACAGAGTCCATGTTCTTTAGGGAAGGGAACACAACATGTAATATTGTATACAAACAGGTGCTGCTAAAGCCTGATTAATTATGTAGTTTCATTTCACCAAGTATAATTCTGTAATACTATTGACTACCCCTGTGCGATGTAACCTTACTTAACTAACCCGGTGCGAAGCACGGGTCTATTGGCTAGTCATCATGGAATACGCAGGGTTGTACATAATAACATGCATGACGCCCTTTATCGGCTTTTCGAATTTTTAACTCCGCCCACTCTGGTCCACCGACGACATCATTCTTGACGTGTCGCATCTGGCACCCGAATATCATTTGTTCACGTCTGTCTATGGATCATTCCTCAGGTATATGGGTTGTCACGCTGTACGTATACTGTACCTGTCACTAGTGTTGGCTGTACTAATCGCGGTCCCGAAGTCAGCGTTCGGACTGCGGTGCGTGCGAGTCCTCGTGTGAAAGACCTTCTATCCTAACCGCTTCAAGTCCGAAAATAACCTACACCTTCTGAGGGCTGGGACTGAGCGAAGCTACCGACAATCCCCCACCGGCTTATGCATGGAGCGACCTCGCGACCCGTTTCCGTCACACGAAGCCAAACCCAAGCAGATACGTAGAACGTGGAATCTTGGTGAACGCTGCTGTGTAGTCCTTGCATCATTAAATAACTAAACAACCTGTGTCTATTTAAAGATCTCGGCTGTTTCCACGCTGCGCATGATGCCTTAAAATAGCTGCTAGCTGCAACCACCAAATGACCACCTCGAAAAGCAGAACAAGTTGCATTTGAAAGGTACATATTCGGCTTGCATTCTACCTTGAGTCCTGAAGCTGGTAGCTCACTCTGGCATTTATAGTTGCACGGGCGCTTCAGTCACTCGTGTCGCCTATCGCCATAAATAGAACCTATAAAGTGGTCTGTGTTGCACTTCTTTCCGCATCAAAACCTCCCACCGCACGTTCCGTTTCCCCCCTTCTCAGCTGTTCGCAGCTTCATCTCACCGTCCTGCTAAAAACTTTTTATCATTGAAAACGCTCAGATTTGACATCATGTCTCTCCACTCTCTTTTTGCCATCTCCCTGCTTGCGTTTGCACATGCCCAAACCCCCGCGTCCTCCGCACTCGAGCCCCTTGCCTCCAAGAAATTTACATTTCCCAACATCCCGTATCAGGTCACTGGCGACCAGGGTGGTATCCGTGGTCCCCAGGCTGGCTACAACATCTGCAACTCAACCACGGAGGGCTCTCAGTCCCTATGTCAGACGCTTTTCTTGAACAGCATGTCAGACTTTTGCATATGGAGTTCTTCCAAGCAGGACGACACCATCGGCGTCAGCGAGGCTTACGAAGTTGCATGGTGCACCAAGCCTGGTCACGGCTCGCGATTGATCCCGCCAGGCGCTATCACTGGTGCGCAATGGCTGTACGCGAAAAACTACCTCCAGGTTGTCGGATTCATCGACCAATCGATGGTCAACTTGGATCCCACGGATATGGGTGGTGGTACGTCTGGTGCATCCTCCTCGGCTGGCATGCATGCTAAATAGGACGTATTCATAGAACTGGACCCCCACGGTGCTGACGAGCAGGGTAACCCACTCGGTGGTATTGTGTTCACCAATGGATTTGGTCAAAGCGCTTCGTCGTTCGCTCAGCAGGTCAGCAGCAACTCTAGCGGCAGCACCTCTTTCACGCAAGTTGTCGAGTGGATCGAGTGAGTTTCCATGGGGTCACCTGATCATAGTGTCTCTAAGTACATGGCCAACAGCTTCATCGGTAGTGGTGTCTTCTGTTTGAAGATGTGCAACCCGAATGATCCCAACGGCCCTCAACTTTGCAACCATATCTATGATGAGATGTGAGTCGGCTGTGTTACTTCCATCAAACATGCCTAATCTTAGCGCAGAGGTTGCAACTTCAACGCCCTGGCTGACGTATGTAGTCCACTTTCCCTTTTATACCACAAACTAACCTTACGCTCCATAATGTAGTACGGGCAGATCAACGGCACCTACGAAGTCTGTGACAGCGACGACATGACACCGCCCGGCGTGTTCACCACTGCTCCCGGCCAAACCACGACCTGGTTCCAGCCCCAAACCGGCCCCGTCGTCCCACCATACACCACATCCATCCCGGCTTCTAGCAACTGCCAGACATTCTCATCCAACCAGCTCTTCCTTGCCGCGCCGACGCCGACCACCACCGGTAGTGCCGCCTCTGGGTCTGGGTCTGGGGGCGGAACCACCGCAGCAGCTAGTCGCAGCGGCAGCGGCTCGGCGGCCTCCGCGACAGCGAGCCCCGGCGGCGCTGTCGCGATCGGGGCCCCCGTGGGGGGACTCGCAGCTGCATTGTTCGGTGCATTCATTACGCTGATGGCGTAACCCCGGCATAGCGTTTCAGATGGACATCGGCGGCTGGGGTGATGACTCGTACACTATATCCTTTCCCACTTTGCTTTTTCTTTCCTTTCTTTTTTTGCCGCGTTGTGCGGAGTGACTACACTACACGAACATTGCACATAAACTACACGGAACTTTGCTCTCATACATACGGGCACGCCCTAGTGGCTGCAGTTAAGACATGATCTGAGATGGTAAGGGCCGTGGCGTGGAGCGTCTTGTCAAGTACGTATGACGTGGCGCTAGCTGAGATGATGTCCTCCAAGTAACGAGGAACTTGAATTTTGATGAGCTCAAACATTTGCTTAGTTAGGTACAGGGAATATTATAGGTCAACACTGCAGCCAATGTGAGCAGAAATGGCCCGCCGTTTATCTTGCTCATCTCGCCTAAGCTCCAGGCCATATGCATTTATATAACGAATAAGCTGATACCGCTCGAGGTTCCTTATATCCTGGACATTTTCAATGCGAGGAAGATCCTAGAGTAACCCATCAGTTAGTAAACTATACATTTCTATTATAATTAATAACTCACAGCGGGTGGCTCTTGACCGTTCGGTAAAGGCATAATCGCGAACCGACTTGCCAAACCGCTCCCACAGGTGAGGTTGTAGGACTAATCATAAAATAAATTAATTGGGATTTACAATAGAAGAAATAAATTGATAAACCTTAGTTGCCAAAATGCGTACATTGCCGACCATCTGCTGCAATGCCTCAAGGCGCCCCCCCAAGTTTGTGTTCATCGCGGCTAAGTTTGCATTCATTGCATCAATACGTCCACCCAAGTTTGCGTTCAAGTTTGCGTTCATCGCATCCATCCGCCCACCCAGGTTTGCATCGATTTCACCCATGCGCGCCTCCATGTCATCCAGCCTTCCCAGAATTACAGCAGCCAACTCATCACCCAAAATAGGAGCCCCTGCATATCTTTAGTCAACCAACCTAAACGGTAATACAACGGACCGCCGCAGACGTACCCTGTGCCGCACTGTATGCCGATAGAACTCTTGCTTGGTAGACAGTCGCACTACAAACATCTGCGTCCGTGGGTGTATCATCCTGCTCTTTACGTCCTAAGAGAACGTTATACTGACTTTGTGGAAGAGAAAAATAGTATTACTAACTTCGGGCTGCTCTAACCTCAGCAGCAAACATAGTTGCCTTGCAGACATCAGACACATCGGGAGGATCATTGGGAAATTCTGGCAATTGTATTGAACCTATGCTGCACTCGGGAGGTGGGACGGGCATTGCTCGAGGGATACGAAAGGTCGTCCACGAAACACGTGACGTGTCCACGAACACGTGACGACGCGATTAGCACGTGTCAGCATGCACTCATATCGACGACGCGATGGAATTAAGGCCCTCTTATCCCAACATTTACTAACTCGTGACGTAGGCAGCGTTGGTTTTATTGCACGTTTCTATCCCTATCCAGGGGAGTTGTCCACATATTAACACCCCTGTGTCATAGATTTCTTGCGACATTCTCAGATCCATTCGGCTCAATCCGACTTCTGTTATTAGACCGAATCTCAATTTTATAAGTTGTTCAATGTTCGTCATTACATTTTTGCAGCCAGGGAGATATAACCAAGCTTGAGGTTGACGCGATGGTGAACGCTGCGAACAAGACCTTACGAGGTGCTTACATCAACCTGGGAGCGCACACGATTCTTACAGTACAGATGCTAATTGCCATTGTTTTGATAGGCTGCGGCGGAGGTGAGTGGGCGGATAAATGCGACAAGCCCTTTCATGACAATTTTACTTTTCAGTTGACGGCGCCATCCACTCTAGCGGCAGCACCTCTTTCACGCAAGTTATCGAGTGGATCGAATGAGTTTCCATGGGGTCACCTGATCATAGTGTCTCTAAGTACATGGCCAACAGCTTCATCGGTGGTGGTGTCTTCTGTTTGAAGATGTACAACCCGGATGATCCCAACGGTCCTCAACTTTGCAACCATATCTATGATGAGATGTGAGTCGGCTGTGTTACTTCCATCAAACATGTCTAGTCTTAGCGCAGAGGTTGCAACTTCAACGCCCTGGCTGACGTATGTAGTCCACTTTCCCTTTTATACTACAAACTAACCTTACGCTCCATAATGTAGTACGGGCAGATCAACGGCACCTTCGAAGTCTGTGACAGTGACGACATGACACCGCCCGGCGTGTTCACCACTGCTCCCGGCCAAACCACGACCTGGTTCCAGCCCCAAACCGGCCCCGTCGTCCCACCGTACACCACATCCATCCCAGCTTCCAGCAACTGCCAAACATTCTCATCCAACCCTTCCTTGCCGCGCCGACGCCAACCACCACCGGTAGTGCCGCCTCTGGGTCTGGGTCTGGGGGCGGAACCACCGCAGCAGCTAGTCGCAGCGGCAGTGGCTCGGCGGCTTCCGCGACAGCGAGCCCCGGCGGCGCTGTCGCGATCGGGGCCCCCGTGGGGGGACTTGCAGCTGCATTGTTCGGTGCTGATGGCGTAACCCCGGCATAGCGTTTCGGATGGACATCGGCGGCTGGGGTGATGACTCGTACACTATATCCTTTCCCACTTTGCTTTTTCTTTCCTTTCTTTTTTTGCCGCGTTGTGCGGAGTGACTACACTACACGAACATTGCACATAAACTACACGGAACTTTGCTCTCATACATACGGGCACGCCCTAGTGGCTGCAGTTAAGACATGATCTGAGATGGTAAGGGCCGTGGCGTGAAGCGTCTTGTCAAGTACATACGACGTGGCGCTAGCTGAGATGATGTCCTCCAAGTAATGAGGAGCTTGAATTTTGATGAGCTCAAACATTTGACTAGTTAGGTACTTACAGGGAGTATTATAGGTCAACAGTGCAGCCAATGTGAGCTGAGATGGCCTGCCGTTTTTCTCCATCACTTTGCCTATGCTGCAGGCCATATGCATTTATATAATGTATAAGCTCATCCTGCGAGAGGTTCCTTATACGCTGGACATTTTCAAGGCAAGGAAGATTCTAGAGTAACCCATCAGTTAGTAAACTATACATTTCTATTATAATTAATAACTCACAGCGGGTGGCTCTTGACCGTTCGGTAAAGGCATAATCGCGAACCGACTTACCAAACCGCTCCCGCAGGTGAGGTTGTAGGACTAATCATAAAATAAAATAATTGGCATTTACAATGGAAGAAATAAAGAAATTCTTAACAAACCCTAGTTGCCAGAATGCGTACGTAGCCCACCATCTTCTGCAATGCATCGAGGTGCCCCCTCAAGTTTGCATTCACCGCATCGATGTTTGCACCAATTTCATCCATGCGCCCCTCCATCACATCCAACCTTCCCATAACTATAGCAACCAAATCATCACCCAAAATGGGAACTCCTGTATATCTTCAGTCAATCAACCCCAGCGGTAATACAGTAGACCGCCGTGGGCACACCTTGCACAGCACTATATGCTGATAGGATTCTTGCTCGGTAAAGGGTGGCACTACAAACATCTTCATCGGTGGGTCTGGCACCCAGCTCCATATGTCCTAAGAGAAGTTGGTTATGCTGACTTTGTGGGAAGAGAATAATAATATTACTAACGTCGGCCTGCTCTGACCTCATCGGCAAAGAGTGTTGCCTTGCAGACGTCAGTCACATCGGGAGGGTCATGGGGCAGTGGTGGCAATGCTATTGTAGTTATACTGCACTGGGGAGGTGGGATGGGCATTGCTAGATGGTGGATGGTATGTCATCATGACATCACGTCACGGTGCCAGTGGCACAGCGGTACTTGAAAGTCCCACAGCAGCTAAAATCTGTAGCATTGAAGTCACCGTACTCCATTCTCTTTTTTCTGTCTCCCTGCTTGCGCTCGCTCCCACGTCTTCCACGTGTCCACACTCGACCTGTGAAGGTTATGCGCAGTAGACTAGATATAAAGCTCAGTGAGCGTGGTAGTTCACTGAGTGTATGTATTAGTACTCTACCTAGATATAGAGCTATCAACGGAGTGAGTGGCTTTGTATCTAGACATCGATAGAAAAGGATACGCACCTCAGTGAGCGTGGTAGTTCACTGAGGTGCCGCTAACTATTGGGTTGCACTATATACGGCCTCGGGCATATGCCCGAGGCTACTGATATGAGACCATACCCTGACCGATCTCCCCTCCACCCTAACAGCGTTCTAGCTTATCCCCGATAACCCCAACACGACCCCCGGCCCCTGGGATTTATGGCTGCCGTACTAGGTCACTGGCGACCAGGGTACGCCACCTTGTCCAATATTGATGAAGTGCACCTTCATAGCGATACCATAACGCTAAACCAAAGTCCTCTTCCAATCTAATTTACAACATTCATGTCACTCGACTCGCTTTGTGTAGACTTTCGCAGAGTGCCAAACGTGGGTCATACTCGCTTACAGAGCTACGCATTTGCGGTATGCTTCTGACACAAATTACAGATTGATTAGCACTTTCCGTGCTCAAATGGTGAGCTGATCCTCCAGATCGGCGGGAAACTCGAGGACATAGCGTCCGCTGCGCGAGACAGTCTCTGAGAGACTCGGGGAGACTCGTGCCTGAACAAACAGCATCCCCTTGATCGGACGGTCAGGCCTCAGAACGATGTCTACACGGCTCGTTGCTTGACTCGCTGCGGTTTGCCAGGTTCGCCATCCTCCTCAAACCGCCTATTTCATTCCAGCAGTTAGATGTTCGTTCACCACCTTCCGAATTGCCTCTACACGTTCACATGTTCCTCTGCGATGCCCTAGGCTGGCGCTGGCCTGCTGTGGCTCAATTCTGGCAGCAATTATGTGAAGAGGTATGGAATGAGTCAGAAGTTGCGGCAGCTGTTGAGGACATACGGGCTTTTCACCAATACGGCCTCCTTCACGGGATTGGTGAGACCATCTACTACTTTTCCCTCAGCCACTGACTAGAATAGGTCACCGTAATATGTATCAGACCTTGCCGTGAATTATTCCACGTGGCAGAAATCCATACGCCCACGCTGGAAGGAAAGGCGCGAGGTTCGACTGGGTGGCTCGACTACTCAGGTAGTCCCTTCCATGTTCCGAGGCGTCAAAGTGCGAGCTTTTCATTGGGACATCGTACAAATCCGTCCCGGATGTGGTCCCGGCCGGTTCACCTTATGGCTCGCAGTGGATTCTGAACTTGTCCCAGTCACCCTTCGTATACCTAGGGAATTCTACCTAAATCTAAAGACCCAACCGGCCGATAATACATTTGACGACACTTATTCTCATGAACGGATCGTCCGCACCCTCCCGCGGGGTCACCCATGCCTCAATCTGTATAAAATCACCACGTTGGATGACCTGTTTCTTCGCGAAGAATCACATTTTCTAAATATGGTGAACAACCCCAATGTAGACGGGGTATATGAGCTCAAAGTAAGTTTCCTGATTGTTGCTGAATGAATGCTTACCCGTGAACAACACAGGTCCCACTAGTCGTGCGAGCGTTGCTGAAACTCGGAGCAGCATGTTCATGATTCTCAAAGAGATGCTGCGGCATGAATTGTTATGGAAGCTCTTGCTTTGGTCCGACCAGTACGCTCGGAGGCGGTGTGCATTCAATCGCTTACTTGGTGTTTAGGTTTTACTCTTTCCCGCATTATATCGAGGAACGGACATTCGGGATCTCTTGCGATGCATTTGCCAACTATAAGGTTCTCACACGTTCTTTTTCTTGTGATTGTGAATAACGTCGTATTCAGGAAACGCTGACTAGACATAAACCCATGGTAGCCAAATATCTGGAGAAAAACTATGATCGGGTAAAGTGTGGTGGCCACGTTTCACAGAATGTCGGCTTATGTTACCTCTGCAGTTTTTCAATTCATACACTGCCCTCCTGTTATCTACGAACTACGTCACGAAACGGCAGTCGCTGAAGTTGCTCGGCGAAATTGTTCTAGATCGGGCTAACTTCAATGTCATGACGCGATACATCTCCAATGAAGGTACGTATCCGGAGGTTTGCGCTTGGGTTTCCTGAGGGCTGAAGCTGAACGTATGGAAGCGAATCTGAAGATGACGATGAATCTTCGTCACGCAACATTCAGTTCGAGGCGTTTCACGTTTTCAAGGTTTTTGTCGCCAACCCGAAGAAGCACCACAAATCGAGTCGATCTTGAGAAGAAACAAAGACAAGCTATTGGCATTTCTGAAGGACTTTCATAATGACAAGGAGGGTACGTTTGGTAGCTCTCGTTGTCCTTAATGCCTGGTGATAATGAGCAATGTTGAGCAGACGAGCAATTCAGCGTATGCATCTTTTTTGTTTTTGTTCCTGCCCAAGCTGACGGAGCCATGTCGCATCCAGGATGAGAAGCAATTTCTGATTGTGCAGATACAAGGGTTGTAGCCCAGCGGCAAACATACCCTCATGCTAGGGACTTGACTTGCATATCCTCATCCACACCAGTGACACGCGCTGCTGCTTCAATGGCTTATCTCACGGTCGCATAGACTCTTAATTGCACGTCCTCTTCGTCACATTTGCCCTTTTCTGCATACCACCTGTTTCTTTCCTCCCGGCATGCTTGTCTGTGCGGGGCTCTATTCTCGTTTCACGTAGCACATATACCCTTGCACTGTTCCAGCGTTTTTTCAGGAAAACATGTCACGGCTGTAGTTGATGGGTGTACTAGCGCCGATAATGTATGATTATTGCAGAACTGAGCGCAGCTGATCAGAAGCCGCATATGGGTGCTGATCGATCTGTCGTTTACTTAGTTGCAGTCTCGTGGATGCGATCCAAGGTCAGTTCTTACAGAACATGGACCTCGGTCTCCAGACCTTAGACCACCTCCACATAGCGCAATACGAAAAAAATTCTTGTCCATAAGGCAGTATATATTCTTTTGAATGTTCGGAGACGGGCGACCGACGGAGTGCCGTGAGCGTGTGCTTTTCACAAAATGTGTTAAGCGCTATTGGCCTGTGTTAAGCGCTCTGCGCTGCGTATAAAGGGCGCTGGCGCGTCGAGCGCCCCCCACAACTCCTCTGTACCAACCACCATCTTCTAGATAGTACAGACGCCAAGCATACCTCGAATATCTCGCAACGCTCCCAACCGCGTCAGTCGCACACCTCGAACTCATTGGCGCCTCGTTCGCTATCCACCTTCGTGCGAGCATCGCCCGTCTCAGTCAATATCTACAACCGCCATGCGCGTCCAGGACCCTACACCAGTGAGCTCGATCACACGTGTTGGCGCCTGGTGACCAGCCGCCAACGCGTGTCATCGAGCTCGCCAACCCTTCAGCGAGCTTTTCGATCTGGCATTTCCATTATCGACCGATTCAAGGTGTGTTCGTAGTTATTTCTCGTGACAGTAGATTTATACCATCACCTCCCCTACCTTCGCCCCGCCAGCTGCACCACTTTTATCCGGCACCGGGGCACTCGCTGTGGTGAAAATGCTCGTCACCCTCTGGATATTGACGCTGCTTGCGCTCCAAGGCTGCCGAGTCTACGCGTCTACGCCCGTTCTTGCCAACGCAACGCTCGTGCCACACTCCAACACGTCTCACATGGATCTCTCCGGGGTATGTCGCCAAACTAATATGAAAGGCAACAGCTGATCTGAAGTCTCTCATAGCCGCTGCGAGGCGGCAGGCCCTGATTTGGTCCCCTGACAGCCTCGACCGTGCCTGCGCTAGTTAGGCTTGTCAACTATGCAAACTCATGGGGGCATTCGTACGCTTCGTATGTGCTATTCAGGGACCTCACCAACCCGGACCACATGACGCGCCTCATCCTCAGAGCTGACGAAGCAGCAGGAGCAGACTGGGGGTGTTTGCACAGGTCAAACGTGAGTAGGCATGTAGGAAGTCCAGATTGAGCACGCACTGACGATGTGCAGTGTACGGTGGCGGTCAAACTGCGATCAGCGCAGTGCCCCCCGCTGCGACGGCCTTGGTGCACCAACAATCATGGGGACATTGATACGCTGCCCATGGCGTATCGATGAACGTCATTCAGAATGAATTCGGTATTCAGGGCGAGGTGTGTTGGCATTCCAGGTCCTTGAAGATTATCCTGCGTCAGGAGCCTTCCGACCCAGCCGTTTCCGCTCAAGGCAACTCTGTGACAAACAGGTCCGAAACCGATGGCTCTGTGAGCCATCGGTTTCGGACCTGTGTGTCACCAGCGAAATGCCCAAATTCCGGTGACCGCTCTATGCGGTCACCGGTTTGTGTCGCGCCCACCACCGCCACCGCCACCACCACACCACTTGTCCCATTGGCAACTGTTGTGGTAAGCTTCTACATTTTTGATTGGTTGCCATTTACTGACATGGGGCTTTCCATCCCGGGCGGCCACTGTGGCTTGGGGGAGTCCCCCGAGCCACAGTGGCAGCCTATAGGATCACCCGAGCCACAGTGCCGGCGTAGGACCCCAGGACGACCTGGGAATGGGGACGCACGTGCTCGGCGTTGGCCGCCAACGCCGAAAACATCGAGAGGAACTTACGCGTATGCCACGCCTATGCGGCGTAGCATACGCGTAAGTTCCTCTCAATGTTTTCGTTACGCTGTAGTGTGTGCACCAGCTCCCGCTCGATATCCCCTGTGCCTCTATGAGCCTTCGAACTGGGGATGGGTACGGCCGTGATCGGTGCGAGCATCCGGGTAAGTTCCTCAGTCATTTCGTACATATACGACTATTGCTGACCCCTTACGCTGTAGCCCCGGGGAGGCCCTTTAGGAGGGAGGCCTTTATGCTTTATGAGCCCTTCGCTCTTTTGTTTTGTTTTTTGTTATGTTTTGTCCCGTAGCATTTTACATTTAATTGATTGTAAATTCATTTTATTAGAGAATATAATTGAACCATTGGAAAAGAATCTGGTCGGGGATCAGCCTGAGGAGATGATCCCCAGGTAGAATCGACTTGTCGCAGGTGGTACGAAATCGGAGGACACCGCGTCCGCTGCGCGAGACAGTCTGAGAGACCCGTGCCTGAACACACAGTATCCCCTTGATCGGACGGTCAGAAATTTTTAAAAAGTGACACCGGCCGCCGGGCGACTTCGAAGACGGTCAGCCTGCAGCAAATGGATCGGCCCTCAGAACGGTGTCTACTTACAGGGCTCATATTGCCTTGTTGCACTTGATGACATAGCTCGTGAGAGCTTCACTGAACGTAAAAAAGCCCTGAATGTGATGTGCGGTTTACTCGGGAGGTAAATTGTACATCCCAGAGTGTTCCCTACGTTATCATCATATGCGAAAGTTTTCCATATTCCGTCATCCTCCAGCATGTCTGAATCGTCTTGACAGGAACAGAGCAACGCGGTGCACCTAAGAGTTGCACTCGCACGCCCCCACAAATCCATCCCCCGAGCGTGCCACCCCAGATGCACTACCAATGTGACCCAGATCAGACAAGCGAACATGTCATCGCTCAGTGCAGTTGGTATGATTAACCGCCAGGGGGTTATTCAAGAACACATGTACTAAACACAGGTACTAACCACATCCATTACAGTCAGACATGCGATCACCAACATACACGGACCACTGTGATGGTGACCAGACTAGAACATGTGCCACATGTTCCAGTCTGGTCACCATCACAGCCCCAGATTGCAAATCCCCGGATCAAACTTCAGTTATTTGATTGCTTAATTGCACGCGGAATATACGCAGAAGTCTGTTTTGTATTTTACAGTCCACTATTGTGCTTACTTTCGGAGCACTACTACAGTTCAGCGGGACGGCCGTCGAGGTTGTCATTCAACAGCAACAAAGAGGACATCTTGCGTGAGCGGCGGTCTGCAGACTCTGGAGGGGTGACTGAAGTATAATTGAAATAAACAATCTATCGCGATGTGGGCCTAGTGCGAATCGCGCGTCGTAGCACCGGGGGAGAACAGCGAAGCTCAAGGCCGACTTGTCGTGTATAATGATTCCGTAGATATATAAGGAGACACAATGCATGTCGGACTTCGCCCGGAGACCGACGCTCGACACAGGAGCAGTCCTCGGTGTGAAAGCCAACAAAAAGAAGGGGTGACGCATGGGTCCTCCGATAAGAATGCACGGCGCAGCGGATCGCACAAGACGCGAGGGGTCGGTCCGCACGGAACGGGCAGGCGTTGGAGGTGCTTGATCAAGGATGAGCGGCACAGGTAACAACGCGAAACTGGGAGGGATATTAGGGTAGGAGAGGCCCTGCTGACTGAGCTAGCTGGGGCCTCCGGTGCAGTAAATTCTATCACGATGAGGCTGTCCGTTTCCTCGCCCAGCGGCGCCCGTGACATCATGAACGACTCCAGCTGTCTGGCTGTCTCGCGGAACATGCGACACATCCATATTCTCCAACTGTCTCGAAAGTGGCAGTCTGCGAGACACCATCTGAACACGCGACACGGAGTCCGGACGACACATGTTCACTAGACGACGGACACCCTGGTACTGTGTTAAATACCAGGCTGGCAGAGACGCATGTACTGTAATGAAACTAGGGCCTCCAGTGGAGGCTCCACTCACAAACCATGTTGTGCCACAGTGAACAGGCAGGGTTGACCACAGTGGGCGGTTGTTTGCGCAGTGGACACTCCCTAACCGCGTTTCTGCTATGGCTCGGTTTGGACTTGCAGACGATAGCGACGAAGATGAGCAAGTCTCGCCGCCAATGGAAGCCGAGGAACTAGGTCCTCAACCGCAGCGGCCACAGCCATCTGCCAATGCGCTCGTAGAAGACGCAGAAGGTGAATACCGTTATGCACATGAATCGCGATCTCGAGAACGTGTCGCATCCTCTGATGAGGACGACGACCAAATGGAACAGGAGAAACGCGTACCAGCACCGTGGCCCTCGCGAATTGGCATGGAGCCACACAAGATCCATGTTATGCAGGCATCGTTTTTTCGGGTTCCAGAGCAAGAAGCGGCCATGAAGGCGGCCGCTCAGAAGGCCACCATTGCCGGCAATTCCAAGCCACGACTGCAAGCTGACAGGCTGTTGAATGCGTCTGCTAGGCTCGCACGAAAACACAGTAGAGGGTCCGACATGGGTGGAGAGGGTGGCATGTTACTGGATAGGGCTAAGGTATTATTGTTCTTTTATCAAGGCGTTTTTGGTCTGACGTGTTCTCAGCGTACGACATTTGATGAGTCTCTAGACCCTGTGCCATATCGCCCCACACGAAAATTTACCCGGGCTCTGGGTGCCAAGTCTGTGTCGACAGGCCAGGAAGGCTCATATGTTGATGCTGGACTGGCCTTTGGCCGTTCCTTCCGTGTTAGCTGGGGCCCGGGCGGTCAACTAGCACGCATAGGTGGTTCATCGAGGTTTCTGTGCATTGTTTTTATTTCCGTCCACGCATTAATCCTTCTCACTAGTTCTGTGATAAACGTCGATGTAATTCCTATGGCAGCTGAAGAGGAGGTGAGCACCATACAGCCACAATAGTCTACATTGCCCCATAGCTCCGTTTTCAGTCTGTAGAGAAAATCCGGTCTTCGCGCCTCCTCCAGGTTCATCTCAAACATTCAACTATTGAAGTTGACGAGGCTTCTGTTCCTGTAGCGTTTCCGTCACGTTCTCTCACGTTTTCTACCTTCGCATCTCTGTTTCCGAAACACGACAATTGTCATGAGGCACAGGTCTGGCGACAAGGGGTCGCTCTATTCGACCCCCCCGAGCAAGAACAGACTTCTGCTTATATTCCACCTACAATGAAGCATCAAATAACTGCAGTCCAACGACGAACCGCCCTCAGCGAGTGGCTCGCATCCACTGTTGCACCCACTGTCGCAAACGCATTGCGCGCCGAAGCACCCTCCTCTTCCGCTCAAAAAACATTCACGCGACTCACTGGTTATCAGATTGAAAAGGCCGTCGATGATGCATCTGCGGAAGGGAACATACGTCTAGCTCTCCTTCTTTCGCAAGCGGGAGGCGACGCCGAGTTTCGCGCAGATCTCGAGGATCAGCTCACCGTTTGGGCGACGGAAGGTGCTGATCAATTTGTGTCGGAAGCATACCGCAAATGCATAGCTCTTTTAGCGGGTGTGACCCGTGTTTGGCACTCTCCGCGGAAGTCTAGTCAAAGCGAATCGGGTGACGTGAACGTTGTAAAAGGGTTAGACTGGAAGAGGACATTTGGTCTAGCGTTATGGTATGGCGAGGGTAGCGAAGGTGTGGGGGGCTATGAAGGTGCACTTCATCAATACGAGCAAAGTATTGGACAAGACGGCGTCGCGCTGCCTCTCCCTTGGTATATCGAAGATCCTGCACTGGCAACTTCGTCCTCTCTCTCGACTGCGGCGACAGCTTCCTCAATGAACCCCAGTGTCGCTGATGAGGCCGACGCACTACTTGAACTGCTTCGGCTCGCAACCGCTGCAACACCACTCGAATGTGCCATTTACCCTCGGGCATTCAGTCCAAATAGACTTGACAATCGAATGCCATGGCACCTCTATATACTCCTCTCGCGTGCCATGCGACTGAAAGATTTTTCGGACCGGCAGAGCTCTTTTGACGATCTGGATCTGGACGTTGAGGGCCATAGCGAAATGGCGGACAGTGTTACGTGTGCGTATGCTGCGCAGCTTGAGGCGCTTGGGCAAGTACAGGAAGCAGCTTTCGTGCTGTTACACCTGGAAGGTTCCGATGGGTAAGTAATCCGGTCTTCAATTAAGGTAGACAGCCGTCTCACGAATCATGTGTACAGACGAAAGAAAGCAATCAAGGAGTTATTAATGCGTCAAGCGCATTCACTCGAAAGCTGGCAGATATTTGGACTGACCTCCCTTCGCATACCTATGGAATGGATCAAGGAGGCGCAGGTGAGCGAAGCATTGTCCATATCTTTCTAGAGAGTAATCGTGGATACGGCTCGATAGGCATGTCTGTCACAGTACGAAGGCAAGAGTTTTGATGCCTATGAGCACTTCCTCAAAGCAGACGAGCAGCGTATGGCGCACGACATCGCCGTTAATGACCTTGCACCCGATGCTGTCGTTCGCGGGGACCTATCACTCCTTCGCGCACTATTCAAACCATTTGATCCGCAGGCCGTGCCCGAGTGGTCATTCAGGGGCAAAGTATGTGCTACTGCCTTTATGCTTCGTCCTGCTTTTCATTTTTACTATTCAGCTCTTCCTTGACTACGCAGACGCCACCGAAAAAATCCCAGAGCTTGTCGCCGCGTCTCAAGAAGATGCTGTGTTGGATGCGACGGATGCTGCTGAGCTGGAGCGATTGAAAACGCTTGTCCCACAGCTCATTCGGCTTCTGCCTGATGCTATGCGAGACCGCTCTGAGGCAAGGCAGAATACGGCTTTGTCGGAGATGTTGTCGGGTTTGTTGTTGCGTTTCGACAGCGTTAAATCAAAACCTGCGGTGCGTCTTGGCTTCGTTCTTTCCATTAGAATGCCCTCAGTCTAACGTACGCTTTTATATTGGTCAAGGCGCAGCCACGGGTCGACTCCACGTTGGTGGATGAGGCGACCAGGTTGCGACATATACACAGTACCGCGTACGATCGGTTTATTCGGTCTGTATCAGCTGCGGCATAGCGGCGTTGTGTCTAAGCCCGGCGAGATGGGGAATTCAATGTTGCTATCAACAATTCAACCACCACAGCGAGAAGAATCGATTTGTTATCTCCCCGTTTTGATTGTGATTCCCTAGACAGTACAGAAGTTATGTACTATAATCGTGTATGTGGACATATGTCCCCTAGCATTGGTAACCGATCGAGCATGAAGCACGGATGTAGTTGGTTAACTTATCGAAACAGGTGCCCTTCATCATAGCCCGATTAGCAGTTAACCCGAATCATATTCAGCATACTTGACCGTATGAGACCCGAAACTTCAGCGGTTCTTCTGCCGTAAGAATGATTGAAAAATCCTCAATGTTACTGAGGCGCAAGCTAGATGGCATGGACATATTACCTGAATGTACATTTCTATTTACTGATTTACCTCTGATAAGTAATTGTTATGCTCTTCTTTAATAATGTCTACAGCCAGTGCCTTGAGTTCAGCCGGCGTTGAGGGATCATTGCGTCTTCCAGTGAAAGTGAATAAACGAGGAATGGAACGAACATTAGGAAAGGATGGTGGTAAGCATTTCCCATTCATGATCTGACTGGAAAACAGCTAGCAGGGGTTACCTTTTAGCCAACAATTCCAATGCTTCATTTCCCTTGCTTTGCTGTCTTCAAAACTGACAACCAGCTCTTTAAACTTGTCAATGCAATGCCTGGCCAACCCCAGGGCCACTTCCCACTGATCAGCCAGTTTGTTGCCTCTGGTCAAAGGCTACCAAGAGAGTCAACCCCAGTCAATCAATCAATTTCAAAATTTACCTTCTGGGAAGAGGAAGGAACATCCTGTTCTCTCTGTTTTCCAAATCCAGGCACCAAACTCATTGAGGAAAACTAAGGATGCATTAGTAATTTCACACTCAATAAATGGCAGATTGATTAACATCATTGCATTGTGCCCAATCTTTCCTCCGGCTTATAATTGCCTGTAGACTATCCATATAGGCTGTTAGAATAAGACCGAAGATCTTATTAGCAACTGGTGGAAAAACTAGTCAGCTCTGGGAGATTCCCCAGAGAAAATGTCCAACCACCAATCATGCTGTAGGATGCATCCGCCCTCCTGATGTTAGGCACTATCACCTCATCGAAACAGAATTTTGCAGTGGAGGGATCATAAGAGTAGAATTTAAACATGGTGAGGTCAGTCCAAAGGCCGTAAATGCACAATCCAGCTAAGTCATGTTGCTTATTCTGTTCGGCAGCAGCTGGGTGTGGGCTTAATACTGAGAATGTGTATGCAATAAGAAATATGCACACAAAAGTTCAAGGAAAAGTTGTACCAAATTATCATCATCAACTGGTGTGTTGAACTTACACTCAATAACAAGGAAGAGGATTCCACCAAACATGCAGATCTACCAACATATCTATTAAAGAACTTGCACCAATAAAAACCCACACTAACCTCATGCTCAATGGCACCCCTGAGTATTGAGTATTGGGTTTCCACCATTGCCTGCTCTGGATTATCAATGATGCCCATTTTAGAATTAATATCAGATATATCAGAATAGATAGATTCTGATGGCTCAGGGAGTGGGTATCCTTCGTGCACCCCTGTGCACGATGTATGCGTGAGCTGACTAAGCCCTGTGGAGCGAGCGCGTCACCAGTTGGAGTAGGTCACGTGACTGAGTCGAGGAGAGAATAGGTGATAACAGAGGAACAAAAGGTCCAAAGTGTTCGCTTTTGGAACAGTATAGTGTAACCAGTTATAGTAGGCTCTCAACAAAGAATTAGAGAAAACTATCAAGATTTAAGTTCTGTAGCCATCAAACAAGTCTAAGATAGAGGACACCCTAATAGGGCACCCTTACATAATCTCTAACCCTAACCCTAAAAGTGGCCAAAATCCTGAAGTCGAGTTTGAAAAAAAACTACTCATCAGATTTCACATCAAGGATGCCTCCCCACTCATAGTCTATGTATTGCAATGCATCAAGTACCTCCAGATCAATAATAAAGTGCTATGCATAGGCAGCTTTGCTTTCTGAGCCATCCAAAGTCTGGTGTCTATGATACCTTTGGTTTCGGTTTGCCCAGGCAGCCATTGAGCCAGAAAAGCCTTGTGAGTATGCTGAAATGAATATTGCAGATTGATTTGCATAGCTACTCCAAAAAAAAATAAAAAATAAACAATGAGTAATCCATATTCAGATGATGGACTTGAAAACCACTGACCACTGAATTTGGCTCAATGGGATATCATCGAGGCAAGCAATTACATTGCGCTCCATGGCATCTATATCTGTCGTTTGTGCACTTGACCTGTATCGGAACTTGACTGCACCCCAGTATTGCTTAATAAAGTTGAGCTCACAATGAGATTTTGGATAAAAGTCATTCAGGGCACCTTTTCTCAGGTTTTCGAGGCATGCCAATCACACTTCAGACTTCCAGCCCATGCTGGATGCTCTAGGTATAGAGATGTGGTTGGTTCAGCCAGCTTTTCTTCAATTTTCACACTCCGCTGATGTCACGTGACTGATTACATAAGCGGCCAAATGTCCTTCGTCATCCTTGCCCCAAACTTTTCTGAGCATGTCCTTGCATCATACAAGTGATTTCCTGCACATTTGTAAAATTCAAGTTTTTTGTCTATATACAGCTCAATTTTTATTCAAATAATATTCTGTTTCCTGGGACTCATTTATAGAGGTTACTTGCATGGATTGTAGGAGGCAAAGTGGTGAAAAAGTGACCGTGTGAACATCTATTGAGCTCAAAATATTGGGCTAAAGTAGATTATGTAAGGGTGCCCTATTAGAGCGTCCTCTATCTTACAGTGACTTCAGGGGGTGAAACAGCAATTTCTGGATTATTCTGGATGTTTTATTCGTACATTTATGGTAGCTACTTATACTATAATAGTAGTGACTACCAGTGTTTAAGATAGTGAGTGAATGGGTCAGGATAATGTCCTTTGATGAAATGCTCCACAGGCTGCATACAGCTGTGGGGCAGGAACAATGATGGGGATACTTGTCCTATTGACAAGTATCTAAGATGGGACCTTGGAGCAGCATACAAAGCCCCTATCAACATGAAATACAGTTCGTAATCAGTGGGGCTAGTCAGGGGAATAGAATAGAATAGAATCTTGTGTCTCCTGTGCTGTGTGCCTACAGCAGCCTTGGCAAGGCATTTGCCATCTCTGTACCTCTCTCCTGAGGTAGCTATTCAGTACGTCCATAGATAGGACTATATACTGTGATTTCCATTGTGTCCGATATCCCTGTATGGCACTATAAGTCCCATAGCAATTTATTCTTCTGACCAGGGCCCAGGTGCCTGCTTTCCAGGGCAGGCACTGCTACTGGTGCATGGGTGATTTCTCCCAGGTAGTTAGCTCAGTTAGAGGATTTTTAGACCTTAGAATACATCAGGAAAAAATGCAATGTATAGATAGGATTTCATAGATGAAATAGCACACATAGAACGAACGCCTACCCATGTATATGTACTCCTGCATAGCCTCACCGTACCTATTCATAGCCCCCGATAGCGCACCATAGCACCAGGTTATCCCCCCATAGCACACCATAGCGCTAGGTATTCTCCCCCATGCGCGCTGGAGCCCTATCAGGTGAGGGACTCATAGCCCACAATAGCGATACAGACACTATATACACAGAGGGGTGTGAGGTAGCACCCACTGTTTTTGAAACCCAGCTTTGCAGCAAATTGACATAGTGGACACAGCATGGAATGGGATTTGGATGTCATTGGCATGTAATATATAGGGGATCAGTTATACATGTATCTGGTTCTTTCGCCGCTGCCTCAGCCTAACTAGGGACAATGTATGCATCCGCCTCGCGCTCCTCTGCCGAGTCCGCTGCTGCCTCGCGCGGCCTCGTCGAAATCAGTATTTGTAAGCTGAGAGATGGCTGTCCCTCCTCCTGAAGGACGCCAGCCCCGGAATGGGCACTAGAATCAACTTGAACAACAAAGTACAGATGTTATCTGTAGAGAAAACTCACCGCGCCTCGTCATGCAAGCGTTGCTGCATGCACGTAAGAAGATGCTTGCCTTGCACGTTCCCTCCGTCCCTTGAGGTTAGCATGATGGGCTAGATGCTTGTCACGGATGCCTTTTCAGTGAAATACACGGCCTTCAACTGGCCATCCTTCCATGCGTTGACGCAGTTTTCAATCTGAACACTGAGTGAACACGGCCGTTCATATTTCAAGGATCAGAAGGGACTCACGGCCGTGAACACAAGGGCCATGGGTGGCAGAGGAATGGGATTGAATAGAGATGGAACACACATGTAAACATACCCAGTATACCAGGGTATGCTTGTGAGTGAGTGTCTGGGCTAGGGCATCTGGCTCCGGTGTGCATAGAAGGCGGCGAAGGGACGCGTGTTGCACTTGACCTCACAATGTACTTGACTGCCTGTTGCTTGATCTACATAATCGACGTAGATGACCTAAACACCATGATGCAGTTAGTCAAAGTGAATAGCTTTAGCCGAAAACTGACCTTTATACCGATGTTCCCGGAGAGACCTGCGGCGATGAGAGCAGCAACTAAGCTCTTGTAAGTAGCGGCGGCTGTCACTAAATGCCCTTCCAGCCCAAAATGGAGAGAGAAATTTAGTCTGCTCAAGCAGCGTGATTGCCCCAGTTGGAAGTGCAGCTACAGCTAGAAGATGCAGTGCCTCTTGAATTCAATAGGAATTCGACCAAGAGAGGCGTGGCGTAGTGGGGCATTTGAACTGAATAGACGCACCAGGGACTCAGAGAATTTGAACAGAAGCCTCAGAGATGTCTCAACATCGTCCCTCCTGCATCACGTGTGAGTCCGCTCAGGTATATAGAGGAAATATGAACTAGAGCTACTTACTCACTGTGCTCTGCCAGGCCGAATAAAAACCAGTGCACGAGCTGCTGTTCGAGTGGGGATATGTTGAAGGTGGTGGTGGGAGGTAAGGCCGGTAAGGTGCCAAACATACCTTTTGTTTGGTGTCATTTGTTTATCAATAAACCGGAATCAACACTCACGTGACACAGAACTTGCGCCAAATCTCAAGTCAGTTCACACACCGCTCAAACAGGCTGCTGAGCGTCTTGTTAGATAGCAAAATACTTTCTAGTCTGCACACCAAAGATACAGGGGCCTACAGTCAGCCTTAGGTCTTCTAGCATGCACAGATTACTAGCAAGTTACTGTAAATCATTAGTTACCACTGGTAACTAATAATTTACAGTTTCCTCGCTTGCAAGGTCCGCATGTACCGCAGAAGGAGAGAAGAGCAAGCTTCCACGTGGGAGGCATCCCGGGGAGCGCCGGCTATCATCGCTGCCAGGCCACCATAGCTTCGTGGGCGCGCAATAGAGACTATAGTGAGCAGGCCTGGGGGTATGGAGTCATTCCCGTGCTATGAAGGCATGCCCGACGAACCTATAGATAGGAGCACACGTGAGAGCGTGCGGTCGAAATATACACTGCGGCCGAGCCGATAAATATAGGTCCGGGCTCTCGGGCAAATGCAGTTTTTCCTGATGTAATGTGTGATATTTATCCCATTTATTCTAACAGCCCAGACATCTCATACGCAGTCAATAAGTGTGCACAATACTCCTTGAAACCAAATGTCACTCACTGGGAAGCCGCCAAAGGATCCTGAGGTACCTGCTGGACACGAAAGAATACAGAATTATGTATTGAGGTTATTCATGGTCATATGAAGGAACGAGCGTGGAATATACTACATCATATACTAATAATGAGTACAAAGTGCATGCAATAACTGTTTGGTTGACTGGCTCCAAAAGTCGCACTTTTGCTTGCTCCCTGCTTTGCAAAGCCTGTTCACCATAGACATCCTGCCAATGCCAGACATTTTCAAAAATGGCCTCATGTAATGATGTGGGAGGTGATACTTAGGGGTCATGAAAGGTGTGAGGCTGAGAAATGAAGTATTGAATGGCCGTCCCCATTCCTGGGCAAAATCGGGCCATTTCATAGCAGAAGCAGGAAAGGATGGCCTTTTTAAAGGGGGAGGTTGGCTTTGTTGGTCACATGGGTCCACAGGGCAGCAAGTTCATTGCTATTGAGTTCCAGCATCCCAGCAAGTATTGTCCAAATTGACTTTGTCAAGGATGGAGTTGATGTTGATATCGGCCTCGCGGCTGCGTTAGGCATAGTTTAAGGAGTAGAGGTAAAGGCTCCGCACAAGCCGCCGTTCTCCGCTCGAAAAAATACGCTCCGCTACCTCAGGACGCAAACACCTGAGTTTTTACTGATTTTGCATGCCTGAAATCCCTGCAGGCAAACTAGAGCAGTCACACTCATTGCCAGCTGCAGAGGATCACTCATCTTCAGAGCCGATGGCGGTATCTACGCCAATTCAGCTGTCCATGGCTTATCTCACAATCGCTGATTCTGTCTCAGTCCGCGCAGCATACCCTTATTCCCCTAGAAAGCTTCTCATCTTGGACCTTAATGGGACTCTACTTATCCGTCCTAAGCCCCGCGGCGTGGCAGGACGTCCAATTCATCCGCGACCTTACATGCCTGCCTTCCGTTCATATATTTTCCATGAAACCGTTAAACCGTGGCTTGAGGTGATGGTATGGAGCTCTGCACAGCCACATAACGTTGATGAGATGGTGGACCGATGTTTTGGGGATCGCAGAGAGGAGTTGAAGGCTGTTTGGGCGAGGGACACCTTGGGGTTAGCTGCGCATGATTACTGTGTGTACCCTTCTTTCTTCTGGATATCTGCTTTTTGAACTACTTCATTTATCTTATCATTCTCTAAACCCCCATATCTTTCTCCCAGTCCGAAAAGTGCAAACGGTCAAAGATTTGGAGAAATGCTGGTCGAATCTGACCGATACCTCGCCATCCCACACTGCGGAAACCACACTTCTGATTGACGATTCGGCCCGAAAGGCACACTTGCAACCTTACAGCCATATTCCCGTGCCGGAATACACGCAGAATTTACGCAATAGAGACTTGAGTACGAAACTACATAATGCACGCCTATCGAAGAAAGCAGACCAGGTGCAGCCGTTCCCTCTACCTACCCCTCTAACTCTTCTCGCTTGCTAAACGATCCATGAAAATGGAAACGCAAGACTTATCATTTGTTTGATCCCACGTTAATTGCGTTGGTAGGAGTCTTGGACGAGATAAAGGAACAGACAAACGTGGCGGGCTGGATTCGAGCCGACAGATTATGGTCAGGATACGAACCCCCCCGCGCAGACTGTGAGCTTGAGTGGCGTACACATTGACATGAAGGTATTCTAATACCGATTGGCATAGGTTCGTCGTTCGAGCTCTTTGCAGATGATAAGAAGGATGGAATTAGTGAGTCCTGGACGACCGACGAGAGAAACGATCTAAATCATAGCCAGTTGAGACCGAGCGTGGCACTCCATGTGGTTCTAGCAGTGATGTTGCATCCAGTCAGGTTTGGTTCGATCATCAGCCATGCTTCCAGTACTGGGTGGATCGTGGGAAGCGTGTGGTCAAAGCATTAGGTATCAAGCTTGACCATGGTGTCGTAAGATGATCGACACGCCGCAGGAGTCTCGCTTGTATCTATAAAGGCATGCAGCCCAGTGTTCACATGAACTGCGCCGAAGGTTTTCTAGGTGGCCCCTTCTGTCAGTACTGTCGTGTATATAGTCTGGCACAGGCGATTGTATCGAATGATCATTCTGTTGTAATTCAACTCGAGTAGCAAGTTGTAGGACTGCGGTCTAGGATGGTTGATAGCTAGCTACTAGTAGTGTCTATATAGCGCGTAAGCTCCCACGACTCTTCGGACTCAATGTATACTATCCTGTATCATCCATCAATGCACCGGTAGAGTCGCGGAACACCCGTTATTGGACTGGCCACTCATGCGGTAAATATCATGACGAAAGACTGCCGCCTGCAATGCACAAGAATTTCAGTTTCTCTGCTTTGAGGATATAGTTATCCTTTTGAAGCTGCATATCAATTCACCAAGAGGAACAAAACTTATGATGTGCATGAGCCATGGTGTAAGAAGACTCAATCCGCGCATACCTACCATTACCACAAGCCTTTCACTTTGTTGGAGGATCTCATTAACAGGGAGACTGCATGTGCCGACGATGAGGGGACCATTATTCGTGACACGGGTTCGGCGGCCGTGTAACGGTGTATGCTACAGTATGCCTTTCGCTTGCCACGTTTGGAGCAATGACAGATCTACAGACTGAATGTCTTGCATGCATTCAAGTTTGCCATGGTGCTTTCACCCGATGCTCAAACGAAGGCTCAAGCGGAACTTGATGCGGTCAGTGGTGGGCCCAGCTAGATCGATTTGCTGAATTCCATGACCGCGACATCTACCTTATATTAATGCCCTCTGAAAGGAGATTCTACGATGGCATCCTTTGTTATCTCTCGGACTTGCCCACTGTACGACTCAAGACGACATCTATAGAGTACTTTATACCCAAAGGTACCATAATATTTGGGAATTCATGGTGGATGCCAAGGTCTCTTGTGTTGTGAATTTTGCTCCTTACATCCTGCCGATAGGCACATACTTCACGACGAAGCAATATATGGACCAGACCCTGATGACTTCAAGCCGGAGCGTTTCCTCGTCTCTGGTGTGGAATATCCGAGTGCAGCATTTCGGTACGGTAGGAGGTAGGATGTCTTGAGGGACCGAGGTATACTCCATATTGACGCGCCAAACGGAATAGAATATGCCCAGGTCGGCACTATGCTGATGATTCTGTGTTCATCACCGTGGCATCAGTCCTGCACGTATTCAATATCACGCCTGCTAGAGACAGCACTGGCAGTGAAATCCCCATCAGCAAAGCGTTCACGTCTGGATTCTTTTCGTATGTGTCTTTCCGATTGGTGTGTATATGAAGTGCGATGTAGGCTGATGAAACCAGACCTAGCCATTCAAATGTACAATACAGCCACGATCGGCCACGGCGGAGGGACTTATTTCCCAAGCCGAAGTATAGAAGTAAAGTCAGTCGTGATGTGGTAGCGTCGCCATGTGATTTTAGCAGTTCCTGATTCCGACGGAGGCTGACTTCCTGTTCTCCACACCCTCAAATATATATGAAGTTTTAGGCTTTTATATGTTCCGCTTACCATGCGTGTGGTATGAGTGTCCTGAGCTATCACCGGAGAGGAATGTGTTGCCACGGTTTATATACGGCCAACCTTGAAAGTGAAAGTTGCAGATCCCAAAGGCGGAGACAGTGCCGACATCTAAGGCTGTAAGGAACCATGCTGATATCATTCTTCATCTGTATATTCCTCCCCTTCGTCGATGCCGCCGTGTCGAGCAAACCCGTCTCGTTTCATCCAATGTCTTCCATCTGTATATGGCGCCGTGCGCAGTGGAAGAAGGAGTGTATATAACGGGCTGTGTAAGCAGAAGTACAAATAAGTTCGGAGCTGGTGACCCAACGAGGGATATTAGCCACGTACTATCCGGTTGGTCCGACATTGAAGAAAAGCTCAAGGTTCCTTCGAGGGCTGAACAAGGGAATTGGCATGGCACGGTCACTTCTTACCTGATCTACTCACCCGAGGTCGAAGGAATTGACAAACGCCTAGAAAATTATGTAAAATAAGGTGTCTGATGATAGAACCCAAAATGATTGATTCATTGTTACGCACATCATTGCGGGATCGAGCAAGTCTGCGGTACGCATCAAAGTCATGGTTTTCGACCGTCGTTTCCCCCTTTGCAATGCTCCACACGTGCCACCCACACATAATGGAGACAGCGAGGCATATCACTACTGACAGAATGTAGCAGAGTAGAAATGTCCAGGTCGGGGTGCGATGCGGCCACTAGGGAGGGGCTGCATGACGAACGAGTAATTGTATTACGCAAAACTTGAGACCCACATCATCAAAATATTCAAATGATTCCCATAGGGCAGGCCAGCCAAGAGTAGAGAAGCAGAACGTGCACACGACAAGATATACCCTATGGTAAGCGTGTGAGCTACGCAAACATCGACCGAGAGAAAGATTGATACATGAAAAGGATAAAATATCGTTCATTGTGGATACCCACACATTGGTTAATCCCTAAAGCAAGATTTCCGTAAGTTTTGTCAAATGGGACAGCCTTTGAATACCACGGTTGCTCACACTGAGGAGCGAGTTAGGCATGGCAACGGCAGGGAGAAGGGTCACTCACGGGACAATGATGATCGTACTTCAACACACATCGTTTACAGATCTTACAATGGTGTGACCTCTCAGGAAAAGGATGCGACCATAAGCCTGGGAGTCCAACAACGGGGATCAACAAATCTGGACGCACCTCCGGTCTTTGCACTCCACACCTCTTGCATTTGTTGAATCTAGGTTCAGAGAGGCCAAGCTCGTCCGAACTGCGCACACCGCTTTGCATACTGTACTTTTGTGCCCATATCCAGCTAGCTCCCTGGCGTGTAGTGATACTGGAAGGCGGATCATCCGCAAAGCCAGGGGGCACTGTACACGCGTAGTAATAGTGCGCAAACATGTTAGTGACGAACAGAAGGCACGTGGGGACGCTTATGATGCGGAAGGTAAGAGCTGGTGCAATTACTTCAACTGCGTGGTACAATGTTATGAAGCAAGCTGGTTTCATGTGACGTTCAACGAAACTCACAGAATGTCACCGTGCCCATTGTAAGAAGGATATAAGCTATGGCGACAAAGAAAGGTCCCGCAGCACCCGTGACACGATCTGCAGCTCTTTCCAGGCATTTGAAGCATCGAAAAACTGCTCGTGAACACCAGGCCATAAGTGATTACATAATCACACAAGGACTCCAAGCTGTGTCTGAACAAGTTACTTACGTCTACTGGCTATTAGGGAAGCTCGGTATTCGACGTAAACGTATTGTGATCATGGGCAGTCCCTTTCAAGTCTAGCTCGAGCAGGTGACAGCCCAAACGTGGACCAGAATTCTCTACTATCAAGCGCTCGTCCGAGTAGCTCTGGACTACGTGGCAGAGCCCGCACGTTATGCTCTTCCATCAGTTCCCGGACCCACTGAAAACAAATTGGTCCTCAATCATAACTGTATGAAGTGGACTTAATCACCTTGGGCTGCAAACCGGAGGGCACTTTGTCACGATTTGCATCTCCACCAGCTCCCCAGGCGCTGGCCAAGTCCCACCAATCATACCTAAGAGACAGAAAGGTGAGAAATGAAAAAACAAACGTGACTATGCGTGACACGTACACCCTGCCGTCCGTGACGATCCAACGCGATCCAGCTGCTAGGCTAAAGTGGTCGTGAACTGCAATAATCGCACGTGAGACATCAGTCCCATGGACCATATGTATACTCGTCTGGGTAGGCTCGTGAGGAGCAGTCATAACGCAAGTAAGGGTGTTCCGACCTTGTTTTTCAATGTGTCCTTTGTGGGAGCAACTCTACTGACCCAGTTTCTCATTGAACGTTCACCACCCCAAAGACCGCAAAGTTCTAACACTGTGGTTGGGGTGGAAGAGGATAGAGATAGCAGTTCATCCTCTGCAATTGCTCGGGGGTTTGATTTATTGTAGGGGGAATGACGGTCTGACCATATCACGTCGCGCTTCTCAAGTTGAAGAGTTGGGCTTCCCTAGAATATATTCACCACTGTCCAGGTAAATATAAGACAGACCTACATCATAGATACCGGTGGACCCCAGCTGTATAAAATGAGGGTTCGCATCTGGGTGTGTGTCTTTGTAAAGTTCGAGCAAACGTTTCGATCCTCCTGTGCCATATATAGGGAATGTGATGAGCACAGTATGTGCATTGGGCAGTATACGATAAGGCTGGCTATCGGACGACTGCGGATCAAACAGAAACTTTAAGGTGCTGTCATGTCCAGAGCGACTTGTGGCTGCATAAGTGAGCTTCCGTTCCTCAAGGAGAGGTATAAGAAACTTTGAAGTCCAGCCCGCGCCCAGTACCAGTAAATCAACAGAAGGAGCAGTTGGAGAAACCGAACGAGCTGACATTGATAATAAGCAGGAAATAACACTTTGCATATGCAGGTGTGAGTTGATTTATTCGGACTTTCGGAGATTGAACATTTCTCAAGAAACATGGATGCCGACCCTTCTGATGATCCACCAAACACAGATACCAAAGGTCTAGATGGTCAGGCAGTTGACGAAAACTACAACCTGGAGGTATCCGTCCCCTCTGAAGAATCTCAGTCCAGGGAAACGTCTTTCCAAGACGCGGAAAGCAAACGAACAGACGACTCTGAAGTAGAGTTTTCTGATGAAGATGACGTTTCTGATCATCATGAAGATTATACGCCAGCTCCTCTCCCAATGCCTGACACGACCGAATTTGACGTACCATTACCTCCAGAGCTACAGAACGCCCACGAAGAAGATCATATAGAGACTACTTCTGACGAGATATCGCGGCCTCTTGCAGCACCTCCGAGCGTGATACATGTTCCGGACCTTTTGAAGCCGTTGGACTCTACCTATCCTGGGCCAAGTTTCGAGGGCGTTCAGATCATTCACGTAGGCCGCGAAGCTGGTCTAACTGGCAGTATGCAGGCGACGTATCTTTGTCTCTCTCCGGGAACTCGTACCACCCGTATGCATGGTTATTCAGTGTCTTATTGGTCCAAATTTAGATATTATCCCTCTGATCCCAGGTCCTGTCGCTCAACAATTAGGAGACAGTCTCACCTACTGCATTTCAGGCCATGGTATCTTGTGGCAGAATGGTTGGACCTTTCCTTTCGAGACCTTCGACGCCGTTGGCTGGAAAGGAGGAACTGGGATTGCACACACGATCATCAATGATTCTAACCACGATGGAAGCACGGGGCAGGACCTCGTGCTGTTGATGGTACATGAAGTCAACGAAGGCGAATCATTCTTTTATCCGCTTAATCCAGAAATAGATGAGACGGTGCTTAGTCCGGAGAACAAGTCTTTATGGAAGGATGCACCAGTCCAGGGTGAGTTCGGCCCGCACCCAGGAGTACCAAGCGTCTCCCCCGAGAGAGGAAATATGTCCATTCCCGAGCCGCAGAAAGGCTATCGCCCGAGCAACGTTGTCAATGCAATCGCAGAGCTGGATGCTATCGGAGAAGGTGAATTGTTCGCTAACGCCACAAGTTTGTCACAAGAGACGGGTTTGAGTGGGAGATTCGGTTGTAATTTCGAAGTGCCTCCCCCGGGTACTCGTTCTTCAGGTAGGAGCATTGCCATCTACTTACCATTGCGAGCTGACTGTGTTTCTTTGGCTGTAACTCTCAAGATCCACATGCCCATAGCCTTGAGGATGAACTAGTCTACATTGTCAGTGGAAATGGTTTGGTGTGGCTCAACGGACATGTGCATTCTGTCCGCGAGGGGGATGCCGTTGGCTTTCCCGGTGGAACTGGCATAGCCCATAATTTTATTAATAATTCGAACGCGAATGATACCGAAGGCGAGCCACTCATATTATGGATCATTGGGCAAAACAGATCTAAAGAAGGAGATCTGGTATACTATCCCTTACGCGTTGGGGAGAAAATCACATCAAAGCGCTGGTGGGCAGGTAGGCTCAAATTTAAGCAGTATCGTCCCTCAGTTGCTTATGTCTTGATGTCTAGATTGCCCAAAATATGATTTAGGTGACCTACTCTCTGCATATTCAAATTGAATTACATGGCTGAATCTCTGTTAGGACCTCATAATGGAAGACCGCAGCGCCCGCTGACTCGAGCCTGAAGTGCACTGCATTATGCAGTCTTTGACCATGGACAGCCCTCTGTTCGCTCACCAACATTGTCAAGCATTTTTACATGCACGGCAACGATAGATCGTCTTATATGTGTGACTTCACTTCCATAGGCGTAACCCACGCTATTAGTCGTCGCCGTGAGTAAGAGAGCGTGAATGGGGGACCTGAATGAATCTTTGTTCGACTCGAGCAACAAGCGACCCAACAAGGGAAGACTACCCAGGTATTTTCTGTGAACATATTACCTTCAACCGGAATTTTGGTTCTTTTGCTACCGCAGGTAACAATTCTAAGAAATCTTACAGCAATATACTGTCATTAACATCTACCATTAAGGTTCAGATGGGTGCGTCCACTTCTGGGACAAAAACGAGCGTTCACGGCCCAAATGTAAGCGGTTCACGAAGGCAGGGAGAGGGGCCAGTAAGCGCATGCTGGCAGGTACCGGCCTTGTTGATTAGCTGCGTGAAAATCCAGAGATTTAAACCGCAAACAAGCCCTCGCCGCCTGTGCTCACTGCCCAGCCAACAAGCTATCCCGACACGTTTGGCGAGGAGGACGGGGAGCGTACATTCGAGTTTGGCGAAGAAGCGAGGTGGACATTGATGACAAGGGTGTTCATTTTACGATAGAGTTGGTGCGTCGGTGCTTCTGGAGGCTGATACATGAAGCATGGTGGTTGACTTTTGTCCATGCTGAAGGATGCTACGTCGTGTGTGGCGTGAAGGGATGTTCCTGACATGTATGACTGGAATCTGAGTGCGCATGGGTTCCCGTTCCTCGGAATGCATTTGTGTTTTCTTTGGGCATGCGGGAACCGATTTAATGCGGCCTTAGCTAGATCATAGGCATCAATGGATGCTAATACCTGTATCTGTATTTATTATTTTGGTCTTTGTCGCCCTAATACTCACGCTCAGGCCCGGCCTCGCGGACCGGTCAGTGATAACGCAGTGGTTCCCAAACGTGGTCCGGGCAACTCTGACTGCAGATCCATTGCTCATCATGGGATTTAAGAAAGACGATCATGTCCTCATTGTCGGCGCCGGAGTCTTTGGTTTGTCCACGGCGCTACATCTGTTACAGGGCGGCTGGGAGAATGTAACGATCTATGATCGTTCGTCCGTTCTGCCTGCTCCAGATGCTGCAAGTACCGATATGAACAAAGTGGTCAGGTCGTCCTACAGCGACCCTACGTATACCCGTCTTACCAAAGAAGCAATTGTCGCTTGGAAAAACACAGAGGAGTGGGGGGATACGTATCATGAGTGAGCGCAAATCACTATAGAGGCAGAGCAAATGATCGTCGAAGGAATCGCTGACTGGTGCTGTTTTGACTACTTGTCGGCTATAGATGTGGTGTAGTCATACGAGGCGGGAGAGATTCCTATGCAGAGTTGGCTTTGCAGAATGACGTCGACCATGGCATGCGCGTCCAGAGACTGTCTAGCAGCGCCGATTTGTCTCTCCTTCTTCCCCCCGACATAACATTTGGCCCAACACTTTCATCTGGTTTCGAGGGCTATTGTAACTTTGAAGCTGGCTGGGCGAATGCAAAGCAAGGCATAGAGTTAGCGTTGGCGAAAGTACGCCAATTAGGTGCACGCATCGAACCTAGCAAGCTTGTCTGTGGGCTCACTTCCGACGGACTTGGAGTGAAATTGGAAGATGGCACAGAGACGCGAGCCAACGTGATTGTTATCGCATCAGGGTCCTGGACGCCGTCGGCTTTTCCTGCTTTGGGTGTTGCGGAGCGTGTCCTCGCTACAGGGTGAAGGGAAACTGGCAGATGTGTGGCTGTTTTGCACTCATATGTTTGTTGTCCCAACAAGGCAGAGTGTCGCGACAATCAAATTATCGGAGGAAGAAGCCAAAGCGTATGCCAATGTTCCAGTCATACTTGACTATACCACTGGTTTTTATGTGTTTCCGGTGTGTCTTCTTATCTCCCTGCCATTCTATGCTTACGGCCATCTTCGCAACTGATCACAGCCGACCGCGTCCAACGTCATCAAGCTTGGTATTCATTCTGCCGGGTACACTCACACGCCGAGCGACAAGGGTGTCGCAGTATCAACGCCCAGGACGCATATGTCACATCAGGACGGTGAAGCCATTCCTAAGGAAATGGTACAGTCCCTCAGGACAGCCCTAAATGATGTTTATCCCGGCCTTGGACAGCGACCCTTCGCGGATACGCGGATGTGCTGGTTCGTACACTAATATCTCTTCTCCCCCGCATCTGACGGTTGACTCATTACGGAGAAACCAGGTATGCCGATACACCAGGCATGTTCATGTCTATGTTTATCTTTGAGTGGAATTCTTACAATCAAGCAGACTCGAATTGGTTGATTGACTTTCATCCCGAGTATCCCTCTGTCCTACTTGCCACGGGCGGCAGCGGGCATGCTTATAAGGTGAGAAATCTCCCGTTTTGACAGGGAAACCTTCCAATGACCGGCAGTTCCTTCCCATCCTCGGGCGTCTTGTCGTTGACCGCTTGGAGGGCAAGTTGGATGAACAATTGGCTAAGAGATTTGCGTTTGACCGTGGATTTGACATGAGCCACCTGGCGGATCTCACTCGCACCAAAGCCCTTCCCAAGGAACTTGATATTTCGCAGCTCTGTGGTCCCGACGACTTGTGAGCCGGCTTGGGTGTCCGCTGGACAAGTGACAGGTTAATAATATATCGCATTGCATGGGAAATAACATATGCCAGTAATGATGACTCGGAGGACTTCTCACGCTAGCTCACCACCAACAGGAGCGCGTAGGCACACACCGTCCATAACCTCTTGTAATACGTAGTGTAGACACTATCTGGGTTGATACAGCCTTCATGCTATTACTTCACCGCCCCTCAAATGCCGAATAACATGACGAGCAGCGGGGAAAAGGGCCACATCATGCACCCCTATCTCCAAACCGACTTCGAACCTCGCTCAGGAAAAGCTCGACAATTAAGGACGTATCCTACCAACTGAATCAGCAACCAAACGGTCAGATCCTATGGTGGTCGCCAAAAAATTTCTACATATGCCTCACCTTCTAAGCGGTCAAGACGCCAGTAGATCAGACATCTTCAGCTGGGTTCCATCATGATCCTGCACGGACGCATGTTATCGACACCCGGATCCTTGCGTCTTTCAAGGAAAATTGTTTGTAAGTATACGGTATCCGTCGTCCAATTCTACTACCCAAAGCCGTTCCGTGTCGCTGCCGCGGCCCGTCACAGAGAACGGCGGGTCCCCGAGAGGACACAGCTTGCAAGCTGTTCGGATATTGAGATGGTGCTTCCCAACATAATGAGGTATTCCAAGAAGAATCGCGTGGAGCATACCAGATCCTGCTTTGTGTGAGATTAGCCTCCGGCGACCAATCACCGCCTCGCCTCGCGGGTCTTGTGATATCATTGCCGAGATAGAATGTTATTGTCATTGCTATCAATCGAACTGTCAAGCTGAGGGAAAGATCGCGAAATCTGCTTCCAGAGTCTTCTGACGCGCCAGAATTGATAGCACAGTCGGCACCACGGACCATGGAGCGTCGCGGTGGCGCGCCACTGAAATCTCATGGACAAGGTAGGGTCCACGGATGCTCACAACGTTGTGGCGCGCCACTCATGACTCAGAGCTGCTAACTGGTAGTCTCCTGGAGCCACATTTCGCTGAATGAGTGTGGCGGTGGCGCGCTACTGAAATCACATGGACAAAGGTAGGGAGGGGTCCACGGATCCCCACAACGTTGTGGCGCGCCACTCGTGACTCAGAGCTGCTCACAGGCAATCTGGGGCCACATTTCGCTGAATGAACCTAATCCAACGAAGTGAGACATCGTCACGCACGATTGAAGCCCAAGTTGGCTAGTTGTCAGGCTTGACTCGATTACCCGTAAATACTTCGTATACAGGAGTGACTCACAGTGATTCTTGCAACGTGGCACGGGAGATGCTGGCGGCTCGCCAACAAACGGTCTACTGCTGAAGTATGCTCCCAGAGAACAAAGGAGGAAGAGGAGTCAGACAACGACAGTGTTACATAAGGCCGACACCGAAGAATTCTAATTGACTAGGTGGATACCCGCGCTTCGCGCGGGGGTGCAAGTCAAACGCCTCGGTAAGGTCAAACGCCTTGGGTAAATCAAACTTGGGATAAGTCAAACACATTCAGATAAGAAAATTTCTTTCAGATAAGTAAAATGCATCTTATTGGTTGACAGTAGCTCTAAGTAACACATCAAGGTAGGTAATGTTATGACCATGCTGCTTGACCAACTCTGGTACCTCCATGCCTCCTCTGGCTCTATTCCGCAATGTCCACACTTTGACCTTTTGATCCCCTTGTTCTTTACTATTCACATACTTCCCCTTTTGACTCTATTCACCGGCCTTCCCTACTTGACCCTTAGCATAGCAAGTCCGGAGCATCAGGAGATCCATTTGTTCCACTATCAATGTTACGACTGTTCCGCTCAACCATCTCCACCATATCCGCATATCCTCCACACCACCTCCCACTCAATTCCACAACATCCGCACCATCCGCAACCCTCTACCTCGACCCTTGTGATTTCAGTACCCCTGGCCACCTCCAGATACCGGCCCCCGTACTTGACCCTGAATACAGCAAGATACCATTTCCGTAATTCCGTTTCTTCCGAGGCCTATTGTACTTACTCGCCTTGCTCTTTGCCATTGTACTTACCCTACCCTGCACCCCCCTTGTCATCCCATTGTTCCGCATTAGTTACTTGCCCCGTATGTCTATCTGATTCCTGCACTCTCCAGAATTTGCTTAGTACCATACCATTACCTGTTGCTTCAGCTCTTTGTATAAACCCCCCTCATGTATGTCTCCGTTCCTGCAATCAGATAATCAACTTCGATATGTGATTCCCTTCGCACTGTCTCCTGTTCTTAGCACAGTGAGTTTTGCTAGTCTTGTCTCCTTCCGCTCTCAACCCTCTGTCCTCCGCCTCTTCCACCTCTTCCGACCTTTGTTCTCCAACCCTCAACCCTCGACTCTCAGTACTCTGTTCCTGACTTCTGCCTTCTCCGATATCCGCAAGTCAATCCCGAAATACTTAGGATGGTAGTTCATCAGGGGCGCAACACATAAGTTGAAGCCGTTGTCCTTTCCAGTTCCGACCTCTGGGAATTCCAATACGTAACAATCAATTAGACCCACATTCCCCTTGTTCTTTTGCCTATTGATTGTTCTTAGTTCTACCCGGCACCCCCTTGTAGTTCCTCTTGTTTGGTATTAGTTACTTACTCCATTTATCCTAGTTACTTTTGCTTGCACTGGAATTGCTTACCACGCATAACATGCGTGTCCCCAAGCATAGCGTGTATGTCCCCATGGATAGCATGCTTGTCCCCACGCATAACATGCGTGTCTCCACGCATAGCATGTGTGTCCCCATGCATAGCCTGTCTGTCCCCAAGGATAGTGTGTCCCCACATGTGGCATGCATGTCCCCAAGCATAGGGTGCATGTCCCCATGCATAAAATGTGTGTCTCCAAGCATAACATGTGTGTCACCATGCATAGCATGCATGTCCCCAAGCATAGCGTGTGTGTCCCCATGCATAACATGTGTCTCCACACATAGCATGCATGTCCCCAAGCATAGCGTGCATGTCTCCACACATAACATGCATGTCTCCATGCAGAACATGCGTGTCCCCATGCATAGTGTGTGTAGCATGCCCCTCAAGTATAGCATGTGTAGCATATCCCCAAGGGCCTCAAAGTGAAGCAAGCAGAGGCTGTTACTACTTATTAACTTTTAGCAAACTCAGGGACATGTATCAATATCTATTTTGTGACATATACAGACATAAATAAAATAGTCAAGGAAACCATATTTAAGCAGCTGCTGTCATTAATTTTTAGCAAAGTCAGGATTATCTATTTTGTGAAAAAATGTCAAGAAAATGTCCAGTACATGTAAGCTGAAGCTGTTATTAATTTTAGCAAAGTTAGGACTATCTATTTTTCGAAAAATGTCAAAAAAATGCACTGTACATTTAACCTGGAGCTGTTGTCAATCTTCACAAAGTCAGGATAATTTATTGATATCTATCTGCGAAAAAATGTCAAAAAAGTACAGTACATTGAAGCAGAAGCTGTGATTAATGCCCAGCCAAAGCCAGAGAAGCCCAGAGACTGACAGAGAAACCCAGAGCCCAGCCAAAGCCATAGTAAGCCAGCCACCAGTATAGCCAGAGAGGAGTGGCTGGTAAGCAGCTTTACAGTAAATAAAACAATAAAACAAACCACATTTAAATGTAGAACATATTGTCATTAATTTTAGAGGAAACTTATTGATGTCTATTTTCGAAAAAAACCCAAAAAATATTGATATTAAAACAATTTTTTTCAGCAGTCTTGGGATGTTATCTAAATCTAATTTCGAAAAAAATCACAAAAATATAATGCACATGTGACAATACTATATGATGAAAAAAAAAAAGGAACCAATAAAATTACCAACACAAATAAAATAAAATACATGGCAATGCATTAACAAAAAGATATTACCTACCAATAAATAGCCAGCCAGCCAAAGCAATAGCCAGCCAGCCAGCTAGAGGAGGTGACAGCAGACAGAGCTGACAGCAGACAGCACCCAGAGCAGACAGAGCACAGAGCAGACAGCGGACAGAGCACAGAGCACAGAGCAGACAGCACAGAGCACAGAGCACAGAGCACAGAGCAGACAGAGCACATAGCAGACAGCAGACAGAGGAATCGCCGGTTGGGCAGGTTCCTGGCGTTATGTCCTTACCGTTCGGCCTTTATACCGTGCGCGCGTGTCGTGCACGGACCACACTCGCGTATGCGCGCTCTGGTCGCGAACGGTCACGTGACCGCTGCGCAGCGTTCTATGCTCGCGGCTGCGCCGCTCGCCGCTGACCTAATTTGGAACGCAAACGGTCACGTGACCATGCTGCGCAGCGTTCTTGGCTTGCGGCTGCGCCGCTCGCATGCCGTTGACAAATTGATGACCTAAAACCTGACATAAGCTCGACGCCCACAACCCACCGAGCTGTTTTCATATAGTGTAACTAGGTGGGTACCCGCGCTTCGCGCGGGGGTGTAGGTCAAACGCCTCAGTAAGGGCAAGTGAATCAGTAAGGTCAAGTGCATTGGGGTAAATAGGATCATGCAAAATATATCCCTGTTCATATAGTATCATTAATCATGTATGCACCCATGGAACAGCCGAACATGCAGAGCTCTCTCTCAACCTCTGGGATGGCCCTCCCAGCGACTCTAGACATGAAAGTGGTAATGGTCTTGACTGAATCATCAGAGATTATAAGATTGCGCCTATTGTCATAATCCACAGGTTTCAAAGCTCGTGCATTGTGAAATAGACCCAATAGTGACCTTGGGGATCCTGAATTTTGACAATGTGGTTATATCAATATGCCAGCTGATCCTCCGGTGACACTCTCACAGAACCAGAAACAATACCAAAATCAGAAATGGGGGAAGACCCAAAGTGCAGTTGGATAGCATGTCCTCACACATAACGTGCCCTCACAGGTAGCGTGTCCCCACACATAATGTGTCCCCACAGGTAGCATGTCCCCACATGTAATGTGTCCTCGCTGGTAGGTAGCATGTCCTCACAGGTAGCGTGTCCTCACAGGCAGCATGTCCCCACACGTAACGTGTCCTCACAGGTAGCATGTCCCCACAGGTAGCGTGTCCTCACACATATCAGGGACATGTATCAGTATCTATTTTGTGACATATATAAAATAGGAAAAGAAACCACATTTAAGCAGCTGTTCTTATTAATTTTAGCAAAGTCAGGATAATTCATTGATATCTATATTTATTTTTCAAAAAAAGATAACAAAAACACACTACATTAAAACAGAAGTTGTTATCAACTTGAGCAAAGTCAGTATAAGTTATTGATATCCATTTGCGAAAAAATGTCAAAAAAATTACAGGATAGTTAAGGTGGCTGTTATTGAGGTTAGCAAGTTTGATTTATTGATGTCTATTTGCGAAAAAATATCAAAAAATGTACAGGATATGTAAGTTGGCTATTGTTAAGGTTAGCAAGTTAGGTTTATTGATAGCTATTTGCGAAAAAATATCAAAAAAATGTACAGGATATTTAAGTTGGCTATTATTAAGGTTAGCAAGTTAGGTGTATTGATAGCAATTTGCGAAAAAATATCAAAAAATATACAGGACATTGAAGCAGAAGCTGGTGTCAATTCACAGCCAAAGAAGCCCAGAGACACCCAGAGACACACAGAAAGACACACAGAAAGACACCAGCCAAAGCAGTAGTAAGCCCACCACAGCCAGAACACAGGAGGACACCAGTGGGGAGTGCGGTTCTGCGGCATCGCTCTCTTTATACCAAGCGAAGGGTCATGCACGGACCACCCTCGCGTATGGTCGCGAACCGGTCACGTGACCTGGAATGCTGCTGCGCAGCGTTTGTAACTCGCGGCTGTGCCGCTCGCCGCTGACCTAAACAGACCGGGGGGCTCGCGGCTGCGCCACTCGCGCGCTCCGCTGACAAACTAATGACCAAGCATTGGTCAGCGGGCCCACAACCACCCACCCCCCTCGTTTAACTCTTAGACTAGGTGGGTACCCGCGCTTCGCGCGGGGGTGTAGGTCAAACGCATCGGTAAGGTCAAGTGCATTGTGGAAAATAAAAGTAACCAATTTGCATCAAGTAAAATCAAGTAACACACATAAACCATATCAAGAGAAGTGGCTATAATAAAATCAAGGAGCTCTAAGTAATACATCTTTATATACAATGTTGGTTGTGTCCAAACCCTCCTCAAGCAAGACCTTCACTCTGTTCCAGTTGGTCCCTCTTGATACACCAACATACAACTGACCATGTCCAAACACTGGATATCTCAGGTCCAGCCCAACCGTACCCAAAGACTGTCCCTGAGACTTGTTGGTAGTCATTGCAAATGCCAAACGCACTGGAAACTGCCTCCTTTGCAGCACAAATGGCAACTCTCCCTCTGATGGCTTAATGATGATCCTGGGGATGAAAGCAATATTTCCTGCACATGGACCTAAGATGATCCTGACCTGCAACACTCTAATGCTTATCCTCACCAACCGCAACCTTGTCCCATTGCATAGTCCTTGCTTCTGATCCAAATTGCGCAACAGCATCAGAGGCACTCCAGGCTTGACTTCCAAGCGAGCAGGAGGAAGACAGCCCATCTCTATGGAATTCAGATACTCCACAGGATACCAATCTGCATCGTCGGATTCTTCAATGGAATTTGCGCAGTGCAAGACCTGAGCATCACCTGGAAACTCCCTAAACACCATGGAATTGATCTCATTGACCTCAGTGTTTCTGGCACAGAGGATGGCACGCTCCAGAAAGTAATTATCCTGGGCAGGGACTTGATTGCCAATGCCAGGGTATATTTCCTGGATCAGATCTTCAATTCCAGGGCCACACACCATGTGAGGAGGCAGTGAGAACGTATGATCTAGTGGGAGATCCTTTCCCTGGCCCACATTCTGCAGCCATTCTGCAAACCTGGCTCTGTCAGGGTCATTTCTCACCTGCATGTTCTCTGTCAGATGGAGGACCCTGATCTTTGGCCACAGATATGACTTCTGAAGGGTAGCTCCCACGATATCCTCCTTGGAGCCTTTAGGGACAATTGGGAGAGTCTGCTGAAAGTCACCTCCAAAGGCGACTGTGATGCCACCAAAGGGTCTGTCAGGCTGGTCAAGGAAATCCCTCAGTGTCCTGTCAATGGCCTCTATGGCATGGCGATGCTGCATTGCAGCCTCATCCCAGATGAGGAGACTGGCCTGTCTCAGCATGTCAGCCTTGTCAGAGTTCTTTGTGATGAAGGAGAGAGAGCGCTCATGGACAGGAATGGGAATTCCAAGCATGCTATGAGAGGTTGTACCCTTAGTGAGGATAAGTGCAGCCATTGCAGATGAGGCTACTGCAATCACAATGAGGCTCTCCGCTCTACAGGAGTGGATTAGAGTGTTCCATGTGAATGATTTCCCAGCACCACCTGAGCCAGTGACAAAAAACATTTGTCCATCAGGTTTCCCATGAGCATCTCTGGTCAGTGCCGACCGTAATATCTGATCATGCGCAGACCTTTGCCCCTCATTCAGCCTGGGAACCTCCTCATCAGCTATGTCCCTCTCTGCAACAGGGTCATAGTCCCTCTGCTCAGCTATGAACCTGTTTCCAATGAGGGCCTCCCACTCGCCTGCCACCCGAGGCATATCATCAAAGCTGCTCAAGGACATTCCACCCTGCTGGAGGATTTTTTCCAAGAGAAAGAGGCCGAAATCATAAACCTGATCGTCCTGTGGATTCTGCATACCATGTCTGATTTGGAGCTGATGTCTGAGATCATCACATATGTGCTCCCTGAAGCCATCCCATAATCTGCCGGGGCCCGATGGATTGCAATGGCCAAGGATGGTGGCAAAGAGATGTCTGAGCTGAGCACCTGTTTTCATGCCACTGGCTTCCTGGAGACACAACCTCAACTCCTGATCATCATCCAGAAGTCCCCTTGCACGACAGGCCTCCTTGTAAGTAGCATATTGTATGCCATCCACCGACCTAAGCTCCTCAAAGGATCTAGCCCCCTTGACCACTGTGAGGAGAGTGCGCACAAAAAATCTCTCTCCTGATATAGGGTTTGCAAAGTGAAGGCGACCAATGCTATAACCTCCTTGGCGTGGTGTCCATACCTTTTCCTGTGAGTGCCAGGTAAAATGCTCAGGAAACTCCACATAGAGCAGATCACGTGCTTCAGGGTAGATATCATTGGGCTCAAAGTAAGCCATGAGCGGTGTCTTTTTTGCCTCAGCCCTTTCCAGGATGTTGTCCACATCCTGGTTGGGATCAAAGATGATTGTGTGATGGTCCTTTTCATGGACTGGCAGTGCCATGACTGCAGGCACCTGGGTGTGGATTTCCCGCTCCAGCAACCTCCAACAGGCCTCATAAGCACTGACATAGCGAGCGTCCAGGTACTGCTTAATTTCATCCTGGGTGCGACCAAACTCCATGGTGGTCCGATCATGGCCCTTGTAGAGATACTTGTGGATATACTTGATACACCTCACATTGATGGTGAGTTCAGGGTTGATGTGACACCAGAATTTGAGCAAGAGCAGGGCAGAGTATGGCACAACCCATCTGTTGTCCAGCATGTCACCTCTGACATTGTGCAGCCTTCCATCATTGCGACGACGATATTTTGGATATCCATCCTCATTCAGACTGGTTTCCTCACAGAATGGCTTTGGGAAGTTTTTCTTGCACTTGCCATTGTCCATGCAGGGTGCGTTTGGTTTCATTTGTCCACAGGGACCATGTGTCATCAGCTCACAGACCAACCGGTAGAGGACAGGATGAGTCTCTGGATCAGGGAACTCTGCCGAAATCATTGAATCCACCTCATGTGGATGTCTGATCTTGGAATCTCTTTCAAACCAGATAAGAATATGCATGTGTGGGAGTCCCCTTTTCTGGAATTCAATGGTGTGGACGCGAGCGACGGTTTCCCCAAAAATCTTTTCCTTGACGATCAAGTCAATGAGGTATTTCTTTTTGAGCTGGAACACCCGCGACACCAGGTCAGGTCTGTCCTGAGGAGTTTGTCCGGGCAACAATGCATCCAATACCTCCTGCCAGTTGGGATTGGCAGTCATGGTAATAAAGAGATCTGCCACACCATGCTTCCTTGAAATGGCCAGAGAGTTCTGCAGGTTTTCCTGCATGTCCCGTGTCCCCCCCTGAAATGTGGCAGGCAGAATGGATCTTATGCCCAAGTTGTTTGGATCTCTGTCATTGTCATTGCGATGAAAGGCATCCATCATCTGGTTATACATCTCAGCACGGAGAGTGTGTTGATTTGTCCTGATCCACCACAGCCTGCTTTGCTCTGCAGCGGCCCAAGAGTCTACAATGTACTGCTGGAATAATTTGCTAGCACGCAGGAGTGTTGTAGGTTCTTCTGTTCTCTGGAAGAGACGATAGGAATGGAACTGAATTTGGGTGACATGCCCACTTCGCTCACGCCCGTCTGGTAATTGGCGATAGCGAATACCCGGTTGCCACCCCAACTCTCCCCTGGGAAAGAGCAAGACATAGTGAAGAGAGGCATAGTTTGGATTCATATCGGATACCCTTCGAAAGCGTCCACCTTTGAGCTGGACAATAACATCCCTAGGTTCAGGGTTGATGCCATCTCCAGGAAGAACCACTGCAATCTCATCCGCAGTAGGGATATTATACCTCCTAGGATCCCTGTGTTCCCTGTATGTGAGCCTAGCCTGGATCTCACCATTCTGTCCCTGAGCTCTGAGCCTCTCAGCCGCTTGTCTATATATGGGAACATGAGGATTACATAGGAGGAGCATTTCCTGCAAGTCTCCCATGATAGTTGGAGACAGACCTGGGTTACGGGTGTTCCTCTGTGCCAAAGCCAATGCTGGATCATAGATATAAAGTTGGGCATACTGTATCCGCCTCCCAGGGTTAGGGATGAGAGAGCCATGAATATGATACAGTTCGCCCTGTAGCTTGAGGACATATGGACCACGACCCTCCCGAAGCAAATCTAGATCAAAGTCGGCTCCCAAGGAAGTGAATGCAAATGCAGCATTGTACTGCCTGATGTTCTTGCGAAACTGTTTGGCCTCAGGGTCCTGGCCCTCTAAGAGCCGTCTCAATGGCTGAGGGAGCACTGGCAGCTCTGGAAGCTGCACCTTTCCTTCTAAACAGCAATCACCAAATCTGGGCCACCGATTTGAGGATCTCAGCAGGCGTTCTGCCATCCAGTGTAATGCTCCACAGTCAGGGCAGGCAACAACCATGGGACCCAGAACATGACGCAGCACATCTGCCTCGATTATTCTAGAGCGACCGAGTGGAATAAAAGGAGGAAGTCGCTGAGGACGCTGCCAAGGTACAGGGTGTGGCTGAGGAGGCTGAGGAGGTGCAGGGAGTGGCAGAAGAGGCTGTGGAGGGAGTGGCTGAGGAGGCTGAGAAGGTGCAGGGAGTGGATGAGGAGGCTGAGGAGGTGCAGGGAGTCGCTGAAGAGGCCGCAGAAGCGCAGGGAGTAGCGGAGGCATTGGTCTTATTGCATTGGCCTGAGCACGCAATGCTGCCACTCCTGCAGAACCTACTACAGGAGGATTAGCTGCCTGTCTACCTCTTCCCAATTGCTGCAATATAGCAGACTGCTCAGCAGCCTGAGCATGCAACTGTGCAATTCCTGCAGAACCAACCACAGGAAGATTGGGAGGTGGCTGTATAGGCGCCTGCCTGTATCTTCTCACGGGCTGTGCTGCTGGGATTGCTGCTAACTGAGCACGAAGGGCTGCCACCTGCTGTCCAGGACTGGGATCAGGAGGACGTAATGGCCCTGCAGCAGGTTGATGAAAAGGATCAGCCGCATTGCTTCTAGGAGGAGGGTGAGGGATGGCAAAAGGAGGTGGTGGAGGGGGTGGCTGGTTCCAAGCTCTGGCAGCAGCCACAGCAAGGGCACACGCTCTCCGATCAGTAGGCGACGTCATACGACCCTCCTGCTCCTCCCTCGCCCTTTCACGCTCCTGCTGACGATTTCTCTCTGGAGTAGAAGGATCCCTGAGAAATGTAGGCATAAGCTTAGAGGAACAATCAAGCTACCCCACTTCAACTTACATTTGCAAGCAGATGCTGTTGTTGTTAATTTTTCTTGGGCAAAGTCAGGGGAATTTATTAATTTCTAATTAAATAAATGTCAGACGGCTCACACCAGACCACAGAGAAATACATACATACCAAGGAAGGGATGGGGAGTTTGTTTGTTAGGCAAAGTCAAGGGAATTTATTAATTTCTATTTAAAACAAAAAAAAAAACTGTCAGATGGCTCACACCAGACCACAGAGAAATGTATGTACCAAGGAAGGGATGGGGAATTTTTTTGATGAAAATATCCAAGTCTTCTTCGGCTATCCAACTGGAATAATTCCAGTAAAAGGTCCTGGTCCTGGTCCTTGTCCTGGGGAGATGTCTTCTTCAGCCACCAGTAGTGCAAGTCAACACTAAGAGAACTGCAATGCAATTGTGGCTCCCTCTAAGGCAGCCTGGGATGACTACCTGGCTCCTTAGCAGAGAAAAAGCTGCCCCAATGAAGGGGTCAACCCCAATAGTTCACTGCAGAGACCTCCCTGGGAAGAGATCTTTTGTGGTCTACACTATATAGGCTATCTATTGTTTCACTCTCACACAAATTTATTCTAATTTTTGGTTCCTGTTTTTTCATGTCTGGAGATGGTGCGGTCATTATCTGGTCAGTTTAGATTTCATATCTCAAACGATTGTAGAAAATCAAGCTCTATAAAAATAGAACATCCCGTGCATCTGGGGATCAATATCTACCAATCCTTACTGATACATCACCACATCTACCACTCCCACCTGGTGCCACCTCCCTGGACCTGGGGCATTTCTTACTGGGGTTGAGGGAAGGTGGGTGCATGCACAGCAGCGTTGGATGTGAACTGGTCACGTGACCAGGAACGCTGCTTGGTCACTTGCGGCTGTGCCGCTCACATTCAAACTCAGCAAATTACATAAATTTATTACATAAAATGCCAAACAAACCACGCATTCAACTTTCTACTATAGATGGGGGAAGAAGGTTATGGAAGCTGGGAGAAAGCATTGGAAGGTTCTGCCTGATTCCAGATTCTCAGTGACTCATTCTGGCTAGTGACTCCACTGGTTTTCCCACCAAGCAGAGCTTGGTTTGTCAGGGACTCACTTATCAGAGTCATGTGACTTGGCACAGCTTGGTTGAGTCATGGGGGCTGTACCTTCAGTTATAGATTGGCACTCAGAGGCTGAGTAAGCAATTCTGAGCCAATTAGAGCTTTGTAGCCACAACTACTAAGAGCACTGCTTAGCACTGCAGAGCATGGCCTGACACAGCCCTGCTGCCATGACTGACCAAGATCCCCACTGTTTGGTGAAGCCAAACAAGCTGCACAGTTGTTATGGCTGCATATGGCAACTGATTGAGACTCAGCTGGAAATACTGAGAGAGCCATCCAGCCGGACTTGTGGGCGCTTGGGTGACCATAAGTCTGAAAATAGGGCTATCACCGAGGTGTCTGGCAGAGTTTGAAATTGAAGGTCCATGACAGAGTGGGTGTAAGTGGACACACAACTCTGTAATGGCAAAAATAAGGCAGTTTGGGCCACTGAAGCCTCGGAAAAATCAGGAAAAATAATAGATAAATAGATGAATAGATGAATGTTGCTTCCCCTGGCTTATCCAACAGCATATAAGAACAATTGGTTAATCAAAGGTGGTTTTACATGATTTAAGGCCTTTCAGAACAGAAAACAGCTGGTTGAACAGCCTTCCTCAGCTAATTGACCAGCCATGCCCCTACAGTCATCGTGGTTCAGTTTCAGCAGGTTATATGCGACAAGAAGTTGGTGGTGATGAATGGCAGTGTGAGTAGTTGTTATTACCATCATGATTTGTTGGCTGAGTGAGTAGTGCCGAATCCTCGAGAGTGAATTTTTGGGACAGTGTTTCCATTAGCAGTTGGAATGAGGGCTCAATCCAGTTGTGGATCTGGTAGCTGTTTCCCAATTACAGCTTATGGGCTGGTGTTGAACCTATTTCAGGAGATGCCAAGGCCTGAATAGCGAAAATTCATGCACCATCCCATTCCAAAAATGAGCCAAGCCCTAATATGTTGGTGAGAGCTGTCATGGAGGGGGATAATGGACCAATTCTGAATCTAGTTAGTTAGGCACACTCTGGAAAGAATTTGAACAGGGCACTTACCGGTGAAACCAGCCCAGGAGATTGTCTAATTTCTCTGGTGAGAATGGATGTCCTATTTTTATGGGATTTTCATCGGTAAGTCCCTTTGTTCTTGGGTTGTCTATACTGCCAGAAGTGCCTGGCATAGCAAACATGTCTTTTAATATGATGGAATGCGGTTCTAGCAGTGACATATATAGCTTGTTTCCAACCTGAAATGATATCAGTGAGGTGGATGTTTGATAGAGTCATCCATACCTACCAAGAATACAGTAGACCCATAATGCCAGTAAAACCTTTCATGGTGAGTGGGAGCTGCCATCAATATAGCAAAGCGAAGGTATTGGAAGTTGGACTCTTTGTTCATGGCCCATGGCCTTACCACAGGCATTCTCACCTCTCCATGTTCCAGAGCATCCAAACCATAATGTTCTTCAAGGGTATCATGTTATTTCAGAGACTGTTAACAGCTCCTTACAGTTACTGCACCAAGACAACCATGATCCCTTGTGCCTCCAATTTCAACTAGATCATCTTCAAAATCAAATGTTCCCATTATATATTGGATTGTCAGCTGAGGATATTCCACCAGATTGGCTTGAGGATGGTGCTAATGTTCTGGGACAAGTGTTAGTAGCTCTGTGAGCCACTTTCAAAACCGCAGAAAAGGCAAGTTTGCATATTGATTTGACTAGTATTGCTCTCTACTGCAATACTCATAAACTTCCTTATGTGATAGGAACAAGCAGGCATTAGTTGCAGCACCTCATACTGGGTGGGTTGGATGGCCAAAAAAACAAAAACAAAACAACCCCACCTGGCTTCAACAGGCCATTTCAACCAACTGTCATCTCAGTCACAGTCAACTTGCTTCAGTCTTGGGGATTCACTGAAACACACTTATTTACAGCTATGGGAAATGAGGTTACACCAGACATATACAGAAATCACTAATTGGACCTTGATCAAATCCTCAGGTTGTACAAATGCCTTCGTCCCAATTCTGGCCTCCGATACGCAACTGGGTTCCTTTGACATCATAGCCTAAAAATACAGCGGCACCATGTGCGAACTTCATTGAGGTGTATTGACTGTTTAGGCTGTGCACTAAGACTCCAAGATGCTATTATGCACCATAAATATATTTCAGGCTCTATTCTACACATCAATGGCCATCACAAACTCATGTTGTGGGGATTTGTGATCCATGGAATGATCAATGATCATGATCATGTTGTAAGTGCACTATTTGTTTGGAAACATGAATTTACATTCAATTTGCAGGTTACTGGCTTTTGGGCAAGCACAAATAACCATACTACAGCTGTTCTTGAGCTGTTTTTGGACAGCATTCAGAAATTTGGATGTCATTCGCATGTTCTTGGTGATTGAGGGGGTGAAAATGTTGATGTGGTGGTCTGGATGATAATGCATAAAGGTGCCGGGTGTGGCTCCTTCTTGTGGGGGTCATTGTTATGAATGGGATAATTGAGTTTCTAGCTTGCCAAGCATTGCTAACAAGCTAGAACAATTCCCTACTCATTTCCGACACCATACTAACCTCCATACTCAATTCCGGTGCATTTTGGTTCAGTATGCCCAAGCATATATTCTGATCCGAATCCCGGGTATGTCCGACACCAAGATCCAAGGCCAGGCATGGAACGAGCCTCGCTGCCCCTTACCGATCTAGTACCAGTGCATATGTTATGCACACATGGCACTTGCTCGCACCGTGACCAACGTCCCATTCCTAGCTTAGTATCATGACATCCTACATAGTTAAATAGCTAGTGATTCATGTAGATAACCTCAGGCAGTAAAACTCCATTCTTCAGTGATTGTTCAGGCCCACTGAGGCCACTGATTTCTTTGACTCAAGGAGGATATTCATAATGGTTATATAATACAGCATATATGAGTATATAATATATACTATAAGAGTATTAATAACAACATATAGGAATATATAGTAGTATTTATAAGGAGAATAATAGATTTTATTAGATGATTCTGTATATATTTAAACATCTCGAAGATATATATACATATGAGAGAGTATTAGACTACAGGATAGAGTAACAGATACTTGGAGAGATACTTCTAATAGATATGAGTAGGAGTATTAGTATGACTAGTTATAATGAGAGAGTATTAGACTACCATATGGAGTAATAGTAGTTGTGTAGATATTTGTAATATATATGAATAGTTATAATGATATAGTGTATATTAAAAGTGGGTAGAAAAAATAAGATGAGGCGTAAAAATCAAAAGAGGTGTTCTCGTCGGCAGAGCCGCCGCTCGGGTCGGGACAAAAGAAAATTTATTTATATCCCAACAATAAGATTGGCATGTACTTTCGTCCTCTTCTTTTCTATAATTTGAGAATAAAATGGGTGAAGCTACAGGTAATAAAAAGTTGTGAGCATCCGCCCAAGGGTGTTATGAGTTGGTGTGTCCGTTGTTGTCACTGCACGCAGTGTTAGCTCAAACAACCATAGTTGTGTTCTCTTTCCTATTCCCTTTATCTCTATCCACGAACCTTACGATTCCCCACCACGTACGCAATCCCGCCGACCAGACTTTCTACAGTCATAAGTACTGTGGTTAATTCTAGTATTACTTTATTTGATGCAGGAATTAGCCCTACCTATAACAGCCATATAGAAAGACTCTGGGTTGAAGTTGCGAAGCAATTCATTGGGCGATGGCGAGGTTTTTTCATACAATTAGAAAGAATACATCAGTTAGACCACGGTAATCCTCACCATATCTGGCTGCTGCAGCACTTATTCTTGGACCTCATTAATGTGGATTGTGATGCATTTGTGCAAGATTGGAACTTACACCCACTGTCTAGTCATGGCAACAAAAGCCCGCCGGCACCATTAAAATTAAATTAAAATATGGCCCAAAATTTAATTTAATTGTAATTGGACAGCCCTAGTTACCACAGTGTTCTTGGCACCCCACTTCATTGAGGACCACATCAGACAGGTGCCGGACACCCCTTGGACAGAGAGGTGACAATGGCCCTGACTCAGATGATATGATGGAGTCCAATAATGGGTCCAATGTTACAGACTCAGAAGAAAGGACCTTACAGCAAACTATAGCCTCCCACATCCGTGCCAATGTCCACAATAAACCAGTTAAAGTCCCACAAAGTGAGTGCCCATTTCCCGATCCAGCACACATACTACTATTTGATGCTGCACTACGTGACATTCAATCAAGTGGATTGATTCCAACAGGGTTTGGTCTTGGGGAATTGGAACTTGATGAGGGAGTATATCCAATGGTGGAGCATATCAGGTTTGGCCATAAGGAGATAACAGTAGAGTTGCCCTCATTTATATGGAAGCCATGTGCGTTGGCATGGGCTCAGGCTTTATATGCAGTGCAGGCACTCACAGAGCAATTTTATAATGAGTAGTATTTCATAGGTAGCATAGATGACATACAGTAGTGTTTTATGTTCCATCCATACAGGCTTGGCATCCAAGGCAAGCAAGTGATATGTTAAGGTTGTGTTCGTACTGCAGTTCGGTTACACTAAGCCGAACTCAGGGCTTGGCTTCAACTTCTTGGGTTGCGCCCACTCAATGTTCCACCCTAATTTCGGGAGCGGTCTCAGCTATAAGCCAAGATATGAGTTTCGATATCAAGCAGAGGGTCCCAAGTATGATAAGCTAATTCAATATCTGAACTGAGGAGCTACTGTACATGGACTGGAGGTCTATATAGTAAAGTAGTGTGCAGGGTCGCAAAGAGAACATGATCGGATCAACGGTCAGGGGAAACAAGGGTCAGGCAAACGGGGAACTAACTAGGAAAGGGAATCAGGGGTGATGGGAAGTGCGAAGGGAAACCCGAAGGAAAGCCGAGAATAACCCGAGGTTCCCGAACGAGAGCCAAAGCCGAGCTTCGGTCTGGATTCGGGAACAGGTCATAACAGTACCTCCCCCTCATGGCCGAACCCATGAGGCCATAAGCAAGATCCCGGAGATCACCAGGTCAGGGAAGTTACGTAAGCTTTGTTTCACGTCCTGCTTCTTGTCTTCTCCCATCATCATCAAGAACCACGGATCATGTCAGATGCACGTGAAATTCCCATCAGCGAGGTCGACGCTGAGCTCGCGCAAGCTGACACAACACTGCGGAGTGGATGAAGGAACTGCAAGAAAAATGGCGACTTGCACAGGAGCACAAAGAAGCTGCAGAGAAGAAGCGGCGGGAGGACACCGAAAAGGCCAAAGCGGAACAGAAGGCACAGGGCGAAGCCGCACGAATAGCCGAAGAGGCGAAGAAAGCCGAAGAAGCTCAGAAAGCCGAGGAAGCGTGGGAGGCGGAGAAGCGGGCCTTGAAGGCGAAAGCCGACGAGGCTCGGAAAGCAATGGGCTGGTTTTTGATTGTGAGCGACAGCGGCTTTTGGATATGCTGAGAGCTGAAATGATTCGACAAGCTGATGTGGATCAGAACTACCACATCCCATTGCCCGAGCCGATTGTCGTGGATTCGGCAACTGCGCAGGCTTGGATTTTAGCCATGAAACATGAGCATCATGATCATCCGAGGGGAGAGAGGAGGATCGCCGTATTCGCACCTCACTCGCATGCACAGTACCACGAAACGCATCCTGTTCTCCTCGTCCAGGGGGAACACACTACCAAATGACTTCAGCAGTCGTACCCTGACGAGCAGAGGGAGCACCACGATCCTGCGCAGTATTGCCTCCGTGAGCCATTCCTCCGTCTCCTTGGGATGTGGCAGTCCATTGCACGAGAGCATGACAGTGCATGCGGTCTTGACGGGCTCTGCAGCGGTCCTGAGGAGGTCTCTCGAGGATCTCGCATCGAACCTGACGAATCTTGGGAACTCCCTGAGTGTACTCAACGTCCGTGCGGTCAGCCGAAAGTCCGGGGGTCCAGCCAGGACTATCAGCAGCCTCGTGGGGGATCCACCTCTGTTCCGTCATGTACCCCCAGGAACGCGTGTCATGGATGCGCCGAGGATACCCCAGGAGCCTCCCCCGAACGTTAGGGCAGTGACACGTGTTGCCTCGGGGAAGGAACGAGAGAGCGAATCTCCTGGAGGTGCTACGAAGGTGTCCTTCAAGAGTGCCCCTAGTACGACAGACCTGAGCACTACGGATGAGGTGCAGTACCCACGCGAGTATACGGGGGACACAGGTAGGTTCGCGTCGTTCGAGGGCATCGCAATAGCCACAGGTTACTCCCTCAAGGACCGTGCACGTGGAGCAGGGGAGAACATCACGAGTCCCAAGGTCGTGCCTAGACTGCTGAAGTGGCTCAAGGCACTGGACACTATCACCGTGGACGATCCTAACGTTATGCACCTTCGAGGGGAGATCAAGGCATGCAACGGGAAGTGGCCGTCGTCTTTCGTGGGCATAACCGCTGTAGCCTTCGTGGATACGTACCTGGACCTCACGCAGGGGAAGTTCATGCCCGGAGACCTCGTGACAGACGGGGGCACTAGTGGTGTTCCCTCAGGTGCGATGGACTGCAGGACAGGTACGGACTTCACGCAGATGATGTACGACACGATCTTCGGGTGTCCCCTTGTACTCAGGACGTAGCAGTCTAGCAGTCTCCCCTCCTCTCCTCCCTTGAGTGTCCGCACGGTAGATCTGCTCCAAAATTTTTGTGTAGCGAGCATACCGTGTCTTTCGCACGTCAGAACCTTATCGTGTCTCCCCTGTGATCTGTCGCCAGACGAATGAATCTGTTGGTCATGCTCTCCCCAAGGACGCCATTCCTCCGTGCCACGCGCATATGTGTCATCGCATTCATGAACTCTGCGTAGATCCCTTTCTCGGGGGACATATAGCCCAACCCACGTGACTCTACGTACCCCCGCATGCACTCGTCCGTGGGTGCTAGGCGTGGTCCAGGAGAGAAGAAACGACACTTTGGATTGGCGCACCAAGCAGTCGCATATGCCATGTCACTCGAATACATCCTGGACTTCTCGGGAGTGTCCGTATACGAGTACAAGTCCGATGCATACATGTACATTCCCTGGAGTGTGGCCCTTCGATCTCCCGGGAGTCCAAGCTGCTCTATGCCCACGTACCCCGTGTCGTACGTGCACGCCCTCATGTTCTCTCCTTCTCCCCCCCCCTCCCCAGGAGGGAAGGGGATGTACAGTGCGTCGGGATCGTTCCAGAGTCTTGGATGTGCACTACAGAACGCGCAGTACCCCTTCGAGCGCACACTCACTTCACGTTGGTTGCGTACCACCTCCATGCCCCGAGACTCGCACTTCTCGATGAGCCTGCGTTGTTTGTGCAGCTCCCCCGCTCCCTGTGCAGATGTCTCCTCGTCGTAGTACTTCCATAGGGACCTGTGGGGGTATTCCGTGAACCATACCGACACGTACCTGAGAGTGAGCGAGGGATGGAGTAGTCTCAGTCCTCGGGAGGAGATGAGGTTCATGACTCCAGTGCTATGATACCCAGCGACGAACGATGCGGGGGACACTTCGGGGAAGAACACATCGACTGTCTTCGTGTGTCCTTCGAGTGTGTGGTATCCCTCTTGCCCTGGGGAGTTTGCAATGACCCACGCGTGCCAAGCGTCGACGTCCTTGAACCTCGCATACCTCTGTCTACGGAAGGTGCACAGACTGTTCTCGTGCGATGGTACACGTCTGCCAAGGTCGCCATCTACGGCAATGTACATGTGCTTGGTCTCTCGCTTGGTATCGCACTGTCCATACGCATTGCCCAAAGACGTGAGCCCATTGACGTAGCATTCGTGTAGTCCAGGTCTATGCATGCCCACGAGGTCATCCCTTGCATCTGCCGACAAGTACTCCGACGTCACGGGGAAGTAGCCAGCATCGTACAAGACGTCGATCATGGCATCCAGTCTTCTGCGTAGTTCGATGACCCTTGCAGCATCCTCGACGTTCGTCATGGTCCGTATCCGTGCCTCGCCTGCTTCCTGTATGTAGCTGAGAGGAGGGCAGACTATGTCCAGATCGTTCGGGGACCATCCGCGGAGGGGGCCATCGAGTACTGCATTGACGGTGGACCCCGAGATGACAGCATGACACGACGACATCCGTGACATCAGCCCTCTTCCGTGTCCCTCGCCTATGATGTCCTCCACGCATTCCAGTGTTCTCTCCTGGAGCAAGTGTGACACGTCCGAGTCCAGTACCATCCCAGGGAAGAGGGCCTTGAATGTCAGGATCCCCGTGACAGTGCAGAACTCGAACATTGCTAGCAGCACGTCCCTGTGTATCCTCTCATGTATGCGTACCCTTGCACGTATCATCATCCCGCAGAGTGAACATTGTAGCAGTGCTACCGTACCTCCATTCCATCCCTCCTTCGTTCCAGGGGAGGGGTTTTGGGACACGCACGATATCCTTGTCCTCGTACACGGAGGGGGACGACTACTCCTGCGCTGTCTCGCACTCGCGCATCACGGCAGCATACGACATCGATATTTTCTCTGCGGGAGTCTTCCCCCTCACGGACTCCAGAACCTTGGACACGAGACTCTCCCTCTTCCTTTGGTTCAGTGCGCTAACCTTCCCGAAGAGTGCATCCACGTGCTCCTGGGAGTCTTGCAGGACTCCCTGGTATCTGCCCTGGAGGGAGAGAGAGTACCTTCCCTCCCTGAAGCTGGATACGTCCGCACACATCAACGCCTTCCTCGAGGACTGTGGGACTAGGCCAGGGAACGTCTTGACTAGGTCGACCACCAAGGGGATCACTTCCAGTACCTCGGGGATCTCTGCAAACGCACTGGACACGGCATCTGCTGTGTACGACATCCCAGACTCCTCGGATGTGCATATGTGCCGCAGTCCATTCCGTACCCCCGCCTGGGATACTGCGAGAGAGTCACCGACGACAAACTGATCTGTGTGCACGAGTATAGCCACGACACGTCTGTAGCATGCCACATTGCTGCTAGTGCCCAGCGACTGTATCCCCAGAGACTCGCAATGCTGGTTGATCACGTTCACGAGCACTCGTTCGTATGCAAGTATCAACGCTGCAGGCACCTGATTCCTCGTGGCAATCTTCTCTCTGTCCATGTACAGTACTCTGCCCACGCCCTCGGAGGTTTCGCGCCCCGCATCCGAGACGAGTGACATACTTCGCATGGCAGGGATGATCGAGTTTGCCACGGTCTCTGGTCCCTTCTCCTGGAGTACTGCGATGCTTGCCAAGAGTTCGTTCGTCGTGCTGATGGCACTTAGTATCCCCTTGTTCGTCTGTACTAGCTCCCTGAGGATGGCATTCGTGGACGAGTACACAGACATACTCGCAGTGTCCTCCCTCTCCTTCTCCTCCTCGTCCCTCTTCTCGCGTGCAGCACGAAGGGAGTCCGCGGAGTTAACCTTGTCTGGCATGTTCGCACACTACGGTCTAGTCAGTGTAGTCATGCGAGCACCTCGCCGTACCTCACCAATTGTACTCGGCATGAGCATCGTTAGCGACACCCAGGAAGGCTTGAAGTTCGATGAGCAGAGCGACTATGTACTGCAGGAACCACACAGGGGATCAGGGAGGTCACACGCAGAAAGGTCTCTCCTCTCCCCTCTCCCTGGAGGGGGGAAGGGTCACCGCACATCCAGTGTTGCTTCGGGGAAGAGTAGGGTGAGCTCCCGTAGTGCTGTGTCTAGTATTGCCCAGGGACCAAAGCTGACCAGGACTGCACCGTCGAGTGTGTCGGGAAGGTCATCGAAGGCGGCAATGACCGTGGAGGAACCTAGCGACACGAGCAGCGATGACACTAGACACACCGTACGTACAAGGACACGTGCCCTGCCTAGCATCACGGAGAGTGTCGCGTACGAGGGATCTGAGAACTCCCCTGACATGATCTCGAGGCTGCCGTCGATGCCCGGCACTAGATGGACTTCGGTTTTCACCGTAACTCAGCCTGGGAAATAGTGATAAAGCATGGGTGGCTGTGGTTACCTTACATTGCTGTCGTGACATCAAATTGTAAATTTCTCTGAATTCCGCCTGCCAAAGTCCTCTACGTAAGTCATTTGGATGTCTTGCTAGTAAGTAAAGCTATGTCCAACGCTTTCCCTTCTAGGAATCTAGTGGCCTCCATGTCATTGAAACGCTCTCCATCCCCGGAATTATGGCTGCCAAAGTCATACGACGAGCTGAAGTCTCTCGGAGAAGAAAGCCTTATCTATAAAAGCCAAGGTGAAAGCCGCATAGTCAGGCGTACAGCCCCTGGGGTCTTCATCAAATACGGCGGATATGACCTCGCAGAGGAGGTTCGTGCTATGGAATTCGTTGGCTGCAAGACGTCTATACCCATCCCGCGCATTATACACGTGCCTTCCGGGGAAGTCTGGTACATATGTATGACCGAAGCCCGCGGTACCTCGCTCGATAAATGTATAATGGTACATATATGCAGGTCTCAAGGCATGTTTTTGTACATAGGTGCCTTCGTCCTCTTTTCTCCCCGTCGTTTCACATTCGCACTTCTCCTTCTTTCCATTGTATACGTGTTTCATCTATTCTGTATCCTGACTGCGCACCCCTATCCAACCCTGACTCATGACGGCCTCTTTCCTATTCACTGATATCATATGAGCATTCGGTATAAGTAATATACATTCGCATGTATATTCCCCAGTTCAATTATCATACGTCCATCTTGTGCAAAACTTGACCTCACTGTGACCATCGTCTTGAGTCCTCTCCTGTAGATTTCTATCTTCGACCAGAGGAAGACTTAAGCACCACTGGTGAGTTTTCATACTTCACCTTCGTTACCTTAGCCTTCAAACTATAAGGAGTGCCTTCGCCGGCAAAAGGATTGTTGCTACTTAAACAACCTTTCCGTGACACCTTGCACGTTACATCGTCAAGTGCCACGGGCTATTTCGCTACGAGTGTAGATAGGGCGAGCTCCGTTCTGGCAGCCCTCTTATCTTCTGAACATTTATTGGTTCACCTTATTCACCACACGGAACACTTATTCGCACAAGTTATTCGGGCATTCGCTGTGTTCACTAATACACGATATTAATGCCTAAAAACCAATCTTGACACTACTGTGGTGAGTTATTTGTTGACATTTTGTTGTCTGACTCGCAATTGTTTCTTGTGTTGGTTTCCTTCAGTCATCTGTGGTATATGCTGGAGTTGTTGTTGTCCCTTTGGTAGTCCTCTACCTGGCCACCTGTCATTCCAAACTTGTTGAGTCATCTCTGCCTGCCATTGTGGATAGATGCACTGTTGCAATACTCAGACCATGGGTCAGGTTCAGGTGACAACAGTGATTTGACACTCCTGCTCCCAGAGCTGTGTTCATTGTTCATGCCCTGGAGGGGCTCATCCTGGTGGGGGAAGAACGTGGGATTATTCACAACATGAAGAAGGCATTTGGAGATGGGTCACTGGAGGATGAGGTTGCAGGGGCAGTCAGGAAGCTGTGAGATTTGGGTGGGAAATCGCTTGTGTCTGCAGAGTGGGCTGAAATGGATGGGTTGCTTTCTGAGGTAAAGTGTATGTTCCAGATGTCTGGGACCTCAGGTGACGAATCGTCACCCAGCACCATGATTCTCCATTTCCGCTTTGCTCCCTCATGTTCTACAGCCTGACTGCAAGGCGACTCTACCAGGTGCTCTACTCCCTAGAGCGGTTACCTGAGGTAGAGGAGATCCAAAGACAACAGAGTGAGGATCTCCTTACCTCAGCAATGAACTATATAGCTGCTATGCAATGACATAAGCAAGCCACACAAATGGTGGCAGCATGGAAGGACTACGGGAAGGACACATGAAAGAGATGTGAGGAAGACAAGGAAGACATACAAGGAAGGGAAATGAAGGAAGAACAGGTGGTCCATTGACACTGAACTCATCTCATGCACTGGCCCTTCTTATGACTTCTCCCACATCCTCCACCTCAGCCACCATCCCCTGCTGTTCCCACATCCCTGGATCCTCATTGGGGAAATATTTGTACATGTGCTCCAGATCAGATTTCTCCCCTGTCTGACAAGTGGCTTGGAAGGCAGGGCAGGTTTGGTCCCATGACGCATGTCCTGTCTTTTTGCAGTTCACACATGTGAAATTGCTTGGGTTGGTCTCTTTGCAGTCAGCTGTTCTGTGGCCTTTCATGCATGTGCTGCATGTTTCAGTGCTGCTGCATTCAGCCACCATGTGCCTCATGTTGTATGGCACTTGAGACATCTCCTCAGCTTTCGCTTCATTCTCCTTGCCCAGGTTTGCTTCCCCCCTATGATAACTCCATCCCTGCAGACGAGGATCCAAAGAAGAAAAGCAGAGGATCCACACTGCCAGCATGCTACCTATATATGTCAGGCCCTTGATCAAAGTCAGAGATGCCTGCCCCATGTCATGACCTGTCTATTTCTCTTACCCCACTGCCTCTATGTTTCCCCTCGTCACTCCCTAGCATCTTCGCCAGAGTTCGCCTCACCCTCCGACCACTCCTCCTCTACGTCCACTCTATTCGCTGTTCGCCCCATTCTCCAAACCGCTATTCACTCCTCGCACATTTCGCCAGCAGGCACGCCATCAAATACGATCAATAACATTTACCCGGTGTGATGGTTCATCACTAACCCCATCATCTTCTTAATCCAACCCCTTTGGGTGTTCATATGGCCAAAGTGTGTTCGCGGGACGTCCCTTCCGTAGGTCGTGCGGGATCAACCCAGTAGACGAAGAGTCCGTGCAGGGTAGCATGTATGTGGGTCCCAAGACATGGTTTTGTACATAAGTGCCTTCGCCACCTTTACTCTCCGTCGTTTCATGTTCACACTCTTCCCTCACTCTATTGTATGTTTATTCCATCTACTTAGTATCATGGCTGCGCACCCCTATCCAAACCTGACTCATGATAGCCTCTTTCCTATTCGCTGATACCTTACGAGCATTCGATATAAGTAGTTTACATTCGCATGTATATTCTCCAGTTCAATTATCATACGTCATCCATCTTGTGCAAACTTGACCTCGCTGTGATCATTGTCTTGAGCCTTCTCCTGGAGATTTCTATCTTTGACCAGAAGAGGACTTAGGCATCACTGGTGAGTGCTCATACTTCATCTTCATTACCTTAGCCTTCGAACTATTTTCTGTGCTGACGGCGAAGGGATTGTCGCTACTTAGACAACCCTTCCATGACACCTTGTACGTTACATAGTCAAGTGCCACGGGCTATTTCGCTACGACTGTAGATAGGGCGAGCTCCGCTCAGGCAGCCCTCTTATCTTGTGAACATTTGTTGGTTCACCTATTCGCCGAATGGCATACTTATTCGCACAAGTTATTCGGGCATTCGCTGTGTTCACTAATACATGATATTAACGCCTAAAAACCAATCTTGACACCCCACTCCTGACATAAGTCCAAACCTCTGCACCAACCACCTATTATGTGTTTTAGGAATAATATATCAGATATATCAGAATGGATATATTTGATGACTCAGGGAGTGAGAATCCTTTGTGCACCCCTGTGCACGGTATATGCGTGAGCTGACTAAGCTCTGTGGAGCGAGTGTGTCACTGCCTGATGTAGGTCACGTGATCGAGTCGAGGAAGAAACAGGTGAGAACAGAGGAACAAGAGGTCCGAAGCTTTCGCTTTCGGAGCAGTATAGTGTAGCCAGTTATAATAGACTCTCAACAAAGAATTAGAGAAATCTATCAAGAATTAAGTTCTGTAGCTATCAAACAAGACTACAGTGACTTCAGGCGGTGAAACAACAATTTCTAGATTGTTCTGGATATTTTTCTGGATGTTTTGTTCGTACATTTATGGTAGCTACTTATAATAAAATAGTAGTGACTACCAGTGTTCAAGATAGTGAGTGAATGGGTGAGGATAATGGGGAAATACTCCACAGGCTGCATACAGCTGTGGGGCAGGAACAATGATGGGGATACTTGTCCTACTGACAAGTATCTAAGCTGGGACCTTGGAGCAGTATACAAAGCCCCTTTCAACATGAAATATAGTTCGTAATCAGTGGAGCTGGTCAGGGAAATAGAATAGAAAAGAATCTTGTGTGTCCTGTGCTGTGTGCCTACAGCAGCCTTGGCAAGGCATTTGCCATCTCTGTACCTCTCTCCTGAGGTAGCTATTCAGTACGTCCATAGATAAGACTGTATACTGTAATCTCCATCGTGTCCGATGTCCCTGTATGGGACTATTAGTCCCATAGCAATATTTCTTCTGACCAGGGCCCAGGTGCCTGCTTTCCAGGGCAGGCACTGTTACTGGTGCATGGATTATTTCTCCCAGATGGTTAGCTCAGTTAGACGTGATTTAGACCTTAGAATACTGTGTGATATAACTATCCATTTATTCTACAATGTGTGACCCAGAACACAACCCTGGTGCCACTCTGGAATGGTCATAGAAGCCATAGGCCCAGGAACTAAGCTCTGAGCTTGGGTTAGGCTTGGGTTGGAACTGGGGCTTGAGTCTGGGCTGAAGCCGAGCTTAGAAATTGGTTCTGAAGGGGGTTCCCCTGACATCAACCCCTCTATAGAGTGCTGCATCCTCAAAGCAGGGGACATGACCAACTGGAAAGCTGTCAATCTAATCCATTGGGGTGCTCCCGGGTGAGTCTGTGTAGAACTTGTGCATCTTGGCCAGCACATGGACATCATCTTCTGACATCCATGAATTTTCCTCATACCCGTAACCTTCCCATTGATCAGGAATTGGAGGCAGCCCCACTGGAAGTCAACTATGTAGTGCTGCTCCCTGTCAACAATTTCCAGGGGCAGTGGGGGTCTGGCTCTTTGGCCTGGCATTGGGTCTTCTGGGGCCAGGAGGAGCTTCATAACATTGAACATGGGGTGTAGCTGAGCCATCTATGCAGGCAGGTGGAGTTGGTACAAATTCCTCCCAACCTTCCAGACTACCACAAAGGGGCTGAGGTATCAGTGAGCAAGCTTAGCCAAGGGCCAAGTGGTCCAGATGTCTCTGGCATTGAGGAAGACATGGTCACTGATGTTGTACTTGGCATTGGTTGTAATACTGAGTCATGTCATCTTTTGCCTTAATGAGTCACAACACTCTCCCCCAAGATGCCACAACATTCACAATCAAGCAGTAATAATTAGCTAGCTGTACCACTATTTCTATCTTAAATAAAGACAGCTTTCCGGAGGAAGAAAGCCTTTTCAATTAGCACTTGCAAGGTGCCAAAAAGCACTGTCAGACACTGTAAGCCACTGCCTCTACCTTACAGGAAGCCCATTCTTTTGTATATTAGAATATTCATAGTAAGCTATAATTTTTGCATGTCATTGTAGATACTATGGGTGATATAGTATTGACAAAATATGAAGTTTTTTTTTTTTTTTTTGTCTAGTTATTGAGATATACATGATTCTTTCTGAATGGCTGCCACAGTGTGAAATTCAACCTCTGCACCTTGGGACAGCTATAATCCCTTAAGTTTACAGCTCCTAATCTGGAGTTGTTGGGATGTCACAATCTTACATTTTCAGAAGTTTTTTTTTTTTTTGAAATTCAACTCTACCTACCCTATGAAGACGTGACTAGAATAGTGATCGAGGCACGGGAATGTCGATGGACGACCTCTCCTCTTCAGAGAAGAGTCCACCAAATTTCTGATGTCAACAGATGAAATGCGTTGATTAGCGCCTGGCGAGGCTCCCCTGGAAAGACAGACTGGAGGATATAGTTCCAACTCGGAGTCATCGAGTCTGGTGCATTCATCTGACAGTACTCCACATATTCCGGATAAAATCCTGCTGATTCCCAGTCCACTATTGCGGTGATAGTCGAACCGTCTACAATGATGTTGCGGGGGAGCAAGTCGCCATGTGAGAAAAAGACATCCACGTCACGCGGAAACACCGAGAGTAGTTCGTCCGTCCACTTTGCACCGCAAAACAGCATCAGCATTTTGCGATACTCGTCGATGAACTGGGCAGTGCTATCGAGGGCGCAGTCGGGAGCGACCTGCTTAGGAAAATAGGTGTTACGGTATGGGCCTCCAGTGACGGAGCCGAGGGTTGGTCTTGTCAAAGACCGCATCTGCGCTAAGATCTGCGTGATCTGTATAGCAATGTGGTCCAGCTCAGGCGTAGTCACTGGTCTGATCCCACATGATCTACGGTTAGGGTGTCCCGCGAATGCATCCTGGCCATATGAACACCTAAAGGGGTTGCATTGGGAAGATGATGGGGACAGTGATGAACCATCATGCCGGGTAGAGGATGTTGATCGTGTTTGATGGCGTGCCTGCTGGCGAATGATGCGAGCAGTGAATGGTCGTTCTGCGAATGTGGTGAAGGGTGAATGGAGTGATCATAGAGAAGGTGTGGTCGGAGGGCAGGGCGAACACAGAGGAGGAGTTGTGTGAAAGGGAAAACAGGGGTAGCTGGGTACAAGAAATATACGAGTCATGACAATCCGGTCATAGGAACATCCAAAGGAGGTTGAGCCGAGGAGGTGATAGGACCAGTGATGAACCATCAAGTCGAGTAAAGGGCGTCGATCGTGCTTTGATGGCGTGGCTATGGCGAATGATGCGAGTAGTGAAAAATCGTTCGGCGAACTCGGCGAAGGGCAATCGGAGCGAACATAGAGGTGGAGTGATGAAGTGGAAGACAGAGCTACTGGGTATAGGAAATAAATGCGTCATGACAAGTAGCCAACCTGCTGGCCAAAAGCCCCCTGGACAGATATGTCATAATATGTGTGATAAACATCATATGCAGTTTATTTCACCTCATAAAGTATATATAACACACTAAAAACAAATTAACAAAAGGATATAATATATCGCATTGCATGGGAAATAACATATGCCAGTAGTGAGGACTCAGAGGACTTCTCACCACCACAATCAACAGGAGTGTGTCACGCGGGCACACACCATCCATAACCTCTTGTAATATGTAGTATAGACACTATGTGGGTTTATACAGCCTTCATACTATTACTTCACCGCCCCTCAAATGCCGAATAACATGATGAGCAGCGGGGAAAATGGCCACATCATGCACCCTTATCTCCAAACCAACGACAACCAGTTCGAATCGCTCAGGAAAAGCTCGACAATCAAGGACATATCCTACCAACTGAATCAGCAACCAAATGGTCCTATGGTGGTCGCCAAAAAGGGAAGATCAGGCAGATCAGGAACGCGAGGCAAAACAGCCGCACTCGAACCCCTCGGTACACTGTAGGAAGAGTGGGCACTTAAAGTAAGTACTTTTGGACTAGTACTTATTTTCAGTAGCTTTTTTCACCCCAACATCAGTGTCAAGTAAATAAATTTAGCAACCACCAAAATTAAAATAAGCAGCCTGTATTGACCACTACAAGTCTTGAGACGACAAATTCACTTACTAAGTTAGATGAAACCCACACAAGCAAATCTTAGTGAGCACAGCCAACATGTCATCTAGTGTGGCGGAAAATGGCTCTAGGAGTTGGGCCAATGGGAAAGGTGAGCTGAAGAGCAAGATCATGGGAAATTACTAATTAATTCATCAGGGACTTGGGAGTCTCAGGGAGTGAGGAGACAGGTTGAATTGTTCAAAATCTATACAATTGAGTGTAGTAACCAACCTAGCATACTGGGCATATAAAATGATGAGAAGAAAAAAAAAAAAAACGCACCAGCCATGTGGGATCAGATCCATGTCAAACCTGACTGCTTCCCCAATGGGTAGTGAGTGCGGGGCGGCGAACTTCGGAAGCCAGGCCAGTGATAAGAGAGCCCAGCTGATGAGGAGGGGGGGGGTGGGGGGGTTTAGTGGGTAAATGTCAGGGGACACCCTGTTTTCCATTTCCAGTTCCGACACCACACCCAGTTCCGACTCCATTTCCGACTCCGCTTCCGGTTCCGATTCCATCTCCGCATCCGCTTTCGGGAACGATTCCGCTTCTGGGAGAACTTCCACCAGTTCCGTTCGCCTTGCCAGTTCCACTCCAATTTCCGACTTCCGCCCCGGAACAGTGTCGGAAATCAAGCGACTCGCATAATAGGTGGCATCAAGGGTCGATCAAGGGTCAGGGGGATGCAGGGTTGATGGCGGGTGCCAAGCGTTGTCCCTGGCTGCGCAGCGTAGTATAATACGGGCTCGCTGACATTGGGGGTCCTTAGACTTTTCTCTTTGGATTTCCCCTTGTCAGGTGAGAACCCCCTCTCTTGTATGCTCTGTTCATTTATACATACTTTGGATTTCCCCTTGTCAGTTGTGTGGTAGTGTGATCTCCACAACTAGCCAGGGTTGCCCTTACAGCAGAAAAGTCTCTCCCATAGAGGACCGGCGGTCGTACTGCGTGTCGCAGCCGCCATAGGTGCGTTCGGAATCGGAGACAGCGACTCGGAGATCGCAACCTCTTCCGCACACACAGCGTACGACAGCCCTTCTTCTTACGTCGAGCTCCCAACCCCGGAAATCCCGTCCCACATTTCTCCTTCCGACATGGATCCGGATGATCGTCTTCGGAATATGGAGGAGGAATTGACGCGGAACCGGATGAAGACCGACGCGATTGAAACAGCCTTACAAGCGATTTTGGCTAAGTTAGATATTCCACAAGGTGGTGGAAATGAAATGTTGGATGATCCGGATTTCGGAAAAGTGGAACTAGCGGAGGAGAGAAAGTCCGCGAAGTTAGCAAAGGTCAAACCCGCAACTCCGGCGGACTTTGACGGAGATCGGGAGAAGGGACGCGCATTCTTCAACACATGCAGCATCTACTTCGCAATTGTCGGAGACCTCTTTCCGAACGACCAGGCTCGGATTCACTGGGCATTGTCCTTTTTCAAGTCGGACCGCGCATCCCGTTTTGCAAACAAGGTGATCCGACATGAAGCAAAGGGCAAGGGGAACTACTTCCGAGACTGGGACGCCTTCGAGAAAACATTTTCCGACCAGTTCTGCCCAAAAAATGAGCAGCTCACAGCCCTTACGAAGCTCGAGGGAACCAGCTGGTACCAGGCCAAGGATCCGGTCGATGACTATATCGATCGCTTCCAGGAGCTCATCGACCTTGCGGAGTATGATGACGACAAGACGATCGTCATCAAATTCCGACGAGGACTCGATCCGACACTCCAGAACCAAGTTGCGCTGCTTGGGGATGGAGCTCCGGACTTTGATGACCCGGAAGGGTGGTACCAAGCTGCACAGAGGGTGTCCCGGAACAGGGAAGCAAATGAGGCCTTCGTGGAGACGAGCCGGAATATGACGCGCAGTTCCACTCGTCCTACTCCACCTGTGCCAAAATCCGGAAGCGCATTCATTCCCATGCGGAAAGTATTTCCGACGCTTTCTCCGCCCGCTCCTATTAGGAACCATAGCCCTCCTCCCTCGAAGAGTGGCCCTGCCCCGATGGATGTTGACCGCATGCGCGGAAAAGGCCGCGGAACTATCACCTGCTTCCGATGTCAACAACCAGGCCACTATGCCCGCGAGTGCCCCCAAGCATTTGACATCCGGCTTATGACCACGGAGGAGAAACTCGAGCTCCTTCCAGAGTTCCTCGCACTTGCGGACATAAGCGGAGTGCCTACTGCGGAAGGAGTTTCCGAAAACGCGGAATATGGCGCATCGGAAACGGAAGATGCGTCGGATTTTGTGACGCGCAGCGGGTGAGATGTGTGCCCCTGCTGCCTGTACATAACCGGTTTGCCTGTCTTGAAGTAGAGAATGAAAAGCCCCGACTCCCCTCACTTCATACAGACCCACCGGATAAAGTCACACAAAAGCCAAATCCGACACCCCGTCTATCCCGCATCCGCCCTTGGGAGAGACGCCTTCCGAAGCGCTATGTCGTTGCTGCCACCCCTGGCCCCAAGTCACTAGTCATTAAGGTAGAGATCCAGATGACAGATACGGCGGAAGTCAAATCCGGACCCGCCCTTGTCGATTGCGGGGCCACTGGTCAGTTTATGGACCGGGACTATGTGGAACGGAACCGACTGACGACGCGGAAGTTGCAACGTGCAATCCCGGTGTTCAATGTGGATGGAAGCCCCAATGAGGCAGGGTCCATCACGGAGATAGTGGACACAATTCTCCGCTACGATGGCACTCGGAACGCACTTCCTTCGCTGTCACCAGCCTGGGGAAGCAAGACATCATCCTTGGGTTTACCTGGCTTCAAGAGCACAACCCGGAGATCAATTGGCAGACTCGGAAGGTACTGATGAGTCGATGTCCAGCCAAGTGTCACATGTGCCGGTCGGAAGTGCGGAAGGAGCACCAGGAGCAGCGGAAGACCGAACGGCTCATACAGACATGTCGTTCGGCCCCCATCCACTGCTTGCAGAAGAAGACTCGGAAGCGGAATTTGACCCGGATCCCCCTTCCAATTCCGATTCCGACGTCATCCGACTCGGCCTGGAAGACGCTCTGACGGAAGGGGAGCGCTTGCTGTACGTAAACCTTCCGCCGGAGGCGGAACACATCCGCGCCACCGGAAATATTTCGCAACGCCTTGCTGAAGCCTCTAAGAGGTATGATAGAGTGGAGGCGGAAATTCCGGAGTACCTGCGGGAGTTGAGGACGTCTTCTCCAAGGAGTCGTTTGATGCCCTGCCTCCGCGGAAACTGTGGGACCATGCCATCGAGTTGGAGCCTGGGTCGAAGCCCACCAACTGCAAGGTCTACCCGCTGTCACCCAAGGAGCAGGTAGAGCTCGATGCATTCCTTGCGGAAAATCTCCGTACAGGGAGGATCCGCCCCTCCAAGTCACCCATGGCATCTCCGGTGTTCTTCATCAAGAAGAAGGACGGCTCGCTCAGACTTGTGCAGGATTACCGGGCCTTGAATGCGATCACGATCAAGAACCGGTACCCCATTCCGCTCATTTCCGAATTGATCACACAACTCCGCGGGGCGAAGTACTTCACCAAGCTGGATGTCCGCTGGGGCTTCAATAATGTCCGGATCCGGGAGGGAGATGAGTGGAAGGCCGCATTCCGCACCAACCGAGGACTCTTTGAGCCACAGGTCATGTTCTTTGGCCTCACCAACAGTCCTGCCACGTTCCAGACAATGATGAATGACATTTTCCGTGACATGATAGCAGAAGGGGTTGTCTGCGTCTACCTCGATGACATCCTCATCTTCACAAAAACAATGTCCGAACATCGGGAAGTCGTGCGGAGAGTGCTGGAACGACTCCGGGAGTACAACCTGTGTCTCAAGCCGGAAAAGTGCGAATTTGAGCGGACGCGGATAGAGTATCTTGGGGTGATCGTGTCGGAAGGAAAGGTGGAAATGGACCCCGTCAAGGTTTCCGGTGTGTCGGATTGGCCGGTGCCGCGGAACAAGAAGGAAGTCCAGTCCTTCATTGGGTTTGTCAATTTCTACCGGCGGTTCATCAAGGACTTCTCCTGCCACGCCCGTGCCCTCTTCGACCTCACCAAGAAGGAGGTTGGATGGCGGTGGGGAGAGCCGGAACGGGCCTCCTTTGACAAACTCAAAGAGCTGATCACTTCCGCCCCGGTCCTGATCTTTCCCGACGACTCTCGCCCTTACCGAGTGGAGGCGGATTCTTCCGACGCAGCTACCGGAGCGGTCTTGTCGCAACAGTCATCGGAAGAAGGTGGGGGGTGGCATCCGATTGCCTTCTTCTCTAAGAGTCTCAGTCCGGTCGAGCGGAACTACGAGATCCATGACAAGGAGATGCTGGCAATCATCCGAGCGCTGGAGGAGTGGCGACACTTCCTCGAGGGTGCTCTATGCCCATTTGAGATCTGGACAGACCACAAGAACCTTGAGTATTTCCGCACGTCTAAGAAGTTGAACCGACGACAAGCACGGTGGTCCCTACACCTGTCCCGGTTTGACTTCATGCTCCACCACCGCCCCGGCCGCACCATGGGCAAGCCCGATGCCCTATCCCGCCGTGCGGATCATGGAAGCGGAAGCGGAGACAATGCGGATATGACACTGCTCCGCCCAAGTCTCTTTGCAATCCGCGCCCTAGAAGGAGTGACTGCAGTTGGAGCGGAAGCGGAAATGCTCCGGGACATCCGGAGACAGTATCGGAATGGAGAGAAGGAGGAGTCGGTGGTGAAGGCAGTGGAGGAACTTCGGAAAGGGCACTCACGGTCTGTACGGGCAGCGGAATGGTCGGAACGGGATGGGCTGCTCCACTTCAGAGGCAAGGTCTACGTTCCAGATGGGGCGGACCTCCGCCGCCGCATCGTGTCCCAGCACCATGACACACGGGTCGCTGGGCATGCTGGCAGGTGGAAGACGCTGGAGTTAGTGGCTCGGAATTACTGGTGGCCTCAGATGTCCCGCTACATTGGACAGTACGTGAAGACATGTGACCTTTGTCTCCGAACCAAAGCGCAACGACATCCACCCGTCGGAGAACTTGTTCCGCTCCCGATTCCCGAATCCCGCTGGGACACCATCAGCGTCGACTTCATTGTTGAACTCCCAGAGTCTCATGGCTACGACGCGATCATGAACGTCATGGATTCGGTAAGCAAGGTGTCCCACTTCATTCCGACGCACACGACGATCACAGCCCTCGGAGCGGCCCGCCTGTTCCTTGCCCATGTCTGGAAGTTGCATGGGCTCCCGAAGCAAGTTGTTTCCGACCGAGGTCCGCAGTTTGTCGCGGAACTGACTCAGGAGCTCTACCGCCTGCTCGGCATAAAGCTAGCTACCACCACGGCGTACCATCCGCAGGGTGACGGACAGACGGAACGGGTCAATCAGGAGTTGGAGCAATATCTCCGCCTCTTTGTCAATGAGAGGCAGGACGACTGGGATGAATTACTTCCGCTGGCGGAATTCCAATACAACAACCATGTCCATTCCGCCACACAACAGACTCCCTTCATGCTCGACTCCGGACGACACCCGCGGATGGGCTTCGAACCACGCCAGGCTGAGTCCCGACTCGAGACGGTCAATGAGTTCCGAGACCGCATGGACTCCACCCTTTCTGAAGCCAAGTCGGCCCTTGCAAAGGCCAAGGATGACATGGCGAGGTACTACAACCAACGCCGGGTTCCTGCCCCAGAGTACCAAGTGGAGACAAGGTGTATCTAGATGCAAGTGACATCCGCACCACACGCCCTTCACAGAAGCTCGCCCACCGCTACCTTGGGCCCTTCACAGTGACGCGGAGGGTTGGACGGAATGCATACCGCCTGCGACTTCCGATGTCCATGTCCCGCCTCCACCCCGTCTTCAACGTGGTGAAGTTACTCCCTATGCTTGAGGACCCAATTCCAGGTCGGAAGGCTCATCCGCCACCTCTGCCAGAGATTGTAGATGGGGAGGAGCACTACGTGGTGGAACGGATCCTGGACAGCCGGTTTGTGCGAGGACGACTCCAATTCCTCGTGAAATGGGAAGGGTATGGGTACGAAGAGAATTCGTGGGTCCCGGAGCAAGATGTTTCCGCCCGGACAAGCTCGGGGAGTTCTATAGGACACATCCGGTGCCCCTCGCCGGATCCGCTCGTTGGCATTTCAATCCCTCGTGTCCCGTGCTTCGAGGACGCAGCACGCTAGAGAGGGGGTGATGTCAGGGGACACCCTGTTTTCCATTTCCAGTTCCGACTCCATTTCCGACTCCGCTTCCGATTCCGATTCCATCTCCGCCTCCGCTCTCGGAAATGATTCCGCTTCTGGGAGAACTTCCACCAGTTCTGTTCGCCTTCCCAGTTCCACTCCAATTTCCGAGTTCCACCCTCGGAACAGTGTCGGAAATCAAGCGACTCGCGTAATAGGTGACATCAAGGGTCGATCAAGGGTCAGGGAGGTGCAGGGTTGATGGCGGGTGCCAAGTGTTGTCCCTGGCTGCGCAGCGTAGTATAATACGGGCTCGCTGACATTGGGGGTCCTTAGACTTTTCTCTTTGGATTTCCCCTTGTCAGGTGAGAATCCCCTCTCTTGTATGCTCTGTTCATTTATACAGACTTTGGATTTCCCCTTGTCAGTTGTGTGGTAGTGTGATCTCCACAACTAGCCAGGGTTGCCCTTACACAGACCGCGTGCTGAACGGAATCTGGCCATAGAAACTTGGGTAAGTCAGCTGCGTAGTGCATGGCGCGTGCATGCTCGATCAAGGTGCGGTTTAGACGTTCTGCTACACCGTTCTGCTCAGGCATATCGTGAACGGTAAGACTTCGGACTATTCCCTTCGACTTCAGATGCTGATCGAACTCCTCGGATAGATATTCTCCCCCTCGGTCACTTTGAAGTCGTTTGACTTTCCCGCCATGCTGTGTCTCTATCCAAGCCTCGTACTGCTTGTAGCAAGTAAGTACTTGGCTTTTTCTTTTCATTGGTTCGACGCGTGACCAACGAGTGAAATCATCAGTAAAACTGACGAAGTATTCCCTCCCGTCGTAGCTCTGAGGTGTGGTAGGTCCCCATACATCGCTGTGTATCTTTTCACCGAGCTTTGTAGCTCGCGGCCCTATTCTTTCCCTAGGGATGGGCTTGCGCGTCATCTTCCCTTGCGCACATGATGTGCAGAATGTAGGTACGCTCTTCTTGTCTACTTCAATGCCGGTGATGACACCTCTAACTAAGAGGCTCTTTATGGCGCGTGGGGAAATGTGACCCATCTTGCGATGGAGCTTGTCAATGGTGAGGATTTTCTGCATGGCATTGGCCGATTCTGTAGGTGATCCGTGTTCCACCTTGTACAGTCCATCTCTGAGCGGTATCTTGCCCACAGTTGTGCCTTTTGCGTCTCGGATCGTGCAATGCTGATCGTGTAGCAATACAGCGAATCCAGCTTTATCACATCGCACTAGCGATATCAACGTGAATGCCAAGTCCTGGCAATAAAGTACGTCCTTCAGCGTTATGTGAGTCGTTGTTTTCCCATTTGGGATGACAACACGCATGTCTCCAACGCCGGTCGCGGTGAAGATTGTCTGTTCGGCTGCGGCAATTCTACGGGGTGGGATTTCTTTGAAGGTAGTGAACCGATGGCGATCCGGGGACATGTGAGTCGAGGCTCCCGAGTCGTAGACGTCGACTTCGGTTCCTTTGTGCTTGCTACTCTCCCGAGAGAGTATGTGACCGGCAAATGTGGTGGTGAAGGCCCACTCGCTGTCCTCGGTCACAGCATTTACTGACTCGCTCCCCTTCTTTTTATCGCCGTCCCTCTCCTTTTTCCCTTTTGATCTACAATCAGCTTTTATATGCCCCTTTTTTCCGCATTTCCAGCACTCAATGTCTGATTTCCCTGCATTGTTGGAGCTGTCGGTATGTCTGCCTTTTCTGCGACCCTTCGCGACTGTGAGTGCGCTCTCGGTAGCCTTAAGCTGCCGCTCCTCAATCTTGAGCCGTTCGAACTCATCGAGTAAACTCTGGACGACCGTATCAGGTGTGAGTGTGACTTGCGCATGCGTAGCTGACAACGAGATAGCGTTGATGAGTGGTCGGTACCCTTTTGGCAACGATCCTAGAATCACGGTGACAAGGTCGTCGTCGGTAAGGCCTGCATCCATTCCAGCTAACTGCTCTTGCATTTTCATGAGAGCTTCGAGGTGGGTGCGAACATTCGACTCATCCTCACACTTCATCTCATACATCCTGCGCCGTATATCGACCTTGACTGTGAGAGCTCTACTCTCGTGCTTTGCACATATCGCCTCCCAGATTTCCTTCACTGAACTGAGCTTCCGAACCTCTATCAAGAGTGAGTCCGGTATTGTCGTGAAAATCTGTGCAGTAATTAAGGCCTCGCGTTGGTGATATTCATCCCAACGCTTCTCTGCCCTCTCGAGTGCCTCCTCCTCGTCCTCATCCAGGACCTGGTTCGGAGGGTACGTCAGGATCGGGGCTGGTAACCGGGCTGTGCCATCGAGGTGTCGTAGCACACCCTTGTTTGCTGCGAGGGTAGCCCTCGTCTGTATCTTCCACGTTACCCAGTTCGACCCATCCCGGGCGAGCTTGGGAACTGCGAAAGACTTTGTGCCGCTGGTAGGTACTGTACTATCAGCGGGGCCCATAACCTGAAAATGTCTTTGCGCAGCTAAAGACAGGTTATCTCAGTGAACAGCAGTTTCACTGTGTGTATATAGTAAAGTACCTAAAGACAGGTTATCTATGGGGATATGGTAAGTAAACTGTCTGTCCAACGATAGGTAAGTCTCACCTCAGTGAACGGCAGTTTCACTGAGGTGCGACGATGTTCTAGCGAGATTATATAATGGCGTTATGGTCCATGCGTTCTCTGCTTACTAACACTAACAGGATGTCTAAGAGGTCAGCGTTATAGTATAAGTAGAGGATCATGGATAGCAGGTCCCCCTGCCCTATGCCATTGTCTATCACCACCCAGTCGGATGTGTGGTCATCAAAGTGAAGCTTCGTGCGCCTGCTTGCCAGCATCCTTTCTACAAATAGGACATATTCTTCCGGGACCTGCCACTCACGCATGTTATGTATGAGCCGGTCTGTGACAGCATTTGGGAAGGCACCCTCAATATCTAGGAACAGCATTACCGCTACCTTTTTCCGTTGCCAAGCCCCTTTGATTTTGTTAACGACCAGGTGTAGGGAGTCTGTCGTTGTGCGCCCAGGCCTCCCCCCGAAGTGGTTCGCAGGTAGAAGACAGTATTTCTCTGTCATGTACACCAGGTCTTCTGATACTATTGCTGTCAAGAGCTCGCCAATGGTGTTGAGGAGTGCTATTGGCCGGTAGGCTTTAGGCACGTCGTAGCTGGCTTTGCCTGGCTTCCGGAGGACGATCGTGACCCACGTCCTCCAGTTATCACTGTATGTTTGCAGCACAAAAGTAGCCCGGAAGATATGAAGGAGGTACTCAGCGATCAGGTCCACCGACTCCTTCAAGACAATGTTTGGGCTGCCATCATTGCCCGGGGCCTTGTGGGGCTTAAGCCTGGCTATCTGCCTCCTGATCTGCTCCTCGTGCAGCTGGAAGCTGCGCGCGACCCTTTTCGTGTGAGTTTTCAATTCGCGTTCAGTGTATTTGTTAGCGTAGCCGGTAACAATGCATGTTGAGGTCGAGATGTCTGCCCATTTTGCCCACCTTTGCTTTGCTGACGTATGTATATGTCATTGTATATATTTCTGATGCATATGATTTAAGTATGGCATTAGTCCCGAATATACTATGCCATGTTCTAAGCGAGCTAGTCAGGAACTCCTGGAATTTGAGTTCATTCTGGTTTCATTCACAGCGATATATTAATCGATGATGTTCATAAGCATTTGCATTAACGTGACGGTGACTCTGCAGTCAGGTTCGGAACTATATAATTCTCACCATGAGCGGATCTGCATGCTATACATGCACAAATGGTGGTACCTTCATCGCATTCTAGAGAGGGATCGAGGTAGGATAGTGCGTCACTGATTCCACATATATGACCCATAATCCAAAGCCATGCCTAGCCAAACTACAGCACCGAGGGTAAATCCATTTCTATTAAACTGGGAAATATCACTGTCAGTAAGATCACGGTATAAACTGACTAAATGGGTACCGTCTCCCAGCAGCTCTTCGGGACATCAAGATCGACTTGCCATAGCTCTTTCACCAGGAGGAACGTGCCACCTCCCACCGTGATGATAAAGTACGATATTCCAGCTCGATTGAGTACGCCACAGGTAGCGAGGCATGACATCAAAATAGTGCCGAAAATGGAAAGAACAGGCTTTGTCCAGTCTCCGAACAGGAGGGCAGTTGACTTGACACCAGCTTGGACATCGTCTGTCTTGTCCTGACAGGCATAAATTGTATCTGTTGGGAAGAGCATGTGATATCTGGCCGTCGAGACTCCATTGATACTTACCGTACCATATAGTCCATCTGCATTATGAAGACTTAATCATGCAACTGATCGCGAGTGAGAGGACGAACTCACGCCCAACTACCAACGCTAAGGATTATTATAGAGCTCGAAATGTTAGTCGTCAGGATAGCGGCAGCCATGGGCACGCCAGCATTCATAGCGAGACCTACAATCCAATATCAATACAATAATAAGCCGCTTAGCGGTGAACCCATTTGACACGCACCCAACCATGCTTGCGGCCAGTAAGTGATGCGTTTCATGAGAGGATAAACGCCTGGAAGCAGGAAAATAGAAACGAGACCGAGATACCATCTGGGTGATTCGCTATTGTAAACAGCCAGGCTATAGTGAAAAAAAACTATCTTACACCATCGGGGCAGTGAACCATATCATTCGAACCAAGAGGCAGAGGTGTGCCAGAAGAAATACAAGAGCCGCTGATACGGTTATCCGTCCGTCCGCCACGGGACGATGTTTAGTTCGCTCTTCGACCAAGGTATTGGTCAACGAGTCGGTGCTCTTCCTTTCCACACGTACCAACTTTGCGGTCAAAGTCTTTATCTAAAATATCGTTCCAGATACAACCGCCACCTGAAATCGTTCACGCATCAGGCCCAAAGAAGGAAGGAATCTATAACTGTGATCTATGATCTCACTACCACGTGTTAGAAATCCTTTTCGATTGATATTACAAAACCCAGGACACACCTACGGAGTAAACACGCGCCAACAAACCCCTCAGCGAGAAGTCGGGCATAAGACGTGCCCGGGAGGCTTATGCTTCGAGAAACCATGGTCAGAGACCATGCTTAGTGCCGTTATGTCACTATTCCAGTGCAACTAGAGTAATACATTGACATACCAAAAGGCCAGAATAAGACCATTGTACCGGCGAACTTTTTAACGCGTGTCAGCTCCACCTATAAGTTAAGGAAAGTTAATTTTTCCTGACAGGATGCTTTACTCTGAAATTTCAAACATACCCAAGGATCAATTATAGACGCCATGCCCCCACGGGTAGTAGACAAAGTAGACAAAGTAAAAACAGTCATCCTGACAGGAAATCAACAGACGCGAAGAAGATGAGTTGGCGTTTGGGTCGAAGTTATATTGTGTACCGTCTGGTGATTACTGCTGAATCACACGAGAGTCTCGCATTGGTTCTTGTGCATCAATGCAACTTTTTTTGCCTGAACCTCGCGAATCTCACCTTGAGCACTGCCAGCAGGCCCGCGATCTCCTTTATCGCCATGCGGGGCATTACGATAAGTAACTTCTGTACTCAAAGACAGACATCAAACCCACAGATTGAGCTAAGGTCTATCAGAAAAATATGATGCTTTACCACTTGCATAGGCGCAGCTTTCGGAACGAGATAAGCGGGCTGCCTTAAATAAAGTTTCAGCTGGTACGCCTGCTTCCAATCTGCTGCGCCTTTCTTGATATCGTTTTCGGTGCGTGAACCTCATGGATGATGAATCACTTGGTGCCTAACCTCAGTGCAACAACAACACAACAGCGTGGTTTCTCTACCTTATGGCTGTTGAGCAAGATCAAACCATGCATCATTGACGCCGAAGTCACAGCTAGGGAGGATTCGAGGCTCTTGCTGTCGAAGCATGCCTGGGTTCGCCGGTGGGCAACTCGGTAAGGCCCAGCCCCACGAACCGAACGTGTGGCGGTCACGATCTGCCCCTGACAAATGGCTGAGCATTCAAAAATACGCTGATGCGGGGAGGCCGCTGGATTATGTAATTTACATAATTGCATTCTATCTAATCGCCGTTTTTATTCAGGTTCCTCATCGTGACCAGTCGAACTTGATGATATTCTACCTTTTCATGTACGGAAGATAATGATCGCACCAGGGATCTACTTCATGCAATGCATCGAGAGATGGGTCACCATCCAGCGGCTGCTTGTTAGAAAATCATCGCCTGCTTATGCGATTGTTCACCGCCGATTTCCACTCGTGGGCCACGTCCTTGCTCACTTCCCCCTTTACGTAGCAAGTCTGAGCTCGGTACTCGAACTTTAGCAGGCGAGGCATCTTCCGCCGCACCTGTGCCGCACGCACAATCGTCGGGATCGTCGTGGCACAACCGTCACAGCTCCCCCAACCCGCGCAACCTGCAAAAACAACCGCTATGGCCGACCCAAGCATCCTAACCACCTCAACCATCCGAATCCCCACGGCCTGTGAAGATCAGCGGTCGGTTGGCGGCGCTGGAGAACTCGAGGAGCCGCTCCACCATTTCGTCCACCGTGCCACCAGTTAGGGTAGGGGCGCTCGTAGTTCTTGGCAAGTCTTCTCATTCCCACGTTCTCACCGCAGTTCCCTTGCACGGCCTCCTTCGTCCCCCATACCACCATGACCTCTAACTTCTCAATGGACTACAATAAGCAGGTCGCCAAAGCTTTTTCTTCATCCGGGCATGACGAAACGCCGCCGATCGTAGAACTGTCTTTGGCACCCTCGAAGGTAAGCAAGGTTTATTCCGGCAGGCTAAAGAATCAACGGGACTGACTATCTGACGAATCTTCATGAATAGGTCTACTTCTGGTCTTGCTACAGGGGGAACCGGCATCGAATCTAACCCCACGACGCAAACCGGTGAGCATCGAGGTGCCGGGCTCAGGTTGCTTCACTCGGTAATGTTTTCATGCTTGTTATACGACACCTTCTGACTCCCTCAGCAGATGGCGGCGGCATCCGTGGCTTGTCCGAACTTATCATTCTACAAGTAATCATGCAAAGAATTCAGCGCCAAGAAGGGAGACCCCACGGTGCCCCTTCCTTGCGAATATTTCGACTTAATCTGCGGTACGAGTACAGGCGGGTAAGTTACTTGCTTAATGTTCACTGCCGCTCTCTAATACGGTCCATGTAGGCTCATAGCACTTATGCTGGGCCGCCTCTGCCTCCCCGTAGATAAAGCGATCGAAGCCTATGGCGATTTCGCCTCAAAAGTGTTCGCAGAGAAGAAACCATTTTGGAAGGATGGAATGTTCAAAGCTAGCAATTTGGAGACTGCTATTAAAGAGATCATCCAGGAATCGACTGGCGACCCTAAGGCACGCTTCTTCGATCCAAGGCCAGCGAAGTGTGCAAAACGTATGTTCACGTTGCCGCTCTTTCTTGACTTGGTACATAGCTGACCGTGGTCCAGTTTCGTCTACGCGATGCCCGCAAATAATATAAACACACCCCGCCTCTTTCGCACATACACCGTGGACAGGAATGAATCGTTCGACTGCGCTATCTGGGAGGCTGCTCGCTACGTCTGCCGCTCCTACTTTCTTCAAACGTATTTTCATCGGCATACCACCTCTAGGTGAAGAATTTGTGGATCCGGTCTGGGTTGCAACAACCCTGTCAAGCAAATCCTCAGGGAGGCAGAATATATCTTTCCGCACCAACATATTGTCGTAAGTATCGGCACGGGTCATGTCACCACGACGGGCCTACCGGCACCCAGTCTGTTCAACAGGGTCATTCGTTTAGATGTAGCCGAGGTATTGAAGAAGATCATGACCGAGTGTGAAGCCACAGTGGAGGAAGCTGAATTCCGCTTCAGATCTATTGTGAATGGTTTCTTCTGTGAGAGAGGTGAAGACACACACATTGCAGTATCTGCACCAGGGCAAAGTATACAAGATGCTCACAGTGGTTGTCAAAGGTCTGAGAGAGCAGTGGGAAGTGATACCTGCCACACATCTCAGTGCATGCAACCTGCACTGTCTCACAACTGATGATATATGTTTTATGATAGACACCATTGGTGTAAGCACTGTCTGCAGGGAACCTGGTAGAAGAGTGTGTTTTAAGACTTGCCCTCCACCAACAGGCAGATTGACTGGAAGAGCTGATATCCTCATGCAACTGGAGGGATACTTCTTTCATCTGATGAGGTGGAACAGCACATCTTTGTCATGTATGGGCTTGATGGGGCTGGAAAAACACAGATTGTATTGAGATTCATTGAAAAGTTTTATCAACGGTGGTGTAATTTACCTGGGTCTGTTATGTTTGGACTAACTTGTGTTCTGTTTAGTTTTTGGAGAGTCTATTATGTTGATGCAAGTAGTGTGACCACTATAGAGTCTGGCCTTGAAGATATTGCTCAGGAAGAGAGTATTGGGGAGACTGCCAAAGATGCTCTTCTCTGGCTTTCTGGACAACAACAAGGGTGGTTGCTCTTCATGGACAATGCTGATGACCACAACATAAACCTTCAAGTGTACTTCCCATGGTGCAAGCATGGAAATATCATTCTGACAAGTCACAATGTGGAGTGTCGTGTGCATGCACCCAGCTCCAACTGTCATGTGTCAAGGATGAATGCTAAGGAAGCTATTTATTTGCTCCTTGTGTGCTCTGCAGTCAAAGATTCGGCAAAGAATCTCAGCTTGGCATCTATGATTGTCAAAGTGCTTGGCCATCTCCCCCTGGTGATTGTACAAGCAGGGGCCTATATATCAAAGGGATGCAGTCTAAATGAATACCTGAAGATTTTCCAGATGGATCGAGCTCAACTGATGAGCAAGCACTCAGTACAAATGGTGGATGATTATCCATGGGCAGTATATGCAACATGGGAAATTAGCGTTAAAAAGATAACACCCAATGCAGCAATTCTGCTACACCTGTGTGCATTTTTACATTATAGGGGGATCTCCAAAAGCATCTTTCAAAAGGCTTCTCTTGTGGATCTAGAGGGACCCTTTGATGATGCAAGACAATTTCTGCATAACTTTCAAACAACAGATGGTGGCTGGAGTGACTTTCAATTTCAGGAGATCATTAATGATTAGCTTCATACTCATTAATTAGTACTGATGAAGAAGACAGCACATTATTTCTTCATCCACTAGTACATGTCTGGGCTTGAGATAACCTAGGGGCAGAAGAGCAGGAGAATAAGCAAGGGTGTACAATGGAGATACTAGCACTTTCTATCCTGTCAGGGTTCACGCGTTTCCTTCCACAAGTTTCTATTTCCTTCCATGAGTTTCCGTCAGTTTCCGTCAGTTTCCGTAACCTTCCGTCAGTTTCCGTAACCTTCCGTCACTTTCCGTCACATGTCACATTCCGTCACATTCCGTGACCTTCCATCACTTTCCGTAACCTTCTACAAGTTTCCGTCTCTCCTATTATGTAAGCCTTGCCAGCGCTATAAGACTGTAGCCCGTGTGGTGGCATTTCCTCAGCTTGATCTCTGAGGATACCCACTACACAGGCAAGTCCCCATGTATCTATCGTTGGTAGAGTTATAACCTGAGGATACCCACTACACAGTTGGTCATTGTCCTAGTATCGGCTCTTATCTCCTTGAGTATCTTTGGTTGTGGCTTCGTCATTAGTGTTGCCCTCACATATCCCCTATGAAGATAGTACAGAGGATTATGCATTTAGGAGATCTCTTCTGGCTCATATCAATGAGCTACATACAAAATCTACAGTCAAACATGGCAGAAAGATTTGCAACAGTGTTCAATGAAGCAGGGAGATGGAAGGATGCTGAAGAGCTAGAGGTTAAGGTCATGGAGGCAAGGAAGAGGGTCTTTGGTGAGGAGCATCCTCACACCCTGAATGCCATGGCCAACCTCACCTCGACCTATTGGAGTTTGGGCCGGTGGAAGGATGCTGAAGAGCTGGGGGTTCAAGTCATGGAGGCAAGGAAGAGGGTCCTTTGTGAGGGGCATCCTGACACCCTGACCGCCATGGCCAACCTTGCCTCAACCTATTGGAGTTTGGGCAGGCAGAAGGATGCTGAAGAGCTGGGGGTTCAAGTCATGGAGGCAAGGATGAGAGTCCTTGGTGAGGAGCATCCTGACACCCTGATGGCCATGGGCAGCCCTGCCTCAACCTATCAGAATTCAGGCAAGTGGAAGGATGCTGAAGCGCTGGGGTTCAAGTCATGGAGGCAAGGAAGAGGATCCTTGGTGAGGAGCATCCTCACACCCTAATCGCCATGGCCAATGTTGCCTCAACATATTTGAATCAGGGCCAGTGGAAGGATGCTGAAGAGCTGGAGGTTCATGTCATGGAGGCAAGGAAGAGGGTCCTTGGTGAGGAGCATCCTGACACCCTGATGGCCATGGGCAGCCCTGCCTCAACCTATCATGACTTGGGCCAGTGGAATGATGCTGAAGAGCTGGGGGTTCAAGTCATGGAGGCAAGGATGAGGGTCCTTGGTGAGGAGCATCCTGACACCCTGATCACCATGGGCAACCTTGCCTCAACCTATCAGAATCAGGGCCTGTGGAAGTGTGCTAGAAGAATGCTGAAGAGCTGGAGGTTCAAGTCATGGAGCTAAGTAAGAGGTCCTGGTAAGCAGCATCCCAGAACACTGAATTAGCTAGGTTTACACCTGTTTGCAGTACGTAAGGCGTGCATAAAATTTGACTCCATTTTAGCATGCAAAACTCAAACAAGTATTTCTCACTAGCTTCTGCTTGGATTGCCTTGAGATTTTGTACATGAACATATGTTGACCATAGCTAGGGCACAGATGTATGAAATCCAAGTAAAGCAAACTTTTGAGTTTTGCATTTTGGGCCACTAGGCTGGGTGGTCAAACACCCTTTTGTGAGCATCCAAAGGTGTGAATTACTGTACTGTAATAAATTACTACATATTCTTCATAGGTACCTAGATAGAATAATGGCTAGTTGTCCACCCGCTACCACCACATCCAAAAGCCCCAAGAGAAGACTGTTTGACCTACTACCAAGGATCGCAGACACACATCTGCTGCCTCACCATCGGCGCCCCAGACTGTCCCACCCTTGCCCCGGACGACACCGCCTCCACCGGGCCCTTCAACACCTTTGCATGGCCCCCCGCATGCCTTGCCACTGTGCACCACGTCCTCGTGCTCATGCCTCACTCTTGTCAACATGCCCCTGGCACACTGGCCTGCCTCACCACCTGCCACGCCTCCGCACCCTCGATGTCAGCCCCACATGCACCTCCTCCGTGTCAGTGTCACACTGCACACCCCGCTCCGTGCACTCTGCTGCATCAATGCCGTCCTCCCCAGCACAGAGCTCACGTGCACCACCCCCGTCAAGCTGGTGATCACGAACTGCACACTGCACATGGTCTGCAGCATGAAGAAGAGGAGCATCCCCATGCAGGAGAGGAGGAAGAGGTGGCAGCTCCCAGTGCAGTTGCAGAGGAAGGACCACCCAGGCAGGTGTCGTGGGAATTAAGGGGTCCTGGTGTATGCTTGGGTGGGGGGCATGGAAGGCCGTATGCTGTATTAGACAATCCTTCAGGATGATTGTATCCTTGCGAATGATGATCTTGGTGATGATAATGCGGGAAAACAGGTATACATGAAATCTAAGATCATAATATGATTGCTGGCAATGCGCGTCACATCATAAAGAATGCGCACCTCAGCTGTGGGCCAGGAATTGACAATAGACCTAAGCTGGCCCAAACACTCTGACTGGAGTAGGGGGCCTTCCATTATTTTGCACAGGACTTGCATTTTACTTTAAAAAAGATAGAAACGAGCCTGTGACGAGCACTCCAGAGAGCACAACGCAACAAAGTGCAGATCCAGTCAGAACCATGAATGAAGATTAAAAGAAGGAAAACTTGCCTCCACTGTGTCTGCAGGTGCACTAAGATATAATGTCAGAGTAGAAAGGAACAAGTGAGCATGAAGTACAGTACTCACATGTAGAAATGAGTCGGCATTATCCAACCTGATTTGACTTGCTGTAGCCGCTGCAACAATGGGGAATGGTAAAGGCAGTCTTCTAAGTCTGGTAGAGATAATATGGTCAATGAATCATTGGAAAGAATATTACCTGGTCAGTATGTTATAATAATGGAATTTCATCAAGAACTGACAAAATGATCTGCCAGCTGATGAAACCGGCACTTCTCAACCAAAGCATCAGGCAGCAAAAAAAGTCCAATTTGCTGACATGATGGAACCAGGCTCTGATCAAGAAGAGTTTTGACTGGAAACCGTATCTGAGGCCAAGTCCAACGAGCTAGCGGATGGCTCAGAATCTGAGGGGCCAGTAGATGTCGTTCACAAACAGGTAAAGGATGAGCCTAGTATGCATTTTATTATTTATACACTCATGTTTCATCTAGAAACTGTTTTGCATGTTCCGGATTGTACTGAAGCAGAAGGATTCATTGAATGTGTCAAAATCCCAGCAAGTGCACATTTCAATGATGTGGAGGAGTGCATTTTCAAAGCCATTGGGTGCTACAAAAATGTGAACAAAATGCCCCAGCTAGCTTACTGCCTCAAAGGAGTGCACAACAAGCATCTCTCAAAGCTTGCCAAGGAATACGACTGGGCCACTCTCAAGGATGACGTGACAAGTGCTCAGATAAAAAAGAAAAAGGGTGATGTGAGTGGGGTAGAAGTAGAAATCATCCTGGACGAAGATGTAAGTGTACATATGTATTACCATGGCAGCTGTATCTGATATTGTAGTATTATAGTATGTGGCATCGCTTTGGCATGCACTTTCTGGCAAAAAAAAGAAAAACGGTGGCAAATACAGGTGGCAGGGGCGGAAAGAAGAGAGAAGCTCAGATCCAAGATTTGAATGCTGATTCTGATGCTGACTTGGGTCTGACATTGAAGAGCATAGCCAATTGACAAAATGCAAAAAGGATTACATGGAGGCATTGAAGGCGGAATATTCTAACTGCTGCAAGAGCACTTGTGTTTCGAAAGTTTGCAAGCTAACCAAGAATGGAGAGCATGCACACTTGTCCTGGAATCAACTGCAATCCTGGGTGGTGGCTTTGGTATGTCCATGCACTCTATCCATGTTACTCACTGCTAATAATGCACAAATAGGTTTCTGAGATGCACGGTGTCACTCTGAAAACTCCACCAAACAATTCACATTTCAGACACTTCCATTGCCATAAAGAAGAAAACTTGATTCCAAAAAAAAAAGTCCAAAGATGTGCCAATGCAGAACATACCCGGTCATGCCCCACTGGGTGTTCAAGGCTCCTTTCCTGTCATGCCATTTCCTGGCTTCTTCCCACAATATTGAGCATTTGGTCAAAACATTCATCCAGTCCATCCTGCCACTCCACCCAACTGTCATGACTCATTTATTCTTGTATCAAGTTACCCTCATTTTCCCTTTCATCTCTCCATCTCTATGTTCACTCCATTCGCCCTTCGCCAAATTCACCGAATGACCATTCGCTACTCACATCATTCACCAGTAGGCAGGCCATCAAACACGATCAACATCCTTACCCAGTGTGATCATCACTGGTCCCATCACCTTCCCGACTTGACTCCTCTTCATCCAGCATATAGCGCAAGAGCTTGGAGCTTGGTGGACCTTGTCTTGTCGTGATGAGGGAGGTTACACAGGGAATCAAATGCGTCACGGAGGTACAGGGCCCACTCAAGTGAGGCCGAAACACTGTTCCATTGAGTTGGAACAGAATGTACCATGAGCTTGTACTCAATTGGCGGTAATACGGTTGCACACATAGCCTCAATGTCTGTGCGCAGGAGTGGTGAATGGAATATGTGTTTAGATAAAGCCTTAATCTATGGGCAGGACCACATCAGGACATTGTCACTTGTGAGGCACAGATGCAAATGCAAGGGTCCATACCTTTCCCAGTGTGAGCTGTGCCTGCTCTAAATCAGATGTAGATATGTCTGGGTCAATATCAGAGTCTAGCAGATCTTCAAGAAGCTGCTGATCAGCATCCTCTTGATCAGCATCCACGCCTTCTGCAGCTTCTACCTCGGCCTCATCTTCCGGTTCCTCAATGTCGTGCAGCATTTGGGCAACATCTTTGTCAGTGACCTTGCCATTCTTGGTCTTTGCCACAAATGGGGAAAGAATTGCCTGAGATGGTACTGGATCAGCGAGATGGTATGCAGACAGTTACGCAGTGAGATCAACATACCTTTATGACCAGGTTTAAGATGTGGGTGAAACATCACACATGCACCTCATTGCCCTTGAAATCAGGGAGGCACTGGGCTAATGCCACAGCCATCGTCCTGTTGTTGTCAGCATTGTCACATGCAACAGTGAGTATCTACATCCATATTAGTAGAGATGTAACAGCCATGCATAAATCAGAGATGTGCTTACCTTCTTCTCAATTCCGTAGTCCTTTAAGCAAGCCGTGAGTTGTTCTGCTAGGTACACACCCGTGTGAGAAGCCACGAGCCTGGCTCCATGTCACCTGAGGAAAAAGCTAACAAAAAAAAGGAACACATACTTGATAAAGTCCAGGATGATGTGTTACATCTTGCCATCCTTCAGGAAGTGTGCTGTAATGCCTAGAAACAAATAGACATTGGGGGAGGTCCACCCATCCACAGCCAAATGAATTTTGCCTGCATGTGCCTACCCAAAGCCACTCGGTGATGTGCCAAAGGAGCAATGGCAAGTGAAGGACTCACCTTCAAGAACCGGCTGACATGGGCCTTTGAGAAGTCAAATACCTCATGAATATCCCGTGAAAGGGTCACGTGGCTTGGTATATCCACACGGCCATACAGCATCTTGAATATCTGAATCAATTCTTTGTCATTGATGATGGAAAAGGGTCGGTGGTTATGCGCACACCACTTTGCCAAGAGGAAGAGCATGTGAGTGCTGCTGTGAGTAGTTCCGTTTGCATACACTGCGAGCGCATGAGTCTCCGACAATTTGACCGGTGAGCACTCATTCACATGGTGTTGGAGATTCGATGTCGATTCATCCATCCTGTTGCGTGTAACGCTCTTCGAAGGGTTCCCAGTGCGCAGGGTTAGTTTCACCATCTCCTCACAGGTATGCAGTATTCAGACTCACCTTTTGCGTATAGACTTATACATTACTTTACTGCCTTTTTCTATAACTGCTGGGGGGAGACAAAGTGCCGGTAGCAGTCTGACTGCCAGATGCGCATCTGCGCATCTGTGCGTGAGTAGGTTGATAGGGACCAAGGGTTTGATCCATGCGTACCATGCACTTCCTCATTGGTACATTCAGAAGCTTTGAACCTTTTTTCAAAGGCCTCTTCGGGTGAAAAAAGCCGGGATTTGGGGGCCTAGTCAACAGGAGTGGCCTTGCGATCCATTGAAGCATCGGTGTCCCAGGATGCCTCAGAATCTGAGCCACTATCTATGACTATGCGTGAGGACCTGCCCCTTCCAGACTTATGAGCTTTTTTGCAAGGTGCCATCGAGTGAGCACAGAACAAGTCAAAGCAGTGACAAAATTCATCGCCGTGGCTTACCAAAGAGACCCGCAGGTCGTTCAGATCTACCTGTGGCCAATACCCATGCGGATCTGAGTATGGGTCTCCAGAGCAGTAAAACCCATGGATCCAAGTCTGGGTGATCCGTGGGTTGACTCGTGTTCAGCCCTAGTTCTGACTGCTTGAACCTCACTAGGGTGGCTGCGGAGCGTAGTGCATTCAAGCTGTCATGACCCATTTATTTCTGTTACCCAGCTATCCCTATTTCCCCTTCCACCACTCCTCCTCTATGTTCGCTCCATTTGCTCTTCGCTGCATTCACCGAATGACCATTCGCTACTCGCATCATTTGCCAGTAGGCACGCCATCAAACATGATCAACATCCTTTACCCAGCATGATGGTTCATCACTGGCCCATCATCTTCCCAACTGACCCCCTTTGGGTATCCCTATGGCCGGAATGCATTTGTGGGATGTCCTACCCGTAAATCGTGTGGGATCAACCCAGCAGACAAAGAGTCCGTGCAGGGTAACATGTATGCAGGTCTAAAGGCATGTTTTCTTACATAGGTACCTTTATCCTCTTTCCTCCCCATCATTTCATGTTCGCACTCCTCTTTTATTCTATTGTATATGTGTTTCATCTATTTGTATCCTGACTGCGCACCCCTATCCAACCCTGACTCAAGATGGCCTCTTTCCTATTCACTAGCATCATATGAGCATTCGGTATAAGTAGTTTACATTCACATGTATATTCTGAAGTTCAATTATCATACATCTATCTTGTGAAAAAACCTGACCTCACTGTGACCATCGTCTTGAGCCCTCTTCTATAGACCACCATCTTCGACTAGAGGAGGACTTAAGCACCACTGGTGAGTTTTTGTACTTCGCCTTCACTACCTTAGCTTTCATACTATCATCGGTGCTGTCAGCGAAAGGCTCCGAAGGAGCACCTTCGCCGGCAAAAGGATTGTCACTACTAGACAACCTTTCCATGAGGCCTTGTACGTTACATCGTCAAGTATCACGGGCTACTTCGCTATGACTGTAGATAGGGTGAGCTCTGTTCGGGCAGCCTTCTTACCTCCTGAACATTTATTAGTTCATCTTATTCACCGAATAGCACACTTCATTGCACAACCCATTCGGGCATTCACTGTGTTCACTAATACACGATATTAACGCCTAAAACCAATCTTGACACAAGTGTGCCAAGTTTGTGGCAAGGATAAAAAAGTACTCACGACAGAAGCTGGTATTTGTGGATGAGGGACAGACAGAGGAGTCACCACAAAACGGGACGGCTCGAGAAGTCACACGAGAACATGACGCTTCCTAAGGAATATGAGAAGGGAACAGGACATGAGACAGGACAGACAGAGGAATCACGCACACGAGAATTCACCTACCCCACCCAAACAGGCACGGACATACCCAGGGTTATGCCCGTGAGGTACAAGCTGAGATAGAGGTCGAGAGGTGAGAAGGAAACAATTTGTGACAAAGCATGTACACACCATCTTACATAGGGTGCGGCCCCAAAAGACGATAAATTGGAAAATAAATAAATTTGTGGATGACAGTGCAGCCGATCATCGGACAACTTACTGAGGGAGGGCGTGGGCCATTCGAAGTCAGCGAGCATTGTGGAAGGCATGTTTTGTACAAGGCAAGAGGTGAGTGAGACGGTAATCAGTGGCATGTGAGGAGTGCAGCCAAATGGGATACAGGTACTCGATTCTGTTATTTCGTTATTTCATTGCCTTGCCAAAATGGGAAGGACTCGGAGGAGTCTGCACATTAACTCAAGCGCAGGAGATGTAGGGAAAAGAACTTGAGACTGATAGTGAGAACACTGTTAACTCACTCAACTGGACTCAACAATGTGAGTGAATGGGCTGGAACCAATGATTTGTAGTAGCTAAAGTCCTAGCTACTTATACAGTGGTGAACAGGGGTAAAACCCTATGGAACATTGGATTAGGAGTGCATACATCACCAATGATGTCAATGATGATGATGTGAGCCCCTAGGAGGATAATCCATTGATGATGATGTATGCCCCTAGGAAATGTCCCTCTAGAATCCAATAACAGATTCTGCCAGCGCTCTCAATGAACAGGACCTTGTCCAAGACTTTACAGCAAGTATCCACAGACACATCTATGAACACATCCATGGACCCACAAACCATAAACCATGCAGTCACGTGACCTCACCGCCACCAGAACGCGTCCATTATCCGTCGGCAGCCGAAATAAAATAATTTTGTGTGCCGCGAGCATATGACTGTGTCTGCCGTATGTCCATGTCGATATATCTGGACAATCTGTATAATACTTATGGGTCGAAGATGCTCATGGCTAAGAACCGATAGTGTAGTTCGTGCGACGAGACTCGACGCAGGATCCACATCCCAGCCCTATCCCTTGGCCCCATATTTGTTATGCACCCTGAACCCTCGTCACACATGGCACCCACATCCGTGCACTCATGGCCCCCACCCCTGCCGGCGCCCATCCCCCCGACCCAACATCCATGGTGCCCCCACTCTCATGCCTGCGGACGCACCCGCACCCCGCCACTTCCGGCCGCTCGAACGCGGTATCGATGCTCCGTCCTCTCGCTTCGCCAGAGGGCCTGTCTCAGTGCCGTGTCTATGTCTCTCCAGCTGCTCCATGCTCACACCCCCGCTCTGCAGCAGCCTGCACACCCTGTACACCTTGTACACCCGGGCACGCCCCGAGCCGCCCCCAAGTTGACGCTCCGAGGAGCGCGTTTGCGCTTGGGTGTGCGGCGCCACCGGCGTCGAAGTGCGCGTACTCGTCTTCCTCACCCCCCCCCCCTTCCGATACTCCCTCTTCCTCTTCCTCTGTCGCGATCTCCTCGTCCTCATCCGCCTCCACATCCTCCAACTCAGACTCAGACTCCCCCCGCCCCCTCCCTCTCCTTCATCTCCATACCGCCCGCACCCGCACCCGCCCCGCCCTGCAACATGCCTCGCCTATACCCGCGGCCCCCGCAACACGCATACCTCCCGCACATCGCAACACACACACACCCCGCAACGCAACCCCCGCCACATCCTCTGCGCCCAACAAGTCCTCGCACACACGCTCCTCACGCGGCCCTTCGCCGCATCCTCGTCCGGCGCAGGCGCGGGGGAGTTTCCGTGGGGCACGCTCCGCGCACGGGGCGTGTGTTTTCCCGGGGGGCGAGTAGGGCAGAGTCGGACTCCGAGGCAGGGTTGGCGGGGGTGGGGCGTGGTGTGGATGCGGGTGGGGAGGGATGTGGGGCAGGTGAGGGTGAGGGCGAGGGCGAGGAGGGGCGCGCCGAGGAGAGAGGGGGGGAGTATGTGTGTGCGTATGCGTATGTGTATGGGGGTGGGAGGAGGTATGTTGAGGGTTGAGGCATGTTAGGGAGGGGAGGCGAGCGATAGCCCCGCCACCACCACCACTTAAAAAACCGCCAGCCTGAGCCTTCCTCAGTCAAGGTCCGACCAAAATCAAAGTCAAACACGACTATAGAGTGTACAGAATGTACTGCAGATTGATATATAACGGAAACGGTCTAGGTAGTGGCAGACTTGCGTTCTCGTTCTCGTTCGGAAAAGCGTATTTTGTACCTGCGGTTTTACTAAATATACAGTATTATTCGGTTATTAAGTTCGGAGCAAACACCTCCGAGGGAGGTGGACTGACGGGGGGGAAGGCCCGTCGTCGGTGCGGCCATCAGCGCGAGGTCGCAGAGAGCCGGGAGACCCAGGGAGAGAGGGGAAAGGCCCGTGCTCACCGTAGGTAGAAACCGTGTAACGACCATCATAGGCATACGGCCTACGGTCGAATAAAATGATGAGAAAAAAAAAATTTAAGTTCGGAGTCGGTATATGCGATTGTCAGTACTTCAGTACTCAGTATCGCGTATTGGGATCCTTCGCATTGTATGTGAGCTGAGCTGATAAAGGGGATTGATCGTTTGGATGTTGAGTGATGAAGAGCCATATATATATATATTGCAAGTTGGACAGAACGCCTTGGGCTTGTGTCGGAAGTGGGGTGGGTGGAACGCCGCGCCGCAGGCCCGCGGGCAGGGTGACTAGCTTCTAAGCCGGTATTAGATCACTCGTGGTGCCGGTGATCAGTGAGGTCTACAGCCCGACGGTTTAATAATTATCATGCGCGTCTACAAGGGCGAAACAACTTGAAATATTTGCTCAGACATCGTATACTGAAGATATGCAGTGAGCGCCGCGGCGACGCTCGGATTGCCGTTGAAGTTAACCTCGGACACTTACAGTATACTTCGAATTCCGCGGGGCCCGAGAAGCGACTCAAGGAGAGCTCTCGCGAAGAGTAGAGGTTTTGATGGGGATTTGGAGTGGTTTTTTTTTTTGGGATTTGATATTTGAGACGACAGTAGTACTTTACCCATGTGAGAATCCACACGGCAGTCCTCGGACGACATCGTGCATCGTGGCGAATTAAATCGTACCCGCAATATCAATATCAGTCACTACGAGCTACCTGGCCCCGGGAGCACGTCCGCCAAAACTGGCACAAGAAATATTGTGCTCTGAACAGTACGAGATCGGACGTACATCTATTACATAGGTTCTAAATGTACAGTATTCGGTTATTCAGTTTGGAGTCGGTATGTGCGATTGTCAGTGCTCAGTACTTCAGTATCGTGTTGGGGGCTTGTCGCTGTGTGTGAGAGCTGAGAAAGGGGATCGTTGGATGTTATGTGATGAAGAGCCATATAGTAGTACTGTATTGCAGGCTGCACAGAAAGCCTTGGTCTTGCGTTGGAAGTGGGTGGAACGCCGCGTGCAGACCCGGAACTAGCAGGGTGCACTCGCTGACTACTAGTAGTGACTTCTAAGCCGGCATTCGATCACTCGGGGTGATCAGTGAGGTCAACCTTTTGTACACCGAGGAAATACTCATGATGCTCGAGATCACAACGTTTCAAGTGCGTGCGGCTGTATATATTGCGAGTTATGTCAAAATAGATCCATGTTTCCTCCCACTACCTGCCAGTAACCACAATATTTGCACCGAGCATCCACCGAAACACCTCGCTCTACTAACAATGGATGCGCGTCACGCGTGCCCCGAGAAATCTTTGTATACATGAGGCAGTTGTCCTCCCAGTCTCCCAAGGGGTCCCGAAGCATGATGTTCAGCTTCTGCAGTTCTCGAAACTTGCCCGCAAGGAGGCGGTCAATTTTCCCCGAGCCAGAACGTAAGCGCGCCTCCATATACTCACTGCCAATGAATCCATCGAACCCGATCTGTTCTACTTTGTTAAAAATGTCAATATTGGAAAGGAAACGTAGAAGCCAGTCCAACCCGAACGATGACGGGCCCCCTTCGCCCAATGGCTCGGCAACAATGATATTTGTCAAACGTAGGACTCTAATATTCGGATTAAGTTCCAGTTTGATGTCGAACCCTTGTTCGGGTGATGCTTAACCTATCAAGTCAGGCAACCTATTTGAGTCCAAGATAGGTGGTTACTCACGCATACGCTCGAGCTGCCAATCGCGCGAAGCAGGCGGTTTAAAGCTTGTCCGTCGCCTTCGCGCAGATGATCTACACGCAAAGTCTGTATGTGCGACACCTCAAAATGCGACCGAGGCCCAAGAAACCAGTCAACGTATGCGTGGCAATTGCCTGCTAACCTCAGACCTAAATTCAGGTGAGAAAGGTGTCTGGGCTCTAAGTCAGGTCTTGGTTCATCATCATTTTCCCCTTGATCTTCTTGCGTCAAGGGGTGCTGAAACTGCAACGATGGCCAAACGACATCAGTTAACGAGAAGTCCATTTGACCTTCAGCATGAAATATAAGACTCACGAAGTCGACCGGGTCGCCTCCATTGCGAGTAATGTCGAGTGTTAGGAACGTGATCGAGGGTCGCATGAGCACCCATCGAAGCGATTGACGGAGATCTACTGTCATTAAACTCCAATCCAGCCTTAATAGTATTATGGTCTGGAGCTTGCCGAGCTTGCGTAACCGCGAGGAGTGATTGATCTATAGCCAGGTGCGCCTCAATCCTGGACTCCCTGTCCCCGTACGACCGGTCATCATACCAGTACACCTGCAGCTCTCGGAAGTAATCGGCAAGATGAAGGTAACTGAGTAAAGTTTGAGCCAGTCGCTTGCAGTCATCTCCGTCCAGTGCAAGAGCTACTCGTCGGAAAAGAAGGCGTTGGCTCGAGAGACGCCATGAACTGCAAACCAGTGAACATTTGAGTAAAGCATCGCGGTCCTCGTCGTCGTGGAGAATGTGGGTAACGGCATCAATCAGCTCTTGTGGTAGCGTACTGTTGTCCCTCATGCTCGCGTGGCAGACTGCAGTAGTGGCGATGTGGAACGATAATTAGCTGTGATGATGGTTTGGTGCCGTTGTCGAAACAAACAACCGAGGTGACGGTCGTAGACTCGTTGTCACGGGCCTTGTCCAAGGCTTTGCTGTGCGCTCGTTCGCACCAAGTAACAGAGGGCAACAGATCGACCAGAATTAAGATATGAACTCGGCTTCACCTGGAGCCACTCGGCCTTATTTGCTCGTCAAGTCAACTCGTGATGCCAGGGTCATAAGGCACTAGGTAATCAAGGGAGACCTACAAGGGACTACAGGGTGCCAAAATATTAAAGGCCTTTCTCGTCAATATCTACTCGTGACACCGTTATCACCCCAGTGAAGAATAGAACACGACCGGGGGAGCTGAAAAATGATGAAGTTGGAGGGTTATGTAATCCGAGGCGGCGATGAATGACTTGGAGGAGCCGGGGCCGACCTATAAAATGAGACCCGCTCGCATCTTCGAGACTCTTAGCACCCATTTATCCAAATGTTGATTCCAACTGGTTATCTCGAGAGACTACCCTAACAACTCGCTTTACTCGGTCTGAATCTCTTTGTGCTTATGAGCTCCGATTCCTAACTTCCTTCCACGATGCGAGCAGCCAGCGAGTCGCAAACTCTCGGCGTCTAATTACAGTGTTACCGTGCATTTCACAATTATAAAGCGCGTCCCGGCCCCGCTGACTCCCAATTTCTCATTGTATCATGGAATCGACGCAAACGGCCTTCTCCGCACACTTAATTCTGCTATGCATGCCAGCGTGTGGTAAGCAGTACCATGCCACGGTGTACCCGCTGTAGAAAAGCTTTTATTAACCATTGCTGCTCTACTTCTCGGGTATCGAGCCTGAGGCGGACTCCAGAGCCGAGGGGACTATCAGATACAGTAATTTGACTAATACGGCCTTGACGAGTCCATTCGAGCATGCATTCTTCACCATCCATGAAGAAGTCTCGAGCTTTTTACATCGGTATCGAGGGTCCTCGAGAAATTTCGCCGCTATTACAAGCACGTGAGCCGTAACCCCAAACAGACCTTTGCCGCAATTCGGAAACGATCCGCTGTCGCCTCGACATAGACGTGCTTTTGATTTATATGGCTACGCAAATTCATCATTTGACCGCCTTCCTTCTTCTCGTATTATGACACGTCTGTTATGTGGCTGGGACTCGAGAAGCGTTCCGGTGTTTGCTTCGGTCGCCTCGTCGCCTCTGCACTGCTTCATATCGCGGGTTCGGGGATGTGGCGACGAAGGCCCGCGAGCAGGCTGGAGCGGCAGGGACAACGGTCGAGGATCTCATAGACGAAGTAACCTGCCCCGTTTCTGTAATATCACAGCTGAACAGCTTTGGGTCGATTTTCTGTATCACCCGTCCCACGCAAGCGCAGTGACTATCCCTAGGCCTGCATTGCCGCCACCGTACGACTATGCGTGCAGTTCGCAGGAGGTATGCTCCACAGAAACCAGCCACGTGGTCTGGGTCTGGGTTGATGCTGCTTTGTATCTTCATCTTTCACCAGCCCCAAGCGCTCGCCACCGCATGTATGTGCCTAGGTCTTTCACGCACAATTGTCGTATCCCTTGCGCACGCCCGTGTTCACCTCACCACGTTACACATGTCAAATACTTCGCGGCTGAATGTGGCGGAATGAGCTCGCGTCGCAATTGCAGCGTACGCATCGCAAAACCGTGATGTGATGCGAGTGTGGTGTGGCGAGACAACGTGCCGGATATGCCATCGGACCGTTGGTTCCCCACCTCGAACACGAGCAAAGGACGGTGAAGTCGCCTCAGTTGAAATGGCGTGGAATTCGAAATTTTCTTGGACGATATACTCAAGAGACATGGAGCTTGGAGAACAGACCATCGTCTACGTGAATTACCAACTGCGCGACGCGAAATGCTACGGACCCTGGCCATCCTTGATTTTATTTTTTAAGATCTCCTTCGGAAGCTTTGGTGGCCCAAGCGGAATGAACATATATGGCCCGAGATAGCTGTGATTGTGCTTCTGGAAATGAGCTTCCCTTACGATCGTAAGTCGGCCTCATTTCTCCAAGGCACGCAACCAACGGTTACGTGCCTTGGAGAAATGAAGTCACGGTGAGTAAGTACATGGTTACTAACCATGTACTTACTCACCGTGGCTTCAGATATTGTCTCACACTTCAGGTATGGCAGTCACACCGCCGCGGTATGCTGAAAAGACCACACAATCCAGAAGAGGGTTTCGCTGGAATTGGTTCCCGCAACAGACCGGCCCTAACCATCCCGTCACTGTAGTTCCAGATACCACAATCAATTTCCAGACAAATGAAAAGTTTGACATGATGCATCTCACGCGTTGGATGCGTCTTAACACACTGGGCGCAGAACATTGTGGCAAAGGCGGGGGCGCAGGCCCTACTAATGCGCGTTTCCCGTGCGTGTCCATGGGTTCGCGTGCAGTATGCGTAGGCTGCATCACCTCGTCGACGCGGAGCAGCCACTGAATGCGACGCATACTCACAATTTCGACGTAGCGTTTGAAATGGTGGAAGCTCGCACAAGGCTAAGACAAAAGCCGCTCCATGACGGGGTGCAGCCGACAGGGCTTATTCAAGCCGTGTGCGGGCGAGGGAAAGAGACGCGATGCGGCGTCGATTCGATGTGGGTGGAGGAAAGACTGTGAGGATGGCCGGGGAGGCGCTGAACAACCTCAGGACATTGTTGAGTCACTTTTGCTTATCACCGACTCACTCATCGAGAGGGAGATGACTGGGGTACATGGACGTCACGCAAAGAAAATGATCGCGGTTCAGGCTGGAACATAGTCGGCTATTTGATTACCTTTATTTTCCCATTATAAGGTCTGAGTCGCAGATATCACCCACCTGTCTACAATTAATGCAAAGGGTGAGAGTGAGAAGTTAGAATTTCTCTAGGGGCGCCTGGCATGCATCAGTTCATTCAATCGGACACCTCGAATGCAAGAGATATGTAACTACGCCTCATTCATCTTGCCATACTATGTAATCATCATAAGTAACTAGTCGTTCTAATCCATAACGTCGTCGAGAAATCCATCGTGTCATACCAAACTAAGCGATGTGATCGTCAGGTATGAACGCTCCTCACTGTAGGAAGAGCGGGCACTTAAAATAAGTACTTTTTGCACTAGTACTTAATTCCAGTAGCTTTTTTCACCCCAAAATCAGTGTCAAAAAAATTAATTAGCTACCACCAAAATTAAGTACATTTAAGCACTTAAAATAAGCTACCCAAAGCCAGCCCATATTGACAGGTGAACGGATCAAATCACCATAACAAACCAACTGCTGTGAGCCCTGAGACAGCAAATTCACTTACTAGGTTAGCATAAGCAAATCTTAGTGTGTACAACAAAAGAACCATTGCATCGTGCATGGTGAATTGTTCGTGCATCTGTAGCTCAAGAGTGCAGGGACTTGGGAGTCTGAGAGTAAGGAGTGTGTTTACAATAGTACAATTGATGTGTAGCCAGGAGTAATATAAAATGATGAGAAAGCAAAGAGAAAAATGAAAAAAAAACGCACCTATTCAAACTCGACTTCCGGTTCCACGAAAACAGTCTTGGCAAAGTCACCACTGCGGTCAACAATTCCCCACTCATTCCCGCGCTTGACTCGTCCAACTACGCATTCAACCATATGCAAATCCACGACAACAGGGACGGTGGTCTCCGGATACGTGGTCAGCTTGTGAGTCGCATCTTTTCCACCTGTTGAACATGGCTGGATGACTGCTAAAAGATATCGACGGGGCTCCTCGAGGTCAAGTGTACGTGACTGTGGCATGACAACATTGATGATGCAATGTAGCTGTCCATAAAATATTTGCTGAACATGAGCTGGCAAATTTTGGCCATGACAATTGTTAGCCACCATCAATGTGTACTGTAAAAATATGATGAGCCATCAAATTTTCTCCATGATTTAGAAATCATGCATTACTCACATGGACAAATGATGAATCACGGCAGATACAAGCCTGAGCTTCACTTTGGCACAGCTGGCTTGAATATTGTTGCCACCATTAGTAATACAGACTTTTCCCCATCTTGTCATAATTGAAGGTAGTTCAGTGAGGATGACATGGGCCGGGCAGTTGAACAGCTGCACAAAGTATAAAGCGATTCTTTGGCAAAGGTCTGGATCTGGCTGAAAAGCAAGGTTACGAGGTGAACGCAGGGCTGTATTAGGAACTAAGAGGCCACAATGTGTTAGTGGCACGCAAAGGGGGTGGTTGTCAAGATTGGTTTTTAGGCGTTAATATCGTGTATTAGTGAACACAGTGAATGCCCGAATAACTTGTGTGAATAAGTATGCCATTTGGCGAATAGGTGAACCAATGAATGTTCACAAGATAAGAGGGTTTGCCCGAACGGAGCTCGCCCTATCTACAGTCGTAGCGAAATCGCTCGTGGCACTTGACGATGTAACGTACAAGGTGTCATGGAAGGGCTGTCTAAGTATCGACAATCCCTTCACTGGCGAAGGTGCTCCTTCGGAGCCCTTCGCCAACAGCACAGAAAATAGTTCGAAGGCTAAGGTAACGAAGATGAAGTATGAGAACTCACCAGTGATGCCTAAGTCCTCTGCTGGTCAAAGATAGAAATCTTCAAGAGAAGGCCCAAGACGATGATCACAGCGAGGTCAAGTTTGCACAAGATGGACGACGTATGATAATTGACTGGGGAATATACATGCAAATGTAAACTACTTATATCGAATGCTCGTAAGGTATCAGCGAATAGGAAAGAGGCCATCATGAGTCAGGGTTGGATAGGGGTGCGCAGTCATGATATAACATAGATGAAATAAACATACAATAGAATGAGAGAAGAGGGAGAACATGAAACGATGGAGAGTGAAGGTGGCGAAGACACCTATGTATGAAATCATGCCTTGGGGCCCGCATATACACTGCCCTGCACGGGTTCTTCATCTACTGGGTTGATCCCACACGACCTATGGGTAGGATGTCCCACGAACACACCCTGCTCATATGAACACCAAAAGGGGGTTGGATCGAGAAGCTGATGGAGTTGCTGATGAGCCATCATGCCGGGTAGGGATGTCGATCGTGATTTGATGGTGTGCCTGCTGGCAAATGATGCGAGCAGTGAATGGCTGTTTGGCGAAATGCGAGGAAGGGCGAACAGAGATGACATAGAGGAGGAGAGGTTGAGGTGGAGGGCGAAGCCGAGCGAACACGGGGGAGGAGTAGTGAAATGGGAAATGGGGATAACAAGGTGCAGGAAATACACAGGTCATGACAATCCGATTATCAGAACACCATCGGAAGAGGGTTGAGCAGAGGAGGTGATAGGCCCAGCGATGACTGCCAAGTCAGTCCAAAGATGTCGATCGTGCGTTGACGGCGTGGCTATGGTAATTGGCGCGAACAGCGAGAATCGGTTGCCGAACATGACAATGGCGATCGGAACGAACACGGAGATGGAGTGAGAAATGGGAGAACAGAGCATCTGAGTATGAGAAATAAACATGTCATGACAGTGGTCATATCACAAAGTACGCACAAAATCCAAGACAATCGGTTGATTCTGTAGTGCATTCCAAGCCTGTCACAATGAGTTGGTTCAGCAGACAAGATTTCAGTGAGATGTGTGACGTGGACATTGTGTGTGCGGACAGGCAAGTTGTTTGGGTCCCACCCATCATCCCTGCGCTGTCCTGGTCATCATGGAACCTGTAATGCAGGATAGTAGGTGGAGCTTGGTTTCTTCCCTGGCCGTTGGATCTCATCGTGTTCACCTCAGATCAGACAGAAGCGGCATGGGAAATAGGCAGTATGCCCTCTCAAGTATAGTAGCTTGGACATAGCAGGGAGATCACCTGAAAATAAAATGAGATACAGGTGTAAATCGAAATTCTCATTGGTTGCAGCATCATATGTGCATATGCCACGAGCAAGTCGTTGGAGTTCCTTGATCAGAGGCACTAAGAATGAGTCCAGGCACTTGGGGCCATTGGGACCAGGGCTAACCATGACAGGAAGCAGATTGTTGACTCAGGTGCAAACCTCTGATGGGATGTTGTAATTTGTTAATAATACCGGCCAGGCTGAGTTACTCTTCTTTTTTCCTAGGGCTGGTCTAATAGCAAACACCTGTGAATAGTATGTGAGTATAAATTATCCTGTGTAATTGATAAATACCTGAAACCCATCGGTCGACCCCCTGAGTGCAATATCACAAGGATTGGAGAAGTATTTATGGCCAAGTTTTTCACCTTGTACTTTGACATGTTGATCCAGGAGACTGCGGTAATGGGATCCATCAAAGACATCACTGTATTCCCCTGGTGTGTGAGTGTATTGACTTCTATACTTGAGCCGTTCAATCATCGAGCGGCCTTCATACCATCCTTGCAGGTGAGGGATAACTGGCAGATAGGGGAGCCGTGCGATCGGTTTGTCATTGGCATGGTAGCGAGGGTTACCACAGATCAAGCAATATGTGTCAGCATGGAATGAGTCCACATATAGAAGGCAGGAATTATCACATGTGTCATAGAATTCAGGCTTGATGCCTGAAAGAAACTCAATTCACTGGTACATTAGATATTCAGTGTCAAGGTTGAGTTTGCATTGAAAGAACCTGCACATGTTGTTATATGTAGACCGAGGGAGCCCTGAACCTGACATGTGCAGGGCAAATGCGCAGATGTTATCTAGGTCACCATCGGTTAACCGATCTCCACCTGTGGTTCAATGAAGGTTTTTAGGTACATAATTTGTTATATAAATCGAAAATGCAGACATATGGCATGAACTGTGCTCTCCACTCTTCTCCATAGCGTTCTTGGAGGACATGAATGAGGTCTTCATCAGTGATTTCATCTCGTTCCTCATCCTCAACCTCTTCAACTTCTACCTCTTCCTCGGGTCCTTCATTCTCATTGAGATTTGGGGAAAATTCTTCTTCATCCACTAAGCTTAAGGACTCAGACGGTGCATCAGATAGAAGAGTTGGAATAGTATGGTCGTAACAGTATCTCCCCTTTAAGGTTGAGCCCTGCGAGACCACAAGTCGTGTCACATGACTGGTGAACAATGTGGTGGAGTTCAAAAGATAGAAAACATGTTTTGTCCTTAACCAATATGGAGCAAAACATTGACTTCTCCAAAATGTCCAGCATTGAAATGAAAAAAAAAACACTTTACAGATGTTCTCATGAAACAACAATTGGCTGAGAAGTGTGATGCCGAAAGTGTGAACATGAATGCCAGGAGAAAGAATGCCAGGAGAAGGAGCGCAAGGAGAAAGAGCATAATGAGAAAGAGCATAAGGAGAAAGAGACTCGGGACAACGAATGCAAGGAGAAGGAGGAGCAGGACTGCAATATGGAGCAGAAACGCAAGGCAGCAGAAAAGAGGGCTGCTGATGAAAGGGTGGCCATGGAGAGGGCATGGAAAGTGATGCACAAGGTGAGTCCTGCAAGTACCGCCACATCTGCTCAACCTGCTTGGGAAAACACCCTGCCACAGATTGTGCCAGCATCAAAAAATGGGAATCCTTGAAGTGAAGCAGCAAGCTCAAAATGGGAGCAACCTCAATCGTCTTGCGGGTTTCTATGGTCCTCACAACCTGTAGCAGTATGCCCCTCAGCCGCTTCCACCGAGCTAGCAGACCCTTTGCCTTCCATCCCCCCATCAGTCCTGAACAATACCATAGCCCAACAAACCATTTCTGACAATCCTGACCTTTTTTGAATTATCACTCCTATTCGTGTTGACCGGTTTGAAGCTCTCCTTCACATGCACCCAAATCGTCCTCTGGTTGATTCTGTGTGTTGAAGCCTCAGGGAAGGGGTCTGGCCTTTCACCTTTCCTGATGAGTCCACCCCGGTTACCTTTGATTTTTCTCAGAGGGAGATCAGCGATGCCGGACGTGATTCCCTGCGAGAGCAACGAGATATCAAAATCCATGCAGACCGTTACTCCCCCTCATTCAGAACTGATCTCTTACCAGGAATCCCAATTCCTGGATAGCTCGTGACAACTTGTCTGTCTGTTTTAACAATCTACAGGATTTTGGCTCGATCTTGCGCAGCATCCGCAACGTCCACAATCGTTGCAAGAGACCCTCCACCTGGCTTTTCAAGGATGATGTGTCTGGCGCCTACTGCCGCTGGCCCATCCATCCATTGTGGCAAATCAAGCAGATTGTCACAATAGATGGGCAGCACCACATCGACTGATGCATGGAATTTGGCACCTGCAGCACTGCCCACATCTGGTGCCTTTTGATGGGACTCATCACATGGATTGCTATCATGTGAAGGGCATCGAGGATCTTCTGCATTACATGGATGACACCTGGTCCCACAACCTGGACTTGTCCCTTTACCTATATGAACCTTACACCAAATGCTATCTGGCCAAGCAGGTTCTCCTCCTCTGCTTGTGGGACGAAATTGGCCTGCTGCATGAAAAACCCAAACAAACCTTTGGCAAGTTCTTGCGCATCATGAGTTTCAACGTCAACCCCCACGACATGTCAATTTATTTCCCTACCAACAGTAAAGAAACCCTGGTACCTGCAATTCATTCCTTCATGGGTACTTTGGTCTCCTCACAAACCACCGTCCACTGGCAATGACTCTTAGGGTGGATCAACTGGTCCCTCAACGTCTTCCCACTTCTGTGACCTGCCCTACAATCTTCATATGCCAAGATTGTAGACAAGTCAATCCCCAAAGCCACCCTTCATCTCAATTGCACCATCATCACCGACTTAAATTGGCTTGCCAATGCCATCGCAAGATCTGGTTCCCTTGGTTTTGGCGAATGCAGCAGCTTATGGGCACTAGTCCCTTAGTTATTTGGGATGCCGTTGCACATTCCACCTTACAGCTCAATTTAGAGATCCTTTACCACCATGTGTCTGCATCAGAGGTAGTGAAGAGCCCAGCAGAGTAGCAGTTAGCTATACACCTATTTATTTATAAGAGAACCTGCCTGCATGTTCATTGAGTAATTGCTCCTTCCTATCGTACCACATATATTTGTAGAAGCCTGGTCACTGCAATAAGGGCACTAGTGTACCATCAAACATCAACCAACCATCACACCACTCAGGGCCTGAAGCTTCCTGGACCCACTGCTTTGCTCTCTCTCTCTCTTCATCGGTGGCCACTTTACAGCTACATGGTGGAATTCAGGATGGAATATCACTTTGATTACATGGCATGTGCTTCAGTCAACAGTTGCAAAACCCCAACCGGCCCACAGAGCAACCTCCTGCATACTCACTGCATTCCCGAGGTGGCCAAAGCAATAAAGCGCAATGGCAAGCTGGTATGCAATGGGGAGCTAAGTGCTGTGAAAGTTGTTGTTATGGAAGACGCTGTCACCTTGTATCCTTTCAATGATGGCATCAAACATCTGAGGCCAAACACATATGTATTGTTGAAATATCTCAGGCCTGCTATATCTGTAGTCAGAGAGTGTGGTCATAAGGAACGACATTGGCTTGTTGACTTTAACCTGGGAGTGAAGATATTGTCTGGAGTGGAGGTTGGCCATCATCTCAAGTACCACATCTGACTCTAACCACAATTCCATGTCTTCATCTGAACTTGCACCAGCCTCAGAATCAGTAGTGTCTTCAAGGTAGACATCTAGCCCAGCATCTTCCTCAAGAAGGAGCTCCAACATAAGACACTGAAGGAGGGCATCGTAGAGCTCCCTCCTATCAGTCTTTATCATGGTATTGGCAACAGAGAACAAGAAGGTAGAGCCGCTCTGGCCAGTGATGGCAGGAGCAACAAAAGCCCCATCCAAATCATATCAAATCGTCTGTTCAAAACTAGCTTATCAGAGTTAAAACCGGTTTTGGGGGGCTTTGTCGGAGCTTTATAAAAGATCCAAATTGTTGTCCAAATCCTCTCCAAATCCCCATCAAAACTGCTTGTCAAGATTGGATTTGGGCGTTAATATCGCATGTTAGTGGCGAATGCCTGAATAGCGTGTGCGATCTAGCGAATCGCCCAGCGAACAGTACCGAAGAGGTAAGGGTTAAGAAGTAAGAGGGTTACTCGAAAGGAATTTGCCCTGATCTACAGTCATAGCGAAATAGCCCGTGGCACTTGACGATGTAACGTGCAAGGTGTCATGGAAAGGTTGTCTAAGTGGCGACAATCCTTTCGCTGGCGAAGGCACTCCTTCGGAGCCCTTCGCTGACAGCACAGAAAATAACTCGAAGGCTAAGGTAACAAAGATGAAGTATGAGAACTCACCAGTGATGCCTAAGTCCTCTTCTGGTCGAAGATAGAAATCTACAGGAGAAGGCTCAAGACGATGATCACAGCGAGGTCAAGCTTGCACAAGATGGACGTATGATAATTAAACTGGAGAATATACATGCGAATGTAGACTACTTATACCGAATGCTCATATGGTGCTAGCGAATAGGAAGAATAGGAAAGAGGCCGTCTGGAGTCAGGGTTGGATAGGGGTGTGCGGTCAGGATACATAATAGATGAAATAGACATACAATAGAATGGAAGAGGGGTGCGAACATGAAACGACAGAGAGGAAAGAGGGCGAAGGCCCCTATGTACGAAAACACGCCTGGGACCTGCATATACACCACCCTGCACGGACTCTTCATCTGCTGGGTTGATCCCACATGACCTACGGGTAGGATGCCCCGCGAATGCATTCTGGCCATAGGAACACCCCAAAGGGGGTTGAGTTGAGAAGATGATAGGACCAGTGATGAACCATCAATCCGGGTAAAGGATGTCGATCGTGTTTGATGGCATGCCTGCTGGCGAATGATACGAGTGGCGAATGGTCATATGGTGAATGTGGCCAATAGCGAATGGAGCGAGGAGTGAATGGAGCGAAGACGAGCAAACATGGAAGAGTGGTGAAAGGGAACACAGGGATAGCTGGGTACAAGAAATAAACGAGTCATGACAGCCTGCACCTCCTTGCAATTCATGATAGGACCAGTGATGAACCATCAATCCAGGTAAAGGATGTCGATCGTGTTTGATGGCATGGCTACTGGCGAATGATGCGAGTAGTGAATGGTCATTTGGCGAATGTGGCGAATAGTGAATGGAGCAAGGATTGAATGGAGTGAAGCCGAGCGAACATGGAAGAGTGGTGGTGAAAGGGAAACAGGGATAGCTGGATACAAGAAATGAATAGGTCATGACAACTGTGTAGTGAAAACTTCAGCGAAGCTAATTCGTCCTGCCCTGCAGTGGTACGAGTCCCATTGAGTCCAACCTGCACGGAGGCTGCAACTGACACTATCTGAATGCATCCTGAGCATGTGGGTCTGTCATGGAGTGGGAGTTTAACAGATGATGGGTTCTATGATGGATGAGGGCCCCAACGCCTGGCGTCCTGGCAGGAATGATGCGAATAGCGAATGCGAAAGCAGTATGGCGACGAATATTTTGGCAAGATGTTTGCTGGTTCGGGAAGCCGTTCGCTGGTTCAGGAGGTCATTCGCTGTGTGCTGAGAAATGATTCGCAGAATAAACGAATCATGACACTGCTACTCTGATAGGCCCTAATGTAAACCTTGTGTCATGACCCATCTATTTTGTATACCCAGTAATTTTGACACCCCACTTTTATGTTCTCCCTCTTCACTCCTCGCCGAATGCGCCGAACGTTTATTCGCTTTCGCATCATTCACACGTAGCAGCGCTACCTGGGCTCGATCAACGCCTTCTCCCCAACTCAATTGTCCACCACAGGTCACCTCACCTCCCTGGCTCACACCCTGTCGGATGCGCCTCTGATCAAATGGTGCAACTCATTTATTTCCTATACCCAGTTATCCCTATTATCCGTTTTCCCAGTCCTCCTCTATGTTCGCATGGCTTCGCCCTCCCCTTGGGCCATGGCTCTTCAATGATCATTCTATTTCACCCTTCACCGCATTTCGCCAAACAACCATTCGCTGCTCGCATCATTCGCCAGCAGGCATGCCATCAAAACACAATCGACATCCCATACCCAGCATGATGGCTCATCACTGGCTCCATCAGCTTCTTGAGCCAACCCCTGTAGGTGTTCATATGAGCAGGATGCGTTCACGGGATGTCCTACCCGTAGGACGTGTGGGATCAACCCAGTAAACGAAGAGTCTGTGCAGGGTAGCGTATATGCAGGTCCCAAGACATGGTTTCATACATAGGTGCCTTCGCCACCTTTACTCTCCATCGTTTCATGTTCGCCCTCTTCTCTCACTCTATTGTATGTTTATTCCATCTATTTTGTATCATGACTGCACACCCCTATCCAACCCTGACTCATGACGGCCTCTTTCCTATTCGCTGATACCTTACAAGCATTTGATATGAGTAGTTTACATTCGCATGTATATTCTCCAGTTCAATTATCATACATCTATCTTGTGCAAACTTGACCTCGCTGTGACTATCGTCTTGAGCCTTCTCCTGTAGATTTCTATCTTCAACCAGAAGAGGACTTAGGCATCACTGGTGAGTTCTCATACTTCATCTTCGTTACCTTAGCCTTCAAACTATTTTCTGTGCTGTCGGCGAAGGGATTGTCGCTACTTAGACAACCCTTCCATGACACCTTGCATGTTACATTGTCAAGTGCCACGGGCTATTTCCAATTTAAAAAAAAAAAAAAAAAAAAAAAAAAAAAAAAAAAAAAAAACCAAAACCAGCTACGACTGTAGATAGCGCAAGCTCCATTCGGGCAGTCCTCTTATCTTGTGAACATTTATTGGTTCACCTATTTGCCGACCGGCATACTTATTCGCACAAGTTATTTGGGCATTTGCTGTGTTCACTAATACACGATATTAACGACTAAAAACCAATCTTGACACCTTGAAGGTATCAGAGGACCACCTCCCCATTCCTTTGATGATGCTATCAGGGATGCCATCTAAGGCTAGTGTTGTGGCGGTGCTGCAATGAATGGAATGGCCACCAATGTCCAGACCAAGAGTGGAGCGAAGGCGAGAAGTGAACCAGGAACTGGCAGGAGTGACACCAGCGGAGGTGAGCCCAGGGGGGAAAGGAAAAGAAGCATCGTGGGAGCACAAGTAGCGGCGCATTGGCGGAAGCGGATTGAGAGGTGAGGTGGGTTTAGATAGCATGATAACTTTCCTGCCCTGGTAAAACTAATCAGCGTTGTGAAATGGAAGCTGGAAGGAGTACTGGTTCTCTTGGAGAGAGTGTGTGTGGCGGGAGGTGATCTTAGAGCAGTTGGCCGAAGAGTTGGAGATTGTCATCTCGCCAAGGCGAAGAAACCAGTGAGGGGCATGGAAATGAAGAGAAGGTCATCATGTGAGCCAGAAGGGTGAGCATTGAGGAGGAAGAATGATCATCAATGGATAAGACACACTTTTGGAGAGGGACAGATGAGCCGTGAAGCTTTCTAATGTACCAGTGGAGCAGATGAAAGGGAAGCCCCATACTTCATTCTGCACAATAAATGAAACCTCATTACATTGCATATATAGTTATGTCTGACTTATATAGCTATATGCATCAAAGGATCAATCAGTGAGCACCAGCGCTGTTATCACTTGAACAGCTAAATGATACAAAAATACAGAAATATTTGACCTATATAGTTGATGACTTGGGGACTGTGACGCATGGCCGGGCGTTGGGGAGGAAGGTCCAAAGCCGCATCCGCTTGAACATAACCTTGACATACAGAAAACATCAATAAGGCCTATAGCTACATATATGCTTACTCGACTCTTGGACTCCATTTGAATTGTGCGGCCAGCACACCATCCATCTCCAACGGCATTCAACATATATCGGCCCTTGGCAGTGTGCAGTGTTGGCTCCTAAGGCCTTAATTAAGGGCACCAGCAGCTGTTAAGGGGTAGGTTAAGGATTCAGGCTTAATTAAGGGTGTTGAGTTAAGGGCATTAACCTGAATATATAATATAACTTGAATTCTAAGAGTTAAACGCGCTCGGTGGGTTGTGGGCGTCGAGGCTGACAATTAATATTACAAATAATATTACGTAAAAGTTAGGTCAGCGGAGCGAGCGGCGCAGCCGCGAGCCCTAGGCCCAGGCCCAGCCCAGACCGGTCTCTGGTGCTTGCCGGTACAGTGCTGGGTGACTGGCAGACACTGCGCAGCCGGTCCCCTCTGCCCTCCTTCTACCATCATCCCATCCCATCCCATCCCTCCCACCACCTGCATCTCTTCTATTAACTTCCTATCTAAGTTCTTTCTGGTGAGTTTGATGCTACTGAAACTGCCTTTTTTTATGTTTGTTATTTATAATTTCGCTTTTTTGGCTTTTTTAGGGACTTTTCAAGTGATATTGTCCTGTCACTGCTGCACCTGCTATCTGACTGTTTCTGGTGAGTGCTATGCTATTGTACCTGCCTTTTCTTGATGCTTATTATGTTCTTTTTTGCTATAATTTCGCTTTTTTTGGCTTTTTTTAGGCACTGTTCAAGTGACATTTGTCCTGTCATTGCTGCACCTGCTACCTGGCTGTTTCTGGTGAGTGTTATGGTATTGTACCTGCCTTTTCTTGATGCTTATTATGTTCTTTTTTGCTATAATTTCGCTTTTTTGGCTTTTTTTAGGCACTGCTCAAGTGATATTTGTCCTGTCACTGCTGCACCTGCTATCTGGCTGTTTCTGGTGGAGTGCTATGCTATTGTACCCTGCCTTTTCTTGATGCTTATTATGTTCTTTTTGCTATAATTTCGCTTTTTTGGCTTTTTTTAGGCACTGCTCAAGTGACATTTGTCCTGTCACTGCTGCACCTGCTATCTGGCTGTTTCTGGTGAGTGCTATGCTATTGTACCTGCCTTTTCTTGATGCTTATTATCTTCTTATTTGCCATAATTTCGCTTTTTTGGCTTTTTTTATGCACTTTTCAAGTGACATTTGTCCTGTCACTGCTGCACTTGCTACCTGGCTGTTTCTGGTGAGTATTATGGCATTGTACCTGCCTTTTCTTGATGCTTATTATCTTCTTATTTGCCATAATTTCGCTTTTTTGGCTTTTTTTATGCACTTTTCAAGTGACATTTGTCCTGTCACTGCTGCACTTGCTACCTGGCTGTTTCTGGTGAGTATTATGGCATTGTACCTGCCTTTTCTTGATGCTTATTATCTTCTTATTTGCCATAATTTCGCTTTTTTGGCTTTTTTTATGCACTTTTCAAGTGACATTTGTCCTGTCACTGCTGCACTTGCTACCTGGCTGTTTCTGGTGAGTATTATGGCATTGTACCTGCCTTTTCTTGATGCTTATTATCTTCTTATTTGCCATAATTTCGCTTTTTTGGCTTTTTTTATGCACTTTTCAAGTGACATTTGTCCTGTCACTGCTGCACCTGCTACCTGGCTGTTTCTGGTGAGTGTTATGGTATTGTACCTGCCTTTTCTTGATGCTTATTATGTTCTTTTTTGCTATAATTTCGCTTTTTTGGCTTTTTTTAGGCACTGCTCAAGTGATATTTGTCCTGTCCACTGCTGCACCTGCTATCTGGCTGTTTCTGGTGAGTGTTATGCTATTGTTCTGCCTTTTCTTGATGCTTATTTATGTTTTTTTTTGCTATAATTTCGCTTTTTTGGCTTTTTTTAGGCACTGCTCAAGTGCTCATTTGTCCTGTCACTGCTGCACCTGCTATCTGGCTGTTTCTGGTGAGTGCTTGCTATTGTCCTGCCTTTTCTTGATGCTTATTATCTTCTTATTTGCATAATTTCGCTTTTTTTGGCTTTTTTAGGCACTTTTCAAGTGACATTTGTCCTGTCATGCTGCACTGCTACCTGGCTGTTTCTGGTGAGTGTATGGTATTGTACCTGCCTTTTCTTGATGCTTATTATGTTCTTTTTTTGCTATAATTTCGCTTTTTTGGCTTTTTTTAGCACTTTTCAAGTGATATTTGTCCTGTCACTGCTGCACCTGCTACTGGCTGTTTCTGGTGAGTGTATGTATTGTACCTGCCTTTTCTTGATGCTATTATTTCTTTTTTTGCATAATTTCGCTTTTTTGGCTTTTTTTAGGCACTTTCAAGTGAATTTTGTCCTGTCACTGCTGCACCTGCTACCTGGCTGTTTCTGGTGAGTGTTTATTGTACCTGCCTTTTCTTGATGCTTATTATTTCTTTTTGCATAATTTCGCTTTTTTGGCTTTTTTTAGGCACTTTCAAGTGATATTTGTCCTGTCACTGCTGCACCTGCTATTGGCTGTTTCTGGTGAGTGTATGCATTGTACCTGCCTTTTCTTGATGCTTATTATCTTCTTATTTGCCATAATTTCGCTTTTTTGGCTTTTTTAGGCACTTTTCAAGTGACATTCTTTCTGTCACTGCTGCACTTGCTACCTGGCTGTTTCTGGTGAGTGTTATGGCATTGTACTGCCTTTTCTTGATGCTTATTATCTTCTTTTTGCCATAATTTCGCTTTTTTGGCTTTTTTTAGGCACTTTCAAGTGACATTTGTCCTTCACTGCTGCACTGCTACCTGGCTGTTTCTGGTGAGTGTTTATGGTATTGTATCTGCCTTTTCTTGATGCTTATTAATGTTGTTATTTGCTATAACTTTTTGCTTTTTTGGCATTTGTAGGCACTTTTCAGTGCATTTGTCCTGTCACTACTGCATACCCTACCTGGGTATTATCCCCTTTCTGGTAAGTTTTTGTAACTGTATCTGCTGTTTGCAGTATTTATATTAGGATCAGTGGCTTTGCAATCCGTCTGAGATACCCGCACAGCCTGTTTTCCCTGAGTTTGCCTATTCTGCTTGCGATGTAAGTCTGATATTGATATCTTTATTCTCTCTCTACTCTTATGCCTGCATTTCTCAGGATCCATCTACCCCAGAGAGCATCCGTTGGCAGGTGCGTCAAAGTGCGAGGGAGGGGCAGGAGGTAATGACACCACCCAGTCATCGGAGAGCGCGTCGGAGAGCGCATATTGGAGCTCAGAACCAGCCACCCCCTCCACCACCGCCTTTGCCATCCCTCACCCTCCTTCTAGAAGCAGTGCAGCCGATCCTTTTCAACAACCTGTGGCAGGGCCATCACGTCCACCAATGCCTGCGGCGCCATCACTTGCTCCTGATCCCAGTCCTACAGAGCAGGTGGCAGCCCTTCGTGCTCAGTTAGCAGTTATCACACCATGGCAGCCCCTGAGAGGACATAGGCCAGACCCTGTACAGCCAGCTCCATTGCACCCTCCTACGCTTGCGGGGCCATCATATCCACCTGATCCCAGTCCTGGAGAGCAGGTGGCAGCCCTTCGTGCACAGTTAGCAGCTATCCCACGATTACAGCCCCTCAGAAGAAATAGGCCTGACGCTGGACAGCCAGCTCCTGTAGCAGGTTCTGCAGCAATTGCTCAGTTGCGTGCTCAGGCGGCTGGAATTGGACAACCTGTAGTAGGCTCTACAGCGGTGGCAGATTTGCGTGCTCATGCTGCTGGGTTACAGCCTATCCCAGCACAGCCCTTGGGAAGACACAGGCAGGCACCTTTACAACCAGCTCCTAGACCTCCTGTAGTAGGTTCTGCAGCAATTGCTCAGTTGCGTGCTCAGGCGGCTGGAATTGGACATTTGGCAGTAGGCTCTACAGCGGTGGCAGATTTGCATGCTCACACTGCTGGTATACAGCCTATCCCAGCACAGCCCTTGGGAAGACCCAGGCAGGCACCTTTACAACCAGCTCCTAGACCTCCTGTAGTAGGTTCTGCAGCGGTCGCAGCATTGCGGGCTCAGGCTAATGCAGTAAGACCAATGCCTCGGCTACTCCCTGCACTTCTGCGGCCTCTTCAGCGACTGCCTGCACCTCCTCAGCCTCCTCAGCCACTCCCTGCTCCTCCTCAGCCTCCTCAGCCACTCCCTGCTCCTCCTCAGCCTCCTCAGCCACTCCCTGCACCTCCACAGCCTCTTCAGCCACTCCCTGCACCTCCTCGGCCTCCTCAGCCACTCCCTGTACCTCGGCAGCGTCCTCAGCGACCTCCTCCTCCTGTTCCACTTGGTCGCTCTAGAATAATTGAGGCAGATGTGCAGCGTCATGATCTGGGTCCCATGGTTATTCCCTGCCCTGACTGTGGAGCATTACACTGGATGGCAGAACGCCTGCAGAGATCCTCAAATCGGCGGCCCAGATTTGGTGATTGCTGTATGGAAGGAAAGGTGCAGCTTCCAGAGCTGCCAGTGCTCCCTCAGCCATTGAGACGGCTCTTAGAGGGCCAGGACCCTGAGGCCAAACAGTTTCGCCAGAACATCAGGCAGTACAATGCTGCATTTGCATTCACTTCCTTGGGAGCTGAGTTTGATCTAGATTTGCTTCGGGAGGGTCGTGGTCCATATGTCCTCAAGCTGCAGGGCGAACTGTATCATATTCATGGCTCTCTCATCCCTAACCCTGGGAGGCGGATACAGTATGCCCAACTTTATATATATGATCCAGCATTGGCTTTGGCACAGAGGAACACCCGTAACCCAGGTCTGTCTCCAACTATCATGGGAGACTTGCAGGAAATGCTCCTCTTATGCAATCCTCATGTTCCCATATATAGACAAGCGGCCGAGAGGCTCAGAGCTCAGGGACAGAATGGTGAGATCCAGGCTAGGCTCACGTACAGGGAACACAGGGATCCTAGGAGGTATAATATCCCTACTGCGGATGAGATTGCGGTGGTTCTTCCTGGAGATGGCATCATCCCTGAACCTAGGGATATTATTGTCCAGCTCAAAGGTGGACGTTTTAAAAGGGTATCCGATATGAATCCAAACTATGCCTCTCTTCACTATGTCTTGCTCTTTCCCAGGGGAGAGTTGGGGTGGCAACCTGGTATTCGCTATCGCCAATTACCAGACGGGCGTGAGCGAAGTGGGCGTGTCACTCAAATTCAGTTCCATTCCTATTGTCTCTTCCAGAGAACAGAAGAACCTACAACACTCCTGCGCGCTGGCAAATTATTCCAGCAGTACATTGTAGACTCTTGGGCCGCTGCAGAGCAAAGCAGGCTGTGGTGGATCAGGACAAATCAACACACTCTCCGTGCTGAGATGTATAACCAGATGATGGATGCCTTTCATCGCAATGACAATGACAGAGATCCAAACAACTTGGGCGCAAGATCCATTCTGCCTGCCACATTTCAGGGGGGGACACGGGACATGCAGGAAACCTGCAGAACTCTCTGGCCATTTCAAGGAAGCATGGTGTGGCAGATCTCTTTATTACCATGACTGCCAATCCCAACTGGCAGGAGGTATTGGATGCATTGTTGCCTGGACAAACTCCTCAGGACAGGCCTGACCTGGTGTCGCGGGTGTTCCAGCTCAAAAAGAAATACCTCATTGACTTGATCGTCAAGGAAAAGATTTTTGGGGAAACCGTCGCTCGCGTCCACACCATTGAATTCCAGAAAAGGGGACTCCCACACATGCATATTCTTATCTGGTTTGAACGAGATTCCAAGATCAGACATCCACATGAGGTGGATTCAATGATTTCGGCAGAGTTCCCTGATCCAGAGACCATCCTGTCCTCTACCGGTTGGTCTGTGAGCTGATGACACATGGTCCCTGTGGACAAATGAAACCAAACGCACCCTGCATGGAAAATGGCAAGTGCAAGAAAAACTTCCCAAAGCCATTCTGTGAGGAAACCAGTCTGAATGAGGATGGATATCCAAAATATCGTCGTCGCAATGATGGAAGGCTGCACAATGTCAGAGGTGACATGCTGGACAACAGATGGGTTGTGCCATACTCTGCCCTGCTCTTGCTCAAATTCTGGTGTCACATCAACCCTGAACTCACCATCAATGTGAGGTGTATCAAGTATATCCACAAGTATCTCTACAAGGGCCATGATCGGACCACCATGGAGTTTGGTCGCACCCAGGATGAAATTAAGCAGTACCTGGACGCTCGCTATGTCAGTGCTCATGAGGCCTGTTGGAGGTTGCTGGAGCGGGAAATCCACACCCAGGTGCCTGCAGTCATGGCACTGCCAGTCCATGAAAAGGACCACCACACAATCATCTTTGATCCTGACCAGGATGTGGACAACATCCTGGAAAGGGCTGAGGCAAAAAAGACACCGCTCATGGCTTACTTTGAGGCCAATGATATCTACCCTGAAGCACGTGATCTGCTCTATGTGGAGTTTCCTGAGCATTTTACCTGGCACTCACAGGACAAGGTATGGACACCACGCCAAGGAGGTTATAGCATTGGTCACCTTCACTTTGCAAACCCTAGATCAGGAGAGAGATTTTTTGTGCGGACTCTCCTCACAGTGGTCAAGGGGGCTAGATCCTTTGAGGAGCTTAGGTCGGTGGATGGCATACAATATGCTACTTACAAGGAGGCCTGTCGTGCAAGGGGACTTCTGGATGATGATCAGGAGTTGAGGTTGTGTCTCCAGGAAGCCAGTGCTATGAAAACAGGTGCTCAGCTCAGACATCTCTTTGCCACCATCCTTGGCCATTGCAATCCATCGGGCCCCGGCAGACTATGGGATGCCTTCAGGGAGCACATATGTGATGATCTCAGACATCAGCTCCAAATCAGACATGGTATGCAGGATCCACAGGATGATCAGGTTTATGATTTTGGCCTCTTTCTCTTGGAAAAAATCCTCCAGCAGGGTGGAATGTCCTTGAGCAGCTTTGATGATATGCCTCGGGTGGCAGGCGAGTGGGAGGCCCTCATTGGAAACAGGTTCATAGCTGAGCAGAGGGACTATGACCGTGTTGAAGAGAGGAACATAGCTGATGAGGAGGTTCCCAGGCTGAATGAGGGGCAAAGGTCCACGCATGATCAGATATTACGGTCGGCACTGACCAGAGATGCTCATGGGAAACCTGATGGACAAATGTTTTTTGTCACTGGCTCAGGTGGCGCCGGGAAATCATTCACATGGAACACTCTAATCCACTCCTGTAGAGCGGAGAGCCTCATTGTGATTGCAGTAGCCTCATCTGCAATGGCTGCACTTATCCTCACTAAGGGTACAACCTCTCATAGCATGCTTGGAATTCCCATTCCTGTCCATGAGCGCTCTTTCTCCTCCATCAAAAAGAACTCTGACAAGGCTGACATGCTGAGACAGGCCAGTCTCCTCATCTGGGATGAGGCTGCAATGCAGCATCGCCATGCCATAGAGGCCATTGACAGGACACTGAGGGATTTCCTTGACCAGCCTGATAGACCCTTTGGTGGCATCACAGTCGCCTTTGGAGGTGACTTTCAGCAGACTCTCCCAATCGTCCCTAAAGGCTCCAAGGAGGATATCGTGGGAGCTACCCTTCAGAAGTCATATCTGTGGCCAAAGATCAATGTCCTCCATCTGACAGAGAACATGCGGGTGAGAAACGACCCTGACAGAGCCAGGTTTGCAGAATGGCTGCAGAATGTGGGCCAGGGAAAGGATCTCCCACTAGATCATACGTTCTCACTCCCTCCTCACATGGTTTGTGGCCCTGGAATTGAAGATCTGATCCAGGAAATATACCCTGGCATTGGCAATCATGTCCCTGCCCAGGACAATTACTTTTTGGAGCGTGCCATCCTCTGTGCCAGAAACACTGAGGTCAATGAGATCAATTCCATGGTGTTTAGGGAGTTTCCAGGTGATGCTCAGGTCTTGCACTGCGCAAATTCCATTGAAGAATCCGATGATGCAGATCGGTATCCTGTGGAGTATCTGAATTCCATAGAGATGGGCAGTCTTCCTCCTGCTCGCTTGGAAGTCAAGCCTGGAGTGCCTCTGATGCTGTTGCGCAATTTGGATCAGAAGCAAGGACTATGCAATGGGACAAGGTTGCGGTTGGTGAGGATAAGCATTAGAGTGTTGGAGGTCAGGATCATCTCAGGTCCATGTGCAGGCAATATTGCTTTCATCCCCAGGATCATCATTAAGCCATCAGAGGGAGAGTTGCCATTTGTGCTGCAAAGGAGGCAGTTTCCAGTGCGTTTGGCATTTGCAATGACTATCAACAAGTCTCAGGGACAGTCTTTGGGTACGGTTGGGCTGGACCTGAGATATCCAGTGTTTGGACATGGTCAGTTGTATGTTGGTGTATCAAGAGGGACCAATTGGAACAGAGTGAAGGTCTTGCTTGAGGAGGGTTTGGACACAACCAACATTGTATATAAAGATGTATTACTTAGAGCTCCTTGATTTTATTATATCCACTTCTCTTGATATGGTTTATGTGTGTTACTTGATTTTACTTGATGCAAATTGGTTACTTTTATTTTCCCCAATGCACTTGACCTTACCGATGCGTTTGACCTACACCCCCGCGCGAAGCGCGGGTACCCACCTAGTCAAAAAGTGAAACGTGCAGGTCAGGGTGGTTGTGGGTGTCGCTTATGTCATGATTGGTAACCTTAGTCAGCCATCCAATCGTGAGCCAGCGCCACTTACCAGTCCAATCGTGAGCGAGCGGTGCAGCCACGAGTTGACGCTGGCAGCGTGGCTGGTCACGTGACCCACTTGCGTCCCTCGCGACCACATACGCGAGGGTGGTCGGTGCACGGGTTTCGCTCAGTATAAAGAGAGCAATGCTGGAAAGCCATCACCGGTCACTCCTCTCTGGCTGCTGTACTGGTGGTTGGCTTACTCTTTTACCCCTAAGGAGACCCAGCAACAGCAAGAGACACCCAGAGAAACTTTCTCTGGGTGTCTCTTGCTGTTGCTGGGTCTCCTTAGGGGTAATATTGCTATTTGATCCAATGTAAATTCTGTAATCTTATTTTTATCTCTTTTGTTATTGTATTTTACCATATGTACTGTACATTTTTTGACATTTTTTCGAGAAATAGATATCAATACATTATCCTGAACTTGCTAAAATTAATGACAACAGGCTCTGCTTGCAATGTAGTTTCTTTTGTTATTATTTTATTTTGTATACTGTCTATGTTAAAACAAACATTAATAGATTTCCCTGAGTTTGCTAAAGTTAATGATAAGTAACAGCCTCTGCTTGCAAATATAAATAAGTCTATTCCTCTAATATTCACTATAAACTCTCTGTTATATTGCCCCTACAATAAATTCACCTTGAGGCTCTTAGGGATATGTTAAACATGGGGATGCTACACACACTATAGGGACATGCTATGCACACTATAGGGCAACATGCTATAAACAAGGGACAAGCTACACACTACAGGGTGACACACCATGCATGGGGGACATGCTACAAACAAGGGACATGTTATGCACACTATACTTGGGGGACACTTGCATGGGGGACATGCCACCCATGCTATACTTGATGGTCAGACTACCCTATACATGCTATACTTGGGGACACACTACATGTTTGGGGACACACTGCATGTGAGGACACGCTACCTGTGAGGGCATGCTATGTGTGAGGACACGCTACATGTGAGGACACACTGCATGTGAGGACACGCTGCGTGTGAGGACACGCTGCATGTGAGGACACGCTGCATGTGAGGACACGCTGTTGGATGCATTTATGCTCCTGCACCAAAATCAAGCATAATATGTTCGATTTATTGTATGGTGTTTCAATCTCTTCTCATATTGTTCTTGTACCATGCATCCACTTCTCTGCTTATTTTTGAAATTTTCTAGTCACTCTCTACCTCTCCATTTCATTCTGTTATTTCTATTTTCACAGGCGGCTGCACCCAGCGGAGTTTGAAATGACTTCGACGCGCGAGCCCTTGGGCGCTAAAGGGCCGGGTGCACGTATATGCTCTCTGAGACAGAATAATACTCCTCTCCCAGTGACAATAAATTCACTGAGAGAGGCGAGTAGTATCTTTCATATTTACCTAGCATGTTGACTGAAAATCATGTAGTGTATTTGATTCTAGGTACTGTATTAATATATTAGTGACAATAAATTCACTGAGAGAGTGTATTTGATTCTAGCTTTCTAAGAACTCTACCGAACCTTCCCTGCCATAGCCCCTAGTTGCTAACAAGGGTTATGGGCCCCGCAGACACTTCGCAGAAGCTTTTGGGTGTGGAGAAGCTTGCAACAGATGGAAGTAATTGGCCTCTGTGGCGAGCTACTCTCACAAGTTATTTTGAGTCCAAAAATCTACTCAGGCATATAGAAGGGAGAGCCATTCGACCTCCTGATCCTCCAGTCATGCCCCCAGGCCATATTCTTACAGAAGCTGAGGAAACTCAGATAGAGAAGGCTGAGGAGAAGCTGGAGAAGTATCTTGCCAGAGAAGGGCAGGCCAAAACCCAAATAATCGTCTCAGTGTCAGAGTCACTAGCTCTGATGCTACAGAAGAGACATACAGCAAAAGAAGTCTGGGATGCATTGGTCAATGAGATGACCAAAAAGCCCAAGATGGTCCTCACCAACCTACAGAGACAGCTTCGCAGTATGAGGTGTCCTGAGGATGGAGACTTGAGAGATCACTTGGACAAGGCCCAAGACCTCTATGCTCGTCTTAATGAGATGGGAGCCAGAATTTCTGAAGGAGAGTTCACAGACATCATCCTTGCGTCACTTCCACCCTCCTATGAGGCAGTTATGAATGCCCTTACCACGTCGCTCGAAGAATGTGGAATGCCCTTAGTGCCTGATGATATTATCAGAGTACTAAAGGCTCAATATGACAGGAGAAAGACCCTCAATATTTCACAAGAAGAGCAGGCATTTATTGGTTCATCTACGAAAGGGCAGAAGGGCCGGAAAGACCTGAAGGTGCTACATGCACTAATTGCCACAAGCCTGGACATGCTATGAGAGTTGCTGGGCTAAAGGAGGTGGTAAAGAAGGCCAGGGGCCACGTCAGAAAAGAAAGCGAAAGCCAAAAAGAAGAAGGCAAAGCCAAGGCGAATGTTGCCGAAGAAGTGTCTCTGAGGAGGATGAGAGTGGCAGTCCAGCCGCTTTCGCCAACTTCGACTGCTCTAATTTGAGTAGTTATCTCTGGACACTGTTGTTATCCTCGACACTGGAACGACCGCACATATGACCCCTCACAAGAATTTATTGAGGGATTACAGTCCATTCTCACAGCCCGCACAATTCGTGCAGCCAACAAAGGCACTTTTGATGCCTTCGGTTCAGGCTCACTCGTGCTATCTAATAAAGTTGGAGATAAGACTGTGAAGATTACATTGAAGGATACGTTCTATGCGCCCAAAATGGCTGTTACCCTCATCTCGATCGGCCGGTGCGATGATGCAGGCTATAACCTCAGATAGCCGATCAGAAATGCACAATATCCAATCGTAAAGGCAGGATATTGATGCAAGCACCGAAGCTGAATGGCTTATATCGATTTGACTTACAACACACAAGTGCCGAAGCGCATATATGCGCATCAGCCATGGAGATACATCAGAAAATGGGGCATATTTCACAAAAGTCCCTACAGCATTTGCTCAACCGTGGCATGATATTAGGCATTGAATTAGCTCAAAAGGTGACAAGGTTGTTTGCGATGCGTGCATTCAAGCCAAGATTGCACGTATATCACTTCCTCAGGAACCCAGAAGCCGATCTTCAAAATTCGGTGACAGAATTTATTCTGATGTCTGGGGACCAGCAAGACACTCCACAATTGACAGAAATCCTATTATGTGTCTTTCATCGACGACTACTCAAGGGAATCGGTTATCTATTTGATGGCAAACAAATCGGAAGCATTTTCAAAATACAAACTCTACGAGGCTTTGATGCTTCGACAGAGGAATGTGCACATAAAGCACTTGTTTCCGACAGAGGGGGCGAATACACAAGCTCAGAATTCAACAGCATTTAGCCAAACAAGGCACGAAGCATCGGTTAACCGTGCACGACACCCCAGAGTCAAATGGTGTTGCTGAATGTTTAAACCGAACTCTAGTTGAAAGAGCTCGTGCTATGCTATTGGAATCAAGTCTTCCTAAGACCTTATGGGGGCATGCAATTTTGCACGCCAACTATCTTAGGAATAGGATGCATACAAGAGCTCTGCCAGACAAACCCCTTTTGAAATGATCCATCATGAGAAACCGAACCTGAAGGACATACACGTGTGGGGAATTGAAGTCTACGTTAAAGTCAAAGAGGGAAACAAACTAGCAGCCCGTGCCAAAAGAGCTCGGTGGATAGGAATCTCTGGACAGAGCCATGGTCACTGCATCTACTGGCCTGACTCTCAGAAGGTTTCTGTCGAGCGGAATGTTATATTTGACTCAGAGATGAAGGGGGGCAAAGCTCCAATCATTTCTATTGAAGAGTCACAGCTACCTACGTCCAGAAAATGATACAGGCCATTTCGGTGCCAGCACCTATGCCTAGTCGCTTAGTCAGCGAGGAGGCAAGATCGAGGAAATCGACGATGATGAACCAGAGGAACGTCTTGAAGAGCTGCAACCCAATCAGACTGTTGATGTCAGACCTAAAGAAGCTGCTCCAAAAGGAGAAGCGAGAGGATCCGTCAGCAGCAGGTGCAGCCGGCCCCAAGTGGTCCCGTAACAAGATCTCAAGCTAAGAGACATGCTGCTGCAGACATCACTACACTAGCTTATGAGGACATTGAGGACCATCAAGACAAATTATTCGAACAAGATTTACCCTCTGAAACTGACGGCATCAGTGATTATAACCTTGCCATCAGTACGCTTTCGACCTCCGATCAAAATAAAGATAAAGTGCTGCCGGATTTGAATCAGACTGAGCCTAGCAATGCAGATGAAGCCTTAAATGATCCTATGTGGAAAGCATCAATGGATAAAGAGTACAAGGTGCTACTCGACAAAGGTGTATGGGAAGTGGTTAAACCACCTCCTGGGGCAAATATTGTCGGAAATAGATGGGTATTCCTCTGGAAGCGCAATCCAGAAGGTGAACCCATTACACCTAGATTGAGGATGGTCGCCCAAGGCTTTACACAAAGTTTTGGAGTTGACTACAATGAAACCTATGCACCTGTTGCTCGGATGACTTCCTTACGGATTATATGTGCCATTGCTGCCAGGAACAACTGGCCTATTCACCAAATGGATGTGGACAGTGCGTATTTGAATGCTACACTGCCAGAACCTATTTACATGAGACAGCCGTATGGATATGAGACCGGAGACAAAGATGATGTCCTCCTGCTAAAGAAAGCACTTTACGGCCTCAAACAATCTGGAAGGGAATGGTACAAACGTCTGAGTGGTGAATTTCTCAAGTTAGGATTCACTAAATCAGCTTCGGATGGAGCTGTATTTTGCAGACGCGGACCGAGAGGGCATGCGATCATTGCAACGGCAGTAGACGACCTCACTATCACAGCTGAGAGTCAACCAGTCCTTGATGAGGTGAAGCACGACCTTGCCCAGGTCTTTAGTATGAAAGACCTAGGCGAGATCCATTGGCTTTTGAACCTCAAAATCGAAAGAGATTGGAAGAACAAATCGATTGCAATATCACAAGCCGCATACATCCAGAAAATCGTCAAAAAATTCAATCTGGATGATGCCAAAATGTTTTCCACACCTCTCAACCCAGCCGTTAAATTATCCAGAGACCAATGCCCTTCTACAGATGAAGACAAACAGAAGATGTCGAAAATTCCATACAGACAAGCAATAGGATCATTGATGTGGGCAGCAGTAGCCACTCGACCTGACATTGCATTCGCAGTGTCGCTACTTTCTCAATTCCTCGAAAACCCAGGTCCAACTCATTGGAATGCAGTCAAACATGTCTTCAAATATCTAAAAGGCACGATGGACTACAAATTGACACTTGGGAAGAACCAAGACGGCCTCATTGGGTATTCAGATGCGGATTGGGCTTCACAAGAGCACAGGCACTCATATTCAGCTTATATTTTTCAGATTGATGGAGGGACAGTATCATGGAGTTGCCAAAAACAATCCATAGTAGCCCTATCATCAACTGAAGCCGAATTCATCGCTCTGACTCATGCGAGCAAAGAAGCCTTATGGATGCGCCACTTTATTTCTGAAGTGTTCCAACCGCTGAATTATCCCATCAAACTTTATTCAGACAATCAATCAGCCACTGCCATTGTCTATGGCACTCAACAACACACGAGGACCAAACATTTCGACATTAGATTATATTTCATCCGAGATATAGTCGAAGATGGAGATATTAAGCTTGTGTACCTGCCAACGGAACACATGCTAACCAATCTTCTCACTAAAAGACTTCCTAGTCCTAGAGTGAGAATCCTCAACGAGAGAATCGGAATATATTAAGCTTGAGGGGGCGTGTTGGGTGCATTTATGCTCCTGCACCAAAATCAAGCATAATATGTTCGATTTATTGCATGGTGTTTCAATCTCTTTTCATATTGTTCTTGTACCATGCATTCACTTCTCTGTTTATTTTTGAAATTTTCTAGTCACTCTCTACCTCTCCATTTCATTCTGTTATTTCTATTTTCACAGGCGGCTGCACCCAGCAGAGTTTGAAATGACTTCGACGCGCAAGCCCTTGGGCGCTAAAGGGCCGGGTGCACATATATGCTCTCTGAGACAGAATAATACTCCTCTCCCAGTGACAATAAATTCACTGAGAGAGGCGAGTAATATCTTTCATATTTACCTAGCATGTTGACTGAAAATCATGTAGTGTATTTGATTCTAGGTATTGTATTAATATAACAGTGACAATAAATTCACTGAGAGAGTGTATTTGATTCTAGCTTTCTAAGAACTCAACCGAACCTTCCCTGCCATAGCCCCTGAGTTGCTAACAGGCATGACATGCTCGAGATACCTCTCGTGCTTCTGCCCTGGCGCTGCAGCCGAGTGCATTGCAAGTTCAGGCTGGTACAACATGCCTGAGGCACTTCTCGCACTTCCGTTCTGGTACAGCTATCGAGTGCATTGCAAGGTTTAGAGATGGCACAACAAGCTTGAGGGAATTCCTGCTTCCATCATGGTACTGCGACCGAGCATACTGCGTGCTTCAAGTATCTTACGGCACACCCGGGGTACTTCTCATGTCTCTGACCTGGCGCAGCGACGGAGCACATTGCGATGTCCAGAGATGGTGCAACCCCTTTTCACTTGTCCTGATACTGCGACCAAGCTCACTGTGACCGAGCGTGCCATGAGGCTCCCTAAGAAAAGTGATGTGGCTGCATCTGAATGAGAGGATGCTTCCCCTAACGGTGACATCGTGTCGTGGGATGCCCAGCGGGCGCATGACCACCAAAACTGTGTTGAGATCATATGATTGTACACTGTGCCAGCTTCTGTCTCCATCTGTGAGCTACTGGGTTTTGAGAGGTTAAGGTTGTCAATTCCCTTTCACCTCGTGCGTCGAGTTTGTTTTGGAGCGTGTTTGCCGCTGTCTTTCAAGGCCTCCCCTTGTGGTGAGCCTGGGATATGCATAGGTCTATGTAGCAGCCGCTTCACCGGTGGCGGGTTATGTAGTGCTCATGTGCATTTGTGTATGTCACAGGTCCGTTCAGACATAACATATTGCCCCAAGACAGCGGGGATGAATGCCAAAAGCGTTAGTCAGAAGCTGAGCCGCCAATCTGGCCGTGGCATCATGACATACATGGGAACCGGTGGATCCGGGAATGCTTTCCAGATATTCGTGCACGCCGCCCTCTTTCTGAGTATGACAAAAGCAGCGATGGGCAGGTGATATGCAAATTTCAAATATTCGTGGCATCATGACATACATGTTTGATTCAGCTGTGGGTGTGTATGTTCACCCAGGTCGCAAGTCCTTCCCAACAGGTGCACGTTCATGCATATCATGTGTCCATTCCAACCTGCGCACATCCATGCAGTTCACAAGTCTGTCCTGACGTGATGTGTTGCCCGATACAGTGGGATGAATACAATGTGAATCGTGGAACTGACTGTCGCTACGACGCACAAGCCGTATGCTGTGTTCGCAAGCGTGGGGAGGGGGGGTACGCTGATGCGTGAAGTAATGGAAACGATGTGGGGCTTACTTACTGCTCGACTATCCATGCCGAACCCCAACAGGTCGGGTAGTCGTCCGAACTGAGCATTCACTCACAGAAATACCTGAGCATTTGCTCGCGGAAACACCTGAGCATTCATTCACAGAAACACCTGAGCCTACGCTCAAGGAAGCACCTGAGCCTTCGCTCACGGAAGCACCTGAGCCTTCGCTCATGGAAGCACCTGAGCCTTCACTCACGGAAGCACCTGAGCCTTCACTCACAGACAGGCCTGAGCCTTCGCTCACGGATACACCTGAGCCTTCGCTCATGGAATCACCTGAGCCTTCGCTCACGGAAACGCCTGAGCCTTCGCTCACGGAAAACACCTGAGCCCTCTCTCACGGAAGCACCTGAGCCCTCTCTCACGGAAATACCTGAGCCCTCTCTCACGGAAACAGCCTGAGTCTTTGCTTACGAAAAACACCTGAGCCTTCGCTCGCGGAAACACCTGAGCCTGAGCCTATGCTCACGGAAATGCCTGAGCCTTCACTCACAGAAACACCTGAGCCTTCGCTCACGGAAAACACCTGAGCCTACGCTCACGGAAACAACTCTTCCCTCTCTTGGACAGATACCAGCATAACGCTTGACCGTCCATGTCAGACCCTAACGGGTCGGGGGGTCATCTGAATCGCATATCGACACAAGTCACAAGTTCATCCGGACATGTGCACGTCCATGCACGTCGCAGGTCTATCCAGAGATGACATGTTGCCCCAAACAGCGGGGGTGAATACGACACCGGTCAAGGCCTAGACCATCCCTACCGCATACAAGCTGTCTGCCATGGTCGACCATCCATGCCGAACCCAAACAGATCAGGGAGACGTCTGGATTGGACATATCGTCCGCGGAAACACCTTCTGCGTCCCTCTGTGCCTTGCTTCAAACTCTTCTGCCCTGTGTTTCTCGACAGCTTCAGCTTTGCGCGGTGTTGTGCTGGTGTGCAACTCGCACGTGGGGTACTGCGCCACTCCATGGTAAGCGACATGATGGCGCCGTCTGGGTTGTGGACGAGGCGTCATTGGTGGAGATGTGAGTGTCTTTGCTTCCGTCACGTAAGCCATGTCCGACGGACAGCTGGTTCTCCTTGTCTTCAAAACGAGTGGTCGCCGCTCCCCAAACTCGAACCCGAGTTGTTTCTGGAGTCGATGGAACCCGTGGAAGCATACGTGTAGTCTGGTTGGTAACGATGCTCGCGGTTGCTCCTCAAGGAAGTTATGCAAAGAATTTAGCGCCAGGAAGGGCGAGAAATGATACCTCTTCCGTGTGCAGTGTGATGACCTCGATGTCACAGTCCTGGATTCGGTCTGATCGATGAATACGTCGTGAGCTTCACTTCCGTCTTTGGATCACGTGCATCTCGTCCGGTAGTGCCTTCAGCCTCCTAGAACGCTGGACCAGCTCCGTAGCAGAGCTCGACTCAGATGAGCCGTGACAGGTTTGGTTGGACTGTGTGCATATAAGTGTCGCGCTCAAGCCTGGTACGCTCTAATCTGCTGATGATGAAGAAATACAGTAGGACGTCGACTTGAAAAGGTAAGGGGACGTGGGCATGACACTGACTCCTAGTGGTAATGTTGAGCGGTGATAGCGTGGACAATCGTTTGTTACGTGTCTTCCGCCACCTCTGATGATGAGATGTCGGCGAAGAAGTTGTCAGAAGCAATAGTAGTCGTAGCTGGGTTCACGGTGCTAGTGAGTGGATTCGAGTTAGGCATACCACTGTCCTGATACATCAATTTCCCCGTTCCAACTCCTCGTGGTTCCTGAGCTTTCCGACGCTGTCACTGACCAAAAGGTCCTTTTGACTTAGATTTTGACGAGAAACTGTTATGGTTTTATCGGCCGCTGAATCGCCGGCCGTTTTAGATGTGGTGACAATGTTCAGTGGCCTTTTGACGCGTCTGGTGGGTCGGAAGTTCACTGTGCTATGAGGAGATGGTAGTCGCGGAGATAGCAAAAGAAGCATCTTCTCGCTGTCCTACGAGGAGATGGTGGTCGCGGAGCGAGCTCTTCGACGTTTGACAGCTTAGCTAATCAACCTGTTAATCAGCCCGGCCGTAGTGCGCAGCATCCAGAACACCCCAGCCATGGGGAGCGCCGGTCCGCAGATGCGTCCATGGACAAACCCTAGAATCTGTTAGGTAATATAGTTGACTGTGGGCCCAAGGCCCACAATGTTACATATGGACTCATCGCTGGCCACGATGAGCACGCTCCTAAGCTTACCGTGGCACGAATCGCTCCACTGTTTCAAGCTTTCGTTGACCTTCTCCATCGCGAGCAAATAAGCCACATGAGTACGAAGGTAAATTTGACAGACTCGTTTGCAGCCTGTACAATATATGACATATTGCTGGAAAGAGCGTCGATCCTTCGGATCTCCCACCACCAGTATCTACGCCTCTCTCCATCGCATGAACCACCACAACGGACTTGTAGGCAATTTTTTCTAGAACTCTGGTGTCGGATGAAACACTCAAGAGCGTGTATGAACTACCTGGAATTCTCCAGAACATCGCAGGTGGATGTGGCTGCCCTCAACTGTACTTCTCCCTGGCATTTGTAAGGACAGGAGGCAACTATGTAAAGGCCAGTCAATTATACATAGCTCCATGAGCGAGCTGTACAGCTGTATACCAAATGACCAATTGACATCAAGCATGTGCAGTTTCAAGGAATAATGTGGATGTCATGACCAAATATACCGAACATCTGAATGATGTTGAAGCCCACACTTCAGAAGTGTCCAGAGGGGATCATGGCGCGATATGACCGTTATTACTGATAAGCTTCGCTGGTGTGTCTAGATATATTTCGTGGATATCTCACTAATGGCTATACTGAACAGCACCATCATACATGTTCACCAGTCTCTCGATCCGATCACGAAGTGCGTAGATTATTTTCACTTGAAAACAAACCTTCTACTGCAGCAATTTTCACGAGTGATATTTCGAGTGAGTTTCAGCCCTGACGGCGAATTGTCCTGTATTGAGGTCACGGTATCCCAAATGTCCTTATCTGTATTTCTCTAGACCATAGCACTGCCATGCTTTATCAAACTTGTTGGTCTCTAGCTCGCTACGTACAGTGGAGTATGGATCTAATGCGAAATATCAATGTGTGGCTGCCACAAAGTTGAAATACGAGTATGATTCACACAAGACATTCTTACAACAAGAGAACAGATATGGGTATAGGTATATATATAGATATTATACATACAGCATTGTAGGTAAGAAAAAAAAATGCAACAATCTAACCTAGGACTCTCCTCCCCACTCCTTTTCAGGCCACAACAGGCCACACTCCTCCCATGTTCATACAGTCCTCCACAATGATTACCAAACGAAGTGAAGGCTCTAATGCACTGCTGATATAGCTGCATGTGTCCACGAGCAGGAAAGGGGAGATGCGAGTGTTCAGCAAAGCCAGCAGGGTGGAGCAACAAGGCACTTACATTAGCTTTGATATGGCGTTTTGCGTCGAGTGTGGGCATAGGCAGGGCATTGTTCATGACCTCCTTGAACAGCAAGGGCATTAGATGGAGTCTGGAGCAGTTTCTGCGGCACAGGAACATGGTGGTAGGAAATGGCTCCTATGGTCCCTTATGGTCTCTTAGGGTTACATAACCGTCAATGACGTGTCCATGGACGACGGCTCCCTGTGGCTGGGGTGCCCTCGCGGCATCGCAAGCTCCGCCTAGCACTTCAGCATCCACCTTCGGCTGACAGACCGGCAAGAGAGCCACCCTGCCGTGTCCGGCACCAGCGTTCTCAAATCCTCTCAAATCCAGTTTCAAAACAGGCTAATCACAGTTAAATCGCAATTTCGGGGCATTGTCGGGTGTTCTAAAAAAATCGAAATCCTCCGTCAAATCCTCATCAAATCCTAGCGAAATCCTCTACTGTGATCAGCCCTAATCTATTAGAGTGTTTATGTTGCTAATAACTATTAGCTCGGGATATTCCGGCAATGCTAATAATCATTAAGTAACTGTGGGAATTTACTAGTTGAAATCGCGTCCAGTCGTGTCCACACCACTGCCATTCCCTCAAAGTTCGAACACTTCTCATGCACCCCATCCCTCCGGCGACTTTCTCTGGTGTCCCTGTGTCAGCTCCAGGTTTGGAGGCTGTGGTCGACCCTGCACTCCTTGGCGATGCAACCAACATGTCGCGTCCACCCAGCACGGCCGCATCTGCTCTGCCACTCGCTTCCCCTTCAAAATCCACCTTGGACTCTATGGCCTCCAACTCACAGAAGTTTTGTGAGGAGTTTTCTACCAAGGAGACCCATGAGGAGGAAAAGGAGCGGGCTAAAGAGGTAAGTACAGTGGTGGGGCATGGTATTTATATATAATTAAAGTTCTCATATGTCCCAGGTCCAGAATGCATCGGAGGCTGTGTGGAGCTCTATGACCAATAATCACCAAAAGACAAAAAAATGCTCACACTCACTTTCCGATTCAGACAGCGACAGTGGGTCCCGCACTAGCGCTCTGGAATCTGGGTCAGTCACATCCAGTGTGAGCTGTGTCAACACGTCCAGGGAGATGGCAAGGATGGTGCAATTGATGGAGAGGTATGAGGAACGGGAGGCGAGGAAGGAAGAGGAACTGAAGGAGTTCCGGATGAACCTCCTGGCTCGTCAAGACCGGGTGATTGAAATGCAGGAGCACACGTCCAATGCGCTCCTGGACATCTTGCGCCAGGGCCTGCTTAACTAATTAACATGAGCAACTGTTTGAATGCGACGCTCCTAATCCCCTCAACTACCACAACACGTCAGTCACGTGTTCCTAATGGCTAATGCATATTACATCGTTCCTAATAATTATTATCATACTTGATAATTATTAGCAAGCATAAACACTTTAATGGATCACCGCATGATCATGCCACGAACTCGAATAAGGGTGTCGTGACTCAGAACACACAATCACCACCATGACTCACCTCGGACGCTCCACCGGCACTGGGAGAATCGCAGCCCACAGAATCGTTTGATAGGGAAACGGGAGGCCAACCCTGAGTCACGTCCGATATATTCTCGCGTTCTCACTGAGATCGATAGTATACGATCAGGACATTTCGGCATGGGTTAGCTGGTAAGCGACAGTGGTGCACCTTCAAGGAGGCATGGGTTTACAGGAGATCCACAGGGAGACGGACGATACGATACTTGTAGCAGTAAGAACCAGCGAATGGTCGCTGCTGCATGCGCCACAGCCGTGTCCCAATCAAGATTCAAGAAATTCAAGAAGTCTCACTAGCTGCCCAATGTGTGTTGGGAGAACATGACACAGGTCTCCAGCCCCTGGGATGATGCCCTGCGGGGATGCCCATTGAGGACTCACATCATGAGACACATCATGAGACGTGGCGCTTACTAGTAGTAGTGTGACTCAAGTGAGCATGGTGGAGCGCAGAGCACCTGGTTTTTCGGCTTCATCATGCAATGCTCGTTTGTTACTCTGTTAGTGAGTGTTTAATTGTGTTGTTTTTTATATTATGCTTGCTCTCCTTATTGAAGACCATCGAGTGAACGGTTAAAGTTTGTCCCAATTAAATCTCCGGAGCTGGGGACAAGCGTGCCGGCGATCATACCAACGACATCATCGCCGGGTTCTCCTGCAAAATCGGTTCCGAGGGCATATTGAGTACAGTCACCCACGTGCCCACATCTATTACCGGAAACTGAATTGCAAATATTAGACATTAAGCACAAGAAGAGTCGGTGCATATTTTTATTATATACTTTATAAGCAAGGCAACTTGAAGATAAGTTTACAAACCCCCTTTGGTCTGTTGACCACACCTTCATGATGTTTGCATTCAAGAATCAGTCACTCAAGGCTCTCTACCTGCTCTATTTCGTGGGGACAGGTTTGTTTATTCGCCTGCCTTATTGGACCATTGTATCTGCCATCCCCGCATGTCGACCTAAGCGCACCTGGTCGATGAGACGAAGTTTCACGGTGCGCTTATTGAAAGCGATGGTAGGACTGTTCTCCGCCATTGGATATCCCACTCCAGAGGGTGACCCAGTGAAGGACTCCAAAGCGGCAAGCACGACTGGCTTCGTATGGGTAGATGGGATACCAGATGAATTCATCAAAGGAGAGGTTGCTGCGATGGCGAAGAAAAACAGCGTTTTACCCGCTCGTATCTATGGTTATTGGTTCGGGAAGCGTGCAAGTGATGGCAGCCACGGCCAGCGTGCTTCTCCCGGGGAGCTAGTCTACTACCATCTCCATGGTAAGTCACTTCATTTTGGCTTAATATGTGCTTATAAGCCGTGCTCTAGGCGGTGTCTTCGTTGTATGTACCATGCTTAGGTGTCATATTCCTCGCTCACGTTCAGTCAGACGGGTTCTTGTTCCCCCAAATCTCTTCTCGCGAACATCCCTCTTGGCGTCCTCGGCCAATGTGCTGGGAAGGTAGATCGAGCCTTCGGCCTCGATTACAGACTCGCCTCTTCAGCTCCGTATCCACCATCGAATCCTTTCCCTGCGGCGTTGGTGGATGCTCTGTCGGGATACTACTATCTCGTCAAAACGCTTGGATTCAGCCCTCGAAACGTCATACTTGGCGGTGATTCAGCAGGAAGCAATCTCGCGGTTGTTCTTGTGCGCTATCTAGAGACGGCGAAAATCTCGCCACTCTCAGGACCGCGCGCCCTCCTCCTTGTCTCGCCGGCTGTGGATTGGGGCTGTACTCACGACGACAATAGTCCATCCTCGTCGATGCAGTTGAACTCCAAGACCGATTGTTGTGGCGTACTCCTCCAGGAAGGTTATACCGCGCGGAGTCTCTGTGGTTCTCTCGACCCCGACGAGATATTGCATAATGCCTGGCTATCCCCCGCTTCGCTTCAAATTTCCAACCCTGTCGGTCTCTTCCGTGGATTTCCTCATACATGCATAATGGCTGGTGGGGCGGAGCAAATCGTTGATTCAATAAGGACCTTCCGTGATCGTTTAATAAAGGATATTGGAGAGAGCAATGTCACATACTTGGAGTACCCCGACGCGACTCACAATTTCCTCGAGTATACGTGGCATGAACCAGAGAGGTCCGAAGCGCTGAAGGAGATTGAACGTTTGTTGACCGACATTTTCGCGGAGAAAAGGAACTCACGGGCTCGTCCTTCGATTGACTCTCCCTGATCGAGGCTTGGTCGGTGTTCTTTTCCCGCTCGTTAGATAGTAAAGGTTTTCCTCATCGTGCATTTCTCCATAGCAGTTATGTAGGGGAAACGGGGGGAGAACCTTATTAGGGTAATTTGAAACCGCTGCGACTTGTCCGATTCTGCCTCATGCTCTTAGCATTTGTGACCCGGTAGAAATGGGGAACCAACTTGACGCTAAATGCTGAGAGGACCTTCCTCCATAGTCTTGTGTCTTGCTGATGTTTCTCTCGTCCGGGCTATCATGTTACATCACCGTTATACCAAACGGCCTGTCGAATCGGGACTTGGAATAATCCGATAATTCCCTGTATCATGCAGGATGTGTTGCTAGTACTGGTTGCTATGCGAAGATATTCTGTGCGCAGCACAAACTTCTACATCGACTAGTTCATAAGTACTGTCTAGGCATACTCTATAAGCGTACAATGCATCGTTGATCTCCACTACCACTGCAATGATAATTGGTCCTGGATCGTCCAAAGGCAATTAGCCTCTTTCGGGGGTTTATGCGTACAAATCACAGTATGCAAATACCTCAACCGCATAGCTTGGGATACAATCTCTCGGATGGATCTTGTGGGATCCATCCGCCTTGCAGTCCTTTTTCGTAGCTCCATTCATCCGCCGACTCTGTCTTCCAGGTCCTGATGAACAGAAGGTATAAGATAACAGGGTAAATGCACGCTACTAAGCCACATACCAGAATATCCACCCTTGTGCCGTCTCCCCAGCGTCAACTTGTACTTCCCAGTACCTACAAATTTCCGGACATCAGCCCAGATATCCCGCAGTCTGGGAGGGCGTCAACATAACAGTACTTACTGTCTAAGAAACGTCTTATAGGCGGCTGAGAAAGTAGTGGCATTTCCTGAGAGCCCAGTACAATTTCCAAACACCTGAGATTGGCCGGAGATAGTACCGTCCCATCGAGCACCAACGCCTCTCCCATTGAGCCAGAGAGCACAGTCCGTAATGGCAATTGACCATTCACCGATGATCGTCCAAATGTTTGAGGCGGAGAACGTAGACAGTGGTGGTCCGAGAGTACACGCCGACTAAACAGTGAATGGTGAGCCTACAAGGGAGTGAAAAAGAGTAAATGGGCATAATTACACTTATATGCTGGGCCCACGTAAATGCCAGCTGGGTATCGTTGAATATTTGGTATTCGTGCTGTTTGGAAGAGTAAGAAGAATGTCAGCAAGGTCGTGAGAGACGCACCACATCCATCAGAGTATTCGATGCAGATGGCTCAGTCAGAAACCCTTGCCAGCTTTGTACCCCTAGGAATGCATCTTCAATCACGACTGTTACATTCGCCCCAGCCACGTCTCGCACTACATCATACCCGCTTTGCCAGAAATTCCGTATCGTATCAGGCCATGGAGGACCAAGAAACCCAGAGGGCTCGTTCAACAATTCAATGGCATCCATCATCCCACCGACGTCCTTGGCGAGGAATCCTATGAGATCCAGAGTGCGTGTGACGTTCTGAGGGTTCAGACCCCATACGGGGTTTGAGGTGCGCTGACCAGAGTTGTCGTACCCATTCTGAGAGCCTGGATAATATTGTGTGAGTCTTTGTTGGGAAGGGTTGAGAAACCAATAACTGATTTGTACTAACCCGGGGCTCCGTGCAGATCGACAATCACATGGATCGCATGTTTCCGAGCCCAGCCAAGTGCTTGAACAAAAAAAGGGTATGCACCTGGATGATATGGGGCGACAGAGTCGTTTGTTGGGATGCTCCAGTATCCCAAAGGTATTCTATTTTTTTTTTCAGAGACTCCGCGTGAGAAAGGAGATAAAAATTTAAGGGCACCTGGCAAAGTTTAACCCAGCGTCTCTCATAGCTACAAAATCGTCTTCGGTATACCATGTCGCCCAGTGGGTTTCCAGCATTTGCTGAGTGGTATTGTAGTCGGTTAGTTGACCGAGCGTCCATTCGTCCACAATGTTCACGTTGTTCGTAGCTTGAAAGATAGAAGGTGTTATCCCTGTACATAATATCATGAAAAACAGCGAGCGCCGGCAACTCAGTGAAAACATACATGGTTCTAGCACGAACCAACCTCCTCTGGACCATGACTGATCAGCACTTCACTTACAGACCATCAGAAAAAAATACCGACAGGTTGACGCCTCTCACTTTAGTCGACGTATAATTGAATGGCTGCCAGTCTGACGAGTTGAAACTTCCGACTCCTGGAGCTGTAGCTGTTGGTCCCCGAGCAGGAGAAGTTTGAAACGGTGCCTGTGCTGTGAAGCCCCGCTGGCGCAATCGACACTTCTGAGCAGCTTCACATAGCCGAGATGATGATAGGAGCGACAATAGAAGAAGGGGAAGCAGTGATCGTGCCATTTCCAATTGATCAACCTGTTTGTATCGTGGCTATCGTGGCCCCTCACCGTGGCTGTCCTGTAGTACGTGGGGTCCACTGGCAGTGCAACGGAAAGACGACGAATTATATTTCGGGAAGAAGGGATAAAGAACGCAGAGATGAGTAATGACTGTACTATTATACACGTTGTTCAGGCGCTGCAGAACTTCATACTGTCCCGTAATTTGCCCACGACATGATCACGTGGTTGGGCCAACCATCGTCCCGACTCGTGTTTCTAAGAAAAGTGAAAGGCTGCTTCAAAGTTTTGTACTCGTGTATAATAATCAAAAGATGATACTATCCATCTATTAATACTCTACAGTAGTGAGTTCAACGCAAAGGTAACTAACACCCTCGATATTGCCACTTACACAAACTTGAATGGCGATTGCTCTCAAAGCACATGCATGATGTCCATTCCAAACCGTACAACAAACTTTGCGTCAAATTACAGCATCAGTCAGTATCAGGGCCATTCAGGTAACCCCTGCAATCCAGCATTTAATGCCTAGAGCTATGTCAACTAGGTTCCTGATTGCACCCATTCAATAAACGGACCTCTTTGACTCGTTGTTTACTGGATGCATCAAGCGAGTGCTTGTAGCCGCTGTGAACTTCTTGCATCTGGAGTAATGATGCGGTCACGGAGTCTAGGAACAGTAAGTGACATTATGTTCGTGGGCAATGGCGAAACGCACCAATATTTGACTCGGAGCTCTTGATCATCTACAGAAACAACGATAAACTAATACACTGATAATTGATAAAAAAACATACTCCTTTGACACTTGCTTCGTCGTCGGCAGTAAGGTACGGGCCGCTCAATAGATGCTTCTGGCACTCTGTTCGTCGTCGCTCCCAAGACCGTCTGAGCTCGTCAAACAGGTTCAGAGCCTGATTCCATGTCGCCGCATTCCAAGACTCGAGTTCCACCTTATGGGTCTGAATAAACTGCCGGGGATGCGGCTGCCCAGAAGGGCCCAATCTCCGTGACTGCGTGGACGATGGTGCCGTGCCACTCAGCACCTGGGTCTGCCCTCCCCAATCGTTTGTGTTGCCACCGGATCCATTATATGGATCAAACTGGCTAATAATGTCCTGCTGATACTGCTGAGGTGATACCGGGGGTTGCTGATTCTGAATGTATCCGGTGTATTGCGCCTGCAGCTGTGGCTGCGGCTGTAGTTGTCCACCATAGGCCTGTTGACCAAACTGTTGACCGTACGACGTATGTCCTAAGGGTTGATACTGCTGCTGGGTTGCAGCGTACCCCTGGAGACTTCCTTGGTTGTATGTGGCTGACTGAGGCCTTGTCTGGTTACCCCATTGCGTGTACTGTGGCTGACTCGGGGTGGCATATGGTGACTGCTGCTGGAATTGGGAGAGGGGGGGAGAGTATGCTTGGGATGGGTAGAGAGATGGGGATCCGAATGACTGCTGCGGCGTGTCATCTAGTGCTGGGAATCGATTTGATGCGCTGGATTCTAGGAAGGGGTTGTTAGCTGGTGAGGATTCAGAAGACGATGTGCCCCAAGGATTGGTGTGATACATGGTGGTTCAGAAGAAATTACACTAAAGTATAAGGAAGAGAGTACAGCCCTGAGCTGCGTCCACGTTGTAATTCACCCTGGTGGCCATCGCCGAGCCGACAAGTTGGACTTCTCCGCCAACCTACGACAAACCCCCTCATCTGCACAATGCCACTGCGTGTAGGATACGGTGCTTGCTTTGGCTTCTCAACTCGGAGTTTAGCTGACTAACTCGTTGGTCCGTCCCTGCAGTCCGCGAGCACTTTGCTAGCCCTCTCCTCCAATTTGCGGACGATGACAAGGGCCAGACGTTTAATCTGGTTGAACATCCAGGTAAAGTTGTTCACCCTGTATATATCTGATTTATTTCCTGCTCCACAGGTGGAACGGGCTCTCTCATATCTGCTCTACAGAACAACGAGGTCGATGTGGTCATGTATGTGAGTCTTCCTTCGAAGTCTTGTACCATGTGTTGAACAGACTTGCATGCGTTGGACATCTCAGTGCTCTCACGGACCCCTTGATTGCTGGCATAGCTCGTGGATCAGATGCGTACAAGCTAGTCGGAAGCTACGTCGCAACACCTCTCAATTGGTATGTATGTACCGCCTTCGAGCTTCAAGTTGCAACAATCCCTCCTCAGTAAGTAATACGCATATTTCCCAATAGGGCTGTCATCACTGGAACCAAATCCAAATACCACTCGATTTCGGACTTGAAGGATACCACCATCGGGATCTCTCGTCCGGGAAGGTGGATTTGAGTTAAATTTCGATTTTTGGTGGTTCACGCCCCTTCATTCTAGTGGAAGTCAGACGATGGCAGCTGTAATGGCTTTGCAACATAACTGGTTCCCCACGGACACTACTAACATCGCTAGCAAATTGAGCTTCAAAGGCTCGTCAACCCCTCGCACAAATAATTAGTCTAATCACAATAGTTGTCTCACAGCCAACAATGACATACATGGACTCATTAGCTCCGTGAACGACGGTTCCACGAGCGCGTTCATGTGGGAGTGGTTCACCACTAAACCGTGGGTTGACCGTGACGAAGCTAGATTTGTAAGTTGCGTTCCAGATCACAACACCTCACCGATATATGACGAATATGATTCCACTTCGTGGGGAATCTCAGATTGGATCCGTACTCACACCATGGCCTTCGTGGCTAATTGTGGCTCATCCATCAAACGAGCGTGCCCCTCCCGCAGAAGTCCGTGCTTTCCTCACTTCGCTCTCTCAGTTTGTCCGCGCCTTCGATAGTCAGGAAAAACGATCCGCCGAGAATATCGAATTTATCAAGGGCCGGTTCAATTACCAAGAAGAGGACATCAAGGTGCGCAGTCCGGTTTGTTCTCTGTGGTTATGAGGGAAAGATGTTTGAACAGTGGCTAATCTTTACCAATAAAGGCGTGGCTCTCCACTGTAGAATATCCCTCTCACTGCGGATCATTGTCCGCCAATGTTATCCAGAACACGCTAGAGTAGGCCCTGGCTCGAATTTTTGCCCGTCGTCTATCTTAGCTGATATTCTCCAGTGTTCTGGAAAAGGCGGGCGTCGTCGAGCGCCCCCCAAACGGCTTTAATATCGAACAGTTCATCCACCCAGCCGTCGCTCGGCTAGACTAACACAACCTTCGGAACACTACTATATAGTGCGGACCCAGCAAGGTTTATGTATTTGTGATGTATTAGCATCGTGCACGGCTTTGTGGTGTCTTCGTTTGTAGCATCTGAGATTGAGCATGCACACTCCCAAATGGAATCATGATGTGGCGTCGCAAGCCAGAAGGCTTGCGTCCCAGCAACACCTGTGGGTCACAGTGATACATCTCTGAACCATCAACCCCTCGCCCTTCCGACAGTGACAACCTCGCAGGTACTACATGCCTCACTCGGAAACTTTGCCATGGCTAATGCAATCACGTGCATCGTAACCCCGGGTGTCGAAGTGACGGTCCCACCAGTCTGGCCAGGTTATTTAGGAAAGTCGCGCCGCAATCTGTGGTGATTCTGTATCTCTCAGCCAACCAAAATATCGGTTAATATTGTCCCTTTCTCGGGTTGTGGCTGTTCTCACATGTAGCGCTTATTTTACAGATATTTACATCTACACGCAGCCCTAATCTGAGCTGATTTCCACTGGGGTGCAACCATTGCTACACCTGTGCCATCTGGCAAAACGTATGCCACCAGATTTTGAAACAAAGTCTGGTATCTTTGGATGTGCCAATCTTCCTAATGCATTCTTGAGCACTGATTTGCCAGTGCTCAAAGTTACTGATTATTGCCATTTGTGTAAAAGGTACTGAAACCTAATGTCGGTGTTTCTACAGTGTTCCTTCCTAGTTTCTCCTCTGCATTGGACGGGCCTTGGCACGTTATCTGGTTAAATTTGAGGCTGGTCGCGAGGGGACGATTCTCACAAGTCCTACCATAAGGCACTTTAAGTTAGGCTTGTGGTCATAGGTTTGAAGCATCTTCGGAAGCATTCTTATGTTACCAACAACTGTCGTTGACGATACCTGTCTTCAAACTGACGACTTTGGCCGGGGCCTGGCGCGTACTGCCCGCGGCCAAAATGCACCTGAGGTAGCTTGTAGCGACCCCACTTCCCATTTGTTTTCCAGCTAAGTTGTTTTCTTCAAAACTCATCAACTTGATGGCTAATAATTACGATCCGATCGAGTTCACTACAGTCACTTCACATCGCAACTGCATCTCTCCATGGCCAAGAGCGCTTTCCTTTGTCCTCCTTCGTATGTGTTCACGCCGTTTATAACCAACGAGGAATTATGTAGTGATGCAGGTGGATTCATGGTGAGTTAAACCGCAAAGCATTATGTGGCCCGAACTATTTGTTCACATTCATTGAATACTACGTTAATCGTCGTATTTCAACAGAATTTCTTTGCTGTTCGGAAAGTTTCCCCGCTACGCTTGTCTCCTAGACCAGGTCATATACATCTCCATCTGTATGCAGCGACTAAGGTCATTCGGCTTCTCTTGGGCAGCGCCGAGACCGTCAGAGTTCTGGTTCATACCAGGTACGTTTTCCATCAAAGCTGGCATTGCTTGGCCGACCATCTTCCGGTACAATTCAACCATGGGTAAGAGACCAGTTTCTGTAGGAAACATGTAGAACATGCCGGTTTACAAAACATCTGCTGATCTAGCTTACCGAGATGTGGATCTTGGTCCCTCGAGATAGGGAAAATTACGTTCCTCACGTTGACTTCGCTGAAAAGCCCCGAAGACTCAATAATTCCCTGGACCGCCGAAGCTGTGACACGTGGATTGATCTTCTTACGCTCCATAAATTCCTGAATGATTTTCCTGGCAACCTCGTGGCCAGGTTCGTCTCGGCACCCAGTTTCGCCGTCATCTAACAGCAGCCAGCCTCCAGGTTTGAGAAGCTGCATTGCGCGGTTGAGGACTTCTTCATATGTAGGAAGCTGTGGAGTCTGAATATCATATAATGGACAGCCGCAAAGACTCACATGGTGAAAGACGAAGCTCGCATGCACAATGTCAAACGACTGGGACTCAAATGGAAATGGCTTTGTAAGGTCAAGTATCTGGAATCGTAAATTTGGAGGCAAGGGTCTTCTCGCATGAGCAGTAATTCGGATTCAGTTCGAAAGAGCGCTGACCTCGATGGCAGCATGCACAAGTCAACTGCAAGCACGTCTGCATCCGGAAACTGTTCTGCCGCTTGTATAGCCCACGCTCCACTACCACATCTATGAGTTGTATTAGTCTCAGCCTCTTCTTCAGAATGGAACTGACCCCATGTCCAGAATGCTCATCGGTGAAGTTGATTTCTCGAGAGGGGCCAAGGAAAGTCTCCCTCCGAGGTAAAACTTGATAGCTTCGTGCGTGGCATCTAGCCTGCACAGACCAGATTTAGAATCTCTGACTCAGACGATGTTGATGACGCTGACCCACATTTCACGATCCTGAGGCGTGCCATGGTATGCGTCAGCCAACCCGCTAGTCTGAATGAAGGGTCCTGGAGAATACACACGCACACGGCGGTCAGTTCCAGATAACTCTTGACTTTGGTCCATAGCGATATCTAGCAGGATTGTGGGTGAGTGGATCGAGTATAGTATATACTGAGAGTCTGGTCGCAGACTCTTATATATATCAACGAAAAAGGGGTTAGATTATTATTATTAGCGGTACATAGCTCTATAGCACTCCATATAGTCCTTTTTGCAAGTACCTGTCCAGACTCATTGCCAATTATTGCCATAAACGTAGACTGCCGCTCGTCGGTCAGGCTCGAGTACCTTCGCAGACGTATTGCTTTATATAAACATAGACCTCAACTAAGGTACCGCCTATTTTGCATGACAAACAATACTCCGTGATCATGACTCCCCACCACACTAACCATAGATGCACGTGCATTGCGCCCCATATAAGTCTGAAGGCAGATAAACGTGTGCCGCACGATCCGTGACACTTACGGCTCATAAGACCGCCGCAAACTCTTAGTGCACCAGCGCAAGTTAGGTAGGGTGTGGATTGAAATGTCTGTGACATTCTTTAGTGTTCCCAGAAGAATGAGTAGCATGAGTTGAACCAGTCAGGCTAGACTGCACCAGTGATGAACCGAAAGCTGGGCATACGACGTGCTAGTTAACATGCGTTATATTCGGAGAGCAACCATGACGTATCGGTTGTTCCGAAAGCTGGATCAGGTGAGAAGAAGCGATACGAGGGCTGCACCAATCAAGGAGCCTGGTCGTGACGTTGTTGCTGTGCTACAGCCACGTAGCAGAGCAGTGATATCACAAACGAAAATTGAGCGAGTCCCGCAGACGGCTTTACGAATTAGCATCCTGTCGGAGGCGGTGTGTCTGCTAGCCATCAAGAATCCACCACTGCGCACTGTAGGAAGACCGGGCACTTACCCTAAGTACATTACATACCACGATCACGTTGACAGAGTGAGTGATACACTTCTTCAGCGTATCATCTAAGAAATCAACCTCGAGGACCATGCAAGTTGGAATGACATCATTCTCGCTTGTTGGCTCCGCCAAGTGTGCCGGCCGAAATCCAAATCCAAATCGGCCGAGATCAGGTACGCTGGTGTTGCAGGATCCAAACTTAGGGAACTTGCGAAGGTGATGTGTGGTGTGAACCTGCACCTCAGCTCTCGATAAACTTACCAGCAAGCATGGCGAGAGCATGTTGCAAGCCTGAAGCAACTGCAAGTACAGAAACTGGAGGTCAGTCCTTTTCGCTCAATGGCTGAATGCACACGTAATCATCGAACACAGCAGCCGTTCGTCGGAAACTGCGTAAATGCGATGAGGCAGGGAACATGCATGATGTTCAGACTGTCCTAGAGTTCACCATCACGCCTTTCGGGACGTCCGACGAGGAGGCCCAGTTGAATGAAGCAGTCAGCGAAGCGAAAGTGCTCGATAACATGAACCCTGCGCCGTCTCGAGTTATTGATGCAGGGAATGTGGTCGACGGCATCATTTCCACCACCAATATTACTCTCATCCCGACAATGGCGGCTTGGGATCCACTCTTGGACAAGATCAAGCTGTTTACCGAGATCGTGGATGGGATCTCCGAGGTATGGTTTGAATGCCGGCGGTCTCCTAGGTCATCTCATGTACACTGCTTGCTTGATTCTAGGTCCATCCTTACGCGAAAATGGCATGGTCTATCCTGTCTATTGCGCACAAGGTAGATCTATCACATGTGCCAGCTTGACAGACATATCTGACATCTGGGCAGACGATCATTGCTCAGAAGGACCGGGACGATAGCATCAATGAGCTGGCGAAGGCTATTGGAGACACCTATGCGTTCGTTCACTTGGCGGAGCCGTTAAAGAAAATTGAATCGCAAAGGTCAATTATCATATCCTTGACGAATCAGACGGTAGAGTGCAGTTACTTTATCCGCGACTATGCCAAAAACAAGAACTTCTGTATGTTGGACCCTTGCGTCAGGTGGCCATGGCTGATGATCTTTATTCAGGGAAAGAACCGCGAAGAATCTAGTGTCGGATGTCGACAACAAGGTCAAACAATACCAGGAAACGTTCAACAAACTCAGGTTGGCGTTACAGGAACACGCCGTTATTCATACTGAAATCACTGTCCTACGTGTTCTGGGTGTCGTCGGCGATCTCTGTGAGTTTCTGATTTGGGGCCTTTCCCGAGGCTAATACACCTTGCAACCAGCCGGGGAAGTTCAGCTTAATGACATGCCCTACGCAGCGGGAGCTGGTTGCGATCCTAAAAAAGGCTGTCTTCCGGGTACTCGCGAGAAAGTCGTTGGGGAGATCTGCGAGTGGGTCAACCAGGATGGCGACGACACCCCCCGGATATTTTTCTTGAACGATGTTGCGGGTGCCGGCAAATCTGCAATTGCTCACGAGGTCGCTCGACGATTTGACAGGCTCAAACGTCTCGGATCATCGTACTGTTTTGACCGCGCTCATCAGGCAGAACGCTCCCCCAAAAATGTCTTCAGCACAATTGCTCGTGGTCTGGCTGATCTGGATCCAGAACGCAAAGCATCGTTATTGAAAGTCGTTCGGGCGAACTTCGGACGACATTCGTGCCTAGTGTGCAGTTCGAGAAGTTCATTCTAAGCCCCGCTCAGGGCCTAACCGCCGTTGGACCGACGGTGATGGTCATTGATGCATTGGATGAGAGCGGAGACCAGGAATCTCGCGAGGGTCTATTATCTGTCCTTGGCGATGAAGCAGCAAAACTGCCGTCTAATCTCCGTCTTCTTATCACCTCGCGGGCCGAACAAGACATCCAGGACGCGCTTCTTTCGAAGAAGCATGTGCTGTCCAGGTCCATAAAGGATATTGACCCCAACCCTGCCGATGACGTCTCTCGCTTTGTGAAAGTCCAGCTAGGTCACCTTACCACCCTCGAGCACAAATGGCCCAATAATGGCTGGTGTCGATTATTAGTCGAGAAAGCTGAAGGTCACTTTCAATGGGCATCCACGGCTTGTCGTTTTGTCAAAGGAGATGGGAAGCGTGGTCGGGATCCTGTTCAGCAACTGCAGAAACTTTTGGTCAAGAACCTCCGTGGGTTGGATCAGCTATACCTCGGCATTCTCAAGCAGATCTTCGGGGATGACGATGACTTGACGGATGATTACGATTTCCAGCGTCGCTTTCACTTGGTGATGGGCTGCATGCTAATGGCCAGAGAACCGCTCTCAATGTCTGCCCTGTAGAGGTTGTGCAATCCTAACGAGTCGGGTACCGAGGTTCATCATATAGTTGGACCCATGGGCGCTCTGTTGAGGCTTCCTACTCGAGCATCTGACCCAATCAGTCTGCTGCACACGTCTTTTCGTGACTTCTTGACAGATCGCAGCCGGAGTGGACCATACTACATCGATACATCTTTACACCATGATAGCCTTGCGCGCTCTTCCTCGCGCGTGATGATGGAGGAACTCTGCTTTAACATTTGTCAGCTTGAAACTTCACATCTACGCAACAACGATATTGTCGACTTGCCGGCGCGGATCAAGAAGTACATATCATCACAACTTTCCTACTCTTGTCGTTTCTGGGCGGACCATGTTTCCGTCACGACCTTTATGCCTGATATAGGTACAAAAGTCAGCGAGTTTTTCGAGATTAAGCTACTCTACTGGCTAGAAGTTTTGAGTTTGCTCACGTTGGTACCCGTCGCATCGGCAGCCCTCTCATCAATAGTTGTGTGGAGCCAGGTAAGCGGCACACCCAAGTGCTATGGCTTTGATAGACAAGTTCTGACATGAGTCTCCAGGATAATGATACTACAGCATTCCTGACAGATACCCGCAATTTTGTAGCCGCGTTTGGGAGCGTAATCTCTCAGAGTGCTCCCCATCTCTATTTGTCGGCACTCCCGTTTGCACCTGAAAGGCCGAAACTATCTGAGACTTACCTCCCACAATTTCCACGGCTACTCCGCATCGAGACCGGGAAAGCGACGACATGGCTACCTATCCAAACCGTTCTGGTAGGTCATACACGGACTGTCTCGTCAGTGGCATTCTCGCAGGACGGCAAGCGCATTGTCTCCAGGTCTGATGATAACACGATCCGTGTGTGGAATGCAGACACCGGGGAGGGCATTTTAGCGCCATTCGAAGGCCATACCGACTGCGTGACGTCAGTGGCGTTCTCGCATAATGGCAAGCGCATCGTCTCCGGGTCTGATGACAAGACGATCCGCGTGTGGAATGCAGACACCGGGGAGGGCATTTCAACGCCATTCGAAGGCCACGCCGACTGCGTCACGTCGGTGGCGTTCTCGCATGACGGCAAGCGCATCGTCTCCGGGTCTGGTGGCCACACGATCCGTGTGTGGAATGCAGACACCGGGGAGGGCATTTCAGCACCATTCAAAGGCCACACCATCTGGGTCACGTCGGTCGCGTTCTCGCATGACGGCAAGCGCATCGTCTCAGGGTCTGGTGACAACACGGTCCGTGTGTGGAATGCAGACACCGGGGAGGGCATTTCAGCACCATTCGAAGGCCATACCGACTGCGTCACGTCGGTCGCGTTCTCGCATGATGGCAAGCGCATCGTCTCCGGGTCTGACGACAAGATGATCCGTGTGTGGAATGCAGACACCGGGGAAGGCATTTCAGCACCATTCGAAGGCCACACCGCCTGGGTCACTTCGGTGGCGTTCTCGCATGACGGCAAGCGTATCGTCTCCGGGTCTCATGACGACACGATCCGTGTGTGGAATGCAGACACCGGGGAGGGCATTTCAGCACCATTCGAGGGCCACACCGGCTGGGTCGCGTCGGTGGCATTTTCGCATGACGGCGAGCGTATCGTCTCCGGGTCTGATGACAAGATGATCCGTGTCTGGAATGCAGACACCGGGGGGGGGGGGCATTTCAGCACCATTCGAAGGCCACACCATCTGGGTCACGTCGGTCGCGTTCTCGCATGACGGCAAGCGCATCGTCTCCGGGTCTGGTGACAACACAATCCATGTGTGGAATGCAGGCACCGGGGAGGGCATTTCAGCACCATTCGAAGGCCATACCGACTGCGTCACGTCGGTGGCGTTCTCGCATGATGGCAAGTGTATTGTCTCCGGGTCTGATGACACGACGATTCATTATAACTATTCATACTAATACTCCTACTCATATCTATTAGAAATGGAAAAATGAATAATGTCTCCTGGGAATGCAATTCTGTCTCCACCAAACAGCCCGGTGTCACGTCACGTTGGGGCCTTTGTCTCGTCCACAATGCATTTCTGTCTCAACTTTATGTAGCTCGCCATGTACTCTACCAAAAAATACAAGTGCGGGCTCGTTTTGTTGCCTGGATCAAGCACACCACGGCAAAATTATCGGCCTTTTGATCGGTGCACAGTGGCACTAAACATGGCCCAATGTCGACGGCACCTTTTCTCAGGTATGGGCATGGTTAATTTACATAACCACCGACCGTCCCACGTTTCTATTTTGTTTCGCCTAATGCACTTGTCTTGGTGGACAATGTGGGACAAAGTTACTTGATTTCTCTCTGCTATATAATGGTCAGTCATTATTATGAGCTCTCTACCCATCTCAATCGCCATGCCATCTGGAAAACAACGTCCTGGTCGTCCCCGGCCCCTAAGAAGTTCCATACACGTGGACAGAAAGCCCGCAATGATAAGCTTTGGCTCATCAATGCCCTACAGAGCCAATGCAGCAGCCCACATTGACCAATGGCATGGATCCGACTGATTTTCGTGGCCAGAAGAACTCAGGCTCTAAGGGGAAACAAAGTCCTGAGGCAGTGGCAGTAGTAGTGCCGCGGGCAGGACATGAAGCGCGATGTCTCTGGCTTTGAAAGTAATGGGGTTTGTCGAGTAAATTGCTATTACAGAAACATACACCAGTTCATATTCATAATAATTGTAAGAGGCTCTTAGTTGGTGAAAGTGCAAGTGTGCATGCAATAAGTAGTATACATGGGAGTGAGAACATTATACAAGACAAAGATATACTTATAACTGAATCAATTTTGAAGATAGTATGAAAATATTAATTTTCCTGGAATGTGCTCAGTGAGAGCTTTCTATTGAGCCCAGGTTCAGATTTTTTGGTGGTGTTGGGGAGTAGGGGCTTAATGTTGAGACGGCTGGGTTATATTCGACGACAGGTGGCTGTTTGGCGGAGACAGAATCTCATTCCCAGGAGACATTATTATGCTTTGCATTAGAAATAGCTATCCAAGTATCTATTACTTTATATTGTAGTCTAATACTCTCTCATATGTATATATATCTCTGAGATGTTTAAATATATACAAATCTTCTAATAACATCTATTATTCTCCTTATAAATACTGCTATATATTCCTATATGTTGTTATTAATACTCTTATAATATATATTATATACTCATAAATGCTGTATCACATGACCTTTTTGATTAGCCTCCTTAGATCCTCATATCTCTTCTCCTCTGTCTGATATCTATTCCTGAACTTCAGCTTGAAGCTGAACCCGATTCCCGAAATTAGGGCGGAACACTGTAGTGGGTGCAACCTACAAAGTTGAAGCCAAGCCCCCAGTCCCAATCCTTGGCTTGGCCCTAGTCTCAGGTCAAGTCTTAAGTACAACTTATGTTCTAAACATTAAGACAGAGTTGACTGTATATACCTCATGCTTCTGGACGCCCCAGACCACAGCCAGGGACACCCACTTCCTAACCCTGCCTGCTCCAGTGACCCCTTACTACGTGTCAACCCTGATGCCATTCTGGGATGAGTGCCAAAGCTGCAGGTTTGGAAACTCAGTCTCGGGATCAAGACAGACTTAAGGATGGCTCAGTGGTTCAGGATGTCCTTGGACTGGGACCAGAGCCAAGCTCAGAATGGCTACAGAAGGAGGTTCCCCTGACAGCAGCAAGTCATCAGATGGAAAGTCCATAGCTGGTCCCTCAGAGCCAGCCAGAGATGAGAGCTCAGGGTCAGCAGACCATGTGTCTCTGTGGCCATTTTGTCAATGGAGACAGCCCACCAGGATCCATGCTTCCTGTAGGCCAGGCTCCGGGCTCACCTTCGCTCTTGCTGCGAGTATCCTGCACTTCTTGTGTCAAGCAATCCCTACCATCTCCCTCACCTGGGGGAACACCGGAGATACCTGTTCTTAGTGAGTCCTTACCTGATTGGCCTTGGTCAAAGTCGTCGCCGATCGTGATTGATGCCTCATGATATATGCATTCCCTGAGGCTCTTACATGCGTCAGGGCTATATCAGGGCGAAAGCGATAAGAATTCAACTTAGACTCAAGCTGCTTGTCTCTCAAAGCTTTGCAAGCCACAGCTTAGCGTTTGCCGGCCTAGTTTGCCTTGTCTGCCTTGAGGTGATGATCACAGGTGTGAGGGATCTGAAGCAAGTGGCACATGCAGTCCGTGCAATGGCAGAGTGCAGGTATGCGTGAACGTATGGATGTTGACAGTACAACGATGTAGCAGTTGTCACGCCAGATTTGTTGTCCAACAGTGACGCGTCAACAACGCATCGAGGTAATGACACGCGTGCCTGCAATATAGAACTATGAATATGATACTATGTATTACTTACACTACTATAGAAATTGATCAAGCAAAAATAACAAGTCCACATATATCCACTTGGATAATATTTGGAATATCGGCTAACATATAAGCCAAATATCTCGATAGGAGATATTTGGCAGATACTCAGAAGATATCTTGACTTTTACCAAATTTCTTAAGGAAGCTTTTTGGTTCAAAGTGCGGTGGTAGACATGCACCATTCACTAGTAGGGAGCGCGATCCTGATCCCGATACGAAAATCTAGATAAGTAAGAATCGCATAAGATAGAGGACAGCTAGACTCCGCAACCTCTAAGCGCCCATCCTTGCCAATGTGAGGCAACGCTTTCTGCGTTGCCAGCAAGACTCAATTAGGAAATCTGGTACCGTAAAATCATTTAGAAGACCTTTGTCTGTTTTCCTATGGTTTTGCTTTGTGGATTATTCTACCCTCAGTCTTGAAATATGACCAAAAAGTTTTTTTTGCTCCATTATCTTCAAATACATGTTTTAGATGCAGGGGACGAAAGTAAAATTTTTGACCTCTCGAAATTTGCCTCAATCCGGCAACTCCCGAGAGCTAGCGGAGTCTGAAAAGTAGTTCATCTTGAGCCTCTGGAGCTCTTTAGGACAGTAACAGCGCCTCGTTATCAGCTGTGAAGCTTTACTATGGGTCGCAGGAAGGCCAGGGACTTATTAAGGCTAAAAAACCTTGGTAAAAATGCGAAAAAGGTGACTTTTTGACTGATTCTCCCCCTCATTCAATGTGTCTTGAGCCCAATTCTCATTGTTTATTCCTCCCAAACTCCAGAACGCTGCTTTAGTTGTAGAAGAAGCCTCGCTGAAGCCACAAGAGCCAGAAGTTCAGCACAATGAAGAGTTTGATTCAAGCAGCTCGAGTTTCGGCACCCCTTCTGTGCACAGCAGCCGCAGCTCATCCTTCTCTGCCTCAATTGACTCTTTTCCCGATGAAATAGATGTCCATAATGATGTACAGCTGCTTACCTTCACCAAAAAGCTCCAGGATGGCATCAAAAATTTTCTTGATAATGCGAAGAAGAGAGGCCGGCCGTCTCATTATAGCAAGACAAACCCAGCCCCTCGCACAGAGCGTAAGCGCGAAATGGATTCAGAATCCAATACTATGATCCTCCGCAGTCACGGATACAAGTCAATCACGTCATATTTCAAGAAACGCCGGATGTCGCATGGGTCCAGTCAAGACAGTGAGATGGACTGCATTTCAGTGGGGAGTTTCTGTGCCAGACAAGAGGAAGAGGAGACAGAGACAGAGATACACAAGGAAGAGGAGGAGGAGGAGGAGGAGGAGGAGGAGGAGGAGGAGGAGGAGGAGGAGGAGGCGGCAAGTCAAGACGAAGCAACAAGCAGAGTCGAAGCCAGGAATACGATGGCTACCATGGAAACCGAGAATTTGGTTCCATGCACGTCAGAAATGGAACTGGATGATGACTGGGATGATGAAGGTGATAACAGAGATTATGACGACAGCTAGCGTACACCCATCAATGCAACTCGACAAGCTTGGGCCCAACTCCCGCCCTGTGACTCACCTGAGATCAAAGCCGCGATCACGAACCTCACTGGACGTTCAAAGGAAAAGACACTCGATGTCATCTTCCATGGCCGCATGCTTGCAATGCTCGCATTTTTGCGACTTTATACTGCAGGCAATGGCTGGCAGGAAGCATCATTAATAGCATCAACAGCTTCCAGAAAAGGGAAGGGACTTGCGCGGTCTCTATGCAAATGGGTCTGGGAATATCTGGCCAACAATGACCAGTTGCCAGTCAGCTTCTATGGAAAGCACATCCAGTCCAGACTCGAAGATGAGGATCTTGCCGAAGAACTGAAGCTCCACCTGCGATCTCTAGACAAAAAATATCTGCGGGCCATCGATGTTGTGCATTACCTAGAACGCCCAGAGGTCAGGTCTCGGCTCAAGATCAAAAAAACACCAAGTGAGCGCACTGCACGTCGTTGGATGAATGCCATGGACTACCGATATGGAAAGGCACCACATGGCATGTATGTGGATGGGCACGAACGTGCTGATGTCGTGGAATATCGTGAAGATACCTTTCTACCATTTTGGGCATCAATTGAAGACCGGATGATGACCTGGTCAAATGAAAATGATCCCATTTACCCGCGTGCCATGCCAACCTTCCCAGAACAGAAGCGAATAGTATTGGTGACTCATGACAAGTCGTCATTTTATGCAAATGATCGGCGAAAAACGCACTGGGTACATACTACGGAGACTGCAGAACCAGTCAGAAAAGGAGAAGGAGCCTCGATAATGGTCTCAGATTTCTGCTCCCCGGATCTGGGCTGGCTTAAGTCCAAGGATGGGTAAGTTAACTACAATTTCAAAGGAAAAGGCTCAGTTTCCACTACAGCACGAGAGAAGCTCGTATATTATTTAAAGCAGGGAGAAATCGCGATGGCTATTTTGACTGTGATGATTTGTGTTCACAGACACTACTCGCCATTGAGCTTTTCGAAGACAATTTCCCAGGAACTGCGGTTGCCGCATTTGGTTTCGACAACGCACCTGGACACCAGAAGCGGGCTGACGATGCCCTTTCTGCACGTCACATGCCAAAATTTCCAAAATTTTGGCTCGGGAAAAGTGGAAAATGCAAGATGGGGCCAGGAAGACTTCCAAATGGAGAGCCGCATGACTTCTATTTCCCAGAGAACCATCCCACCATGCCTGGCTGGTTTAAGGGTATGAAATTAATCATCGAAGAACGGGGTTTCAAGGAAGAAGGCTCACTTCCAGCCCAGTGCAAGTCATTTAAATGTGCAGATCCAACTGCTGCTTGCTGCTGCCACCGACTTTTATTCAACCAGGAAGATTTTGCATCTCAGAAACCCAAGATTATCGAGCTTGTAGAGTCTCACGGACACATAGCGTTCTTTTACCCAAAATTCCATTGCGAGCTCAATTTTATTGAGCAATGCTGGGGGGCTGCAAAGTATGAGTATCGGATGCTCCCACCAACCCAAAATGAGGCTGCAATGGAACAGAATGTCCGAATGTGCCTAGATAAGGTAAACCTACTTAAGATGCGAAGGTGCTTTCCCCTCCTTATTTTTCTATGGAAACACTAGCTCACTGTGAGGATATGATACAGGTTTGCTAATCGTTCTGCGAGATTCATGGATGCTTACCGAAATGGGTTGAATGGCACGCAGGCAAGTTGGGCAAATCGGAAGTATCATGGACATCGAGTTCTTCCTGATTCAATATTGGAGGAGCTCTAATGCTTTCTATAGTTAACTGAGTATATATTATTAGATGCCACAGTAGGTTTGGGAACCTCGAAGTTACTTGTTTACGGGCAACGACATCCGAGGTAGATTTTTGCCACCTTAACCCTAACCCTGATATTAGTCATGCGCGCTTAGAGGTTGCGGAGTCTAGCTGTCCTCTATCTTAAACGAATCATGCATGGACTGCTCGCCAAAGATAATTCTGCTTCACCATAGAAATATACACACGTCCAGGAATAAGCTATATAAAAATATACACTGCTTCCGTATAAAAATATACACTCGTCCAGGAATAAGCTGCAACCCCGATACAAAAATATACGCTGCTTCCGTATAAAAATATACACTCGTCCAGGAATAAGCTGCAACTTCGATATAAAAATATAATCCCATCCATGAGTAGGCTGCAGCTTTAGTCCACGGATATACTTACATTAGCTTGCAGCAAAACGTGGCTACTATCATTAGCGTTATAGCGCTGCGATTCGTCGATCAGCCTTTTTTCTTTCAAGATTATTCAAGCAGATCACGTACTGCATATACTTCTAGGCCCCGCAGGGGCCACAAGTGCTGTACAAAGCCAAGCCTTCAGACGGTTCGGCTCTTCAGACTTCAGTGCACACCATCCTAGACCCGCGAGATTTGGACTACCTCGATCCAGAAGTCAGCGAACCTAGGCTCTAGGCCTAAAGTTACCTCCCCAAAAGTTCAGGCGTCAGGACCGCTGGCCAATTCCTGAGCTTCAGGCTTCTCAATAGTTCGTTCTGAACATTCACTGTCCCTGCTACCCCTGTTGACTTATATAGAATAAATTAGGAGGGTCCGATGCGGGGTGTGGTGTCGTCAGAATTACGCGTTAAACCTCGATTCGGTAGTGCGGCGTGCGCGGGGCTCCCACGCTGATCACCGCTCCGTCGTTCTAGCGGAATCAACCAGGGATAAGCCGAAGCCACGTGGAATATCAAGTAGAAGGTCGGGGATGATTCTACCATTTATAACACGGCTTCTGAATCTATTAATCGAGGAGGCTACCCGCAGGACGATAGAAATAAATATCAGGGAGCGATCGAGGACCTGAAGCTAAGAAGAGACATGAGGAAGATCGGGCCTCTTGTGACGAGTCGAGGGTTTTGTCTACAACATGAGAGGTGTGATGCAATGTAATAGCTTTGGCGTATTTGTGGGTGCTGGAAGTTCGCCTAGGGAATAATAGCAGGTAGTAGCTTCCGAAGCGGACAGCACTGGCAGTATCAGGAGAATAATCGATGTGCCCCGGATTCGGAGACGTATCCCTGAATAGGATCTCGCATAGCATGTTTGTGGTTTGCGTGGTGCGGACCAGAATTGTGTTATACTAGCCTGTCAGAATGTGTCGCCAGACTGCCGAGAAGTGAGTTGGAAGTTAGGGGAGGAATCAATTCGCGAAGATGGGGACCGGGTTCGCGAAGGCGTCGCCATCTCAATTGCGCAAAGCGAACAGAACCGATTCCAAGATTTCCACGATGAGTGAGGTTGTGTGCCACAAATGGGAAAGACTTGGGTGGGACACGACCGTCCACATTTTACACAAACTGGCCCCTAGCGCCGACTGGAGAGATGTCCTGGGAGTCAGTGTATGAACGTGTATATTAGAGCGTCATACAGGGCACCATAAGGACAGTGAATCCCTTCATGCACGCCGACCGTGTTGGAAAAACAGTGCGTTGACATATAAAGTATGCCGGTGGCGATGACCGTGACGTCAGTGACACCATCTGGCATTGATCACCATGTGCAGTAGCCACGCTGCATGGAGCCGAACCGATACGTGCTTCTAAACTTTAGGTTCCCGATGGAATGGGGCTTCCTAGCCTACGAAGGCAAGGGTCGTCATTGCCATTATAAATTCCCTTTCCGGAAAAATTAAGAGACGGAAGCACAAATGGAGGTTGCAGATCAGCAAGACTGATATGTCCATGGTATGTATTCATTACCCCCGCCAAAGAAAAGTGCCGGCTGCATACCTTAACTGCAATCCGGGGTTCACAGGCTCCCTGGATGGAAACCATGACCGCCGAGTAAGTTCTCCGCGGGTCTGTTTATTGAATATTGAATCCTTACATGGCAGTGGTTACTGTGACCCTTTGAGAACGTATTCAAGTGATTGCTGGACGATCTCAACCGCCGAAGCAGGGACAGGTGGACACCGCACAGCTATAATAATCACCCCTATATTTAGACGCACAGCTAATTTTGTAGGTGCTAATTTGCTTTATCTCAGATCCCGAAGTAGTACGCTTCGGCGTCCGTGCACTGCATGTAATCACCCATCCGGAGTCTTCGTTACCGTTTCTCTACGGGTTGGAACCTTTGGCGCACAGTGACTATACGCAAATTAGGTTTGCCCATCACTAGTACTAATCCATCTATCTCGCACAGTCAGCTCTGATCCGATATTCATAGCAAAATGTTTTCTTTCTCCGAGTCCGTATCGGAGAAAACCCATCAACATCGTGTGGACAATTTATGTGACAGCCAGTTGGAGATCAGGATTATTGGTCCATGCGACGTACACTACTGCCATTTAAGCTAGACATACTCATGCAGGTAACACGCTGATTATGCTGATTAACTGCCGAAGCGGTAGCTGAGAAGGTGCGTCCTTCGAAGAGCCGTCTAGTGTTGAGCGGGAAATCCTCATATTCCGCCTCCCGGGATAGGAATCTCTACCCCCAGTGGAGCCCCAGTTTTGGCGCCTTGGCCTTGCGGTGTCTTCGCTGCGGAACACGGTGCGTATTCATAATGTTTGCGGCCCTGCTCTCATTGCCGTTACCTTTGTTCTTACTACCATATTCCGTCCCGGCTATAATTCAACTCCAAACGCGAGCTGCCGGGCTGTTCGTGAGGCCGTCGTACGCTTGAGGTATCCTGGTGGCACCGTGACTAACATTCCGGTCGGCGGGTTACTTCACAATCCATGCCTTCTACATTACTTAGCTTACTCTCATCCCCGCTATTACAGTACAGCGAAGGTTCCTAACAAAAATACGTTCCGTGAGATTCAATTAATTAAAATCTCATATAAGTCTCCGTTATTTTAGCACCACACCGCGAAGCTACAGCACATAAGAGACCTAGCAGATATCCTCATCTAATGATTTAATTAATTAATCCTCCACGTATATCAACGTCAAAGGCGCAACACTTGTAACTTACAGTAATCAAAAACCAGGGGTTTATCTGAGTTTATCTCATAAACGTTCCAACCTAGTGTTGAAGAACTAGACGAGTGCAATAGCTTGCGACATTTCTACTCATACACATCTAGAGGTATGTGTTCTAACGACTGTTGTCCAAGACATGGAATACTGTACCATTACGACCATAGGTTCAGATCTCGGCGGTGTGACATGAAATTTTACCTAGTTCACTGGTTCAGAGGTAACCGTGACACGTGACTGAACTTGAATTAGTTCAATGAACACCATATGCGGTCCATCCTTGGATGGACTCAAAGTGCGAAAAAAATTTGCTATTTCGGACTTACTCAACCTGTAGTTCAGACCTATGTGTGACGGGTGACTAGGGGTCTGGGAGTTCAGGTTCAAGGGGTCTTGTGACGCGTGACTGAACCTATGGTCGTAATGGTACAGTATACCCGAAATTTTGAGCTTCTTACTCGTGAATGAACCTAGCAAATGTTTGATGTATGAATTTGACTGTGATGCATGTCATGCTTCAGCCAATTTCTGCGCGAGATATATACACCTTCATCGCCGGGCGAAATCATCTCAAAGTGCAATGATGCCTGACAAACATTTTCAAAAACCAGATTCCAATCCTGTGGACTGTGACGGACGACCTAACAGAACGGTGGGTTGGCCTGTGACGGGGGGAATCTAGGCCGTGCCGGTCGGTATCAAATAATCAAACGCGAAGCACTTGCCAGGTACCGTTGTGACGCGTGACGGACTACAACATGTACACATATTGATTATTTCTGTATGGACGTATACTTACTTGATGCCAATTTATAAACGAGAGCCGAGTTTGCTTCGAATATGGGTATATGTATACGCCGCGAGTTTGCAATCATCGCGCGTAAACCCTTCATGCTCTGAAACGGCGCGCAACCCTCGGAAATTTGAAAAAAAAAAAAAGATCGCGCGGCGCAAGTATGAAATAATCATTTTGCAAACAAAACCTCATGAGCCATGTACCGCCAGGGCCATGCTGCCACACTGGGGGCAGTTGAACAGTTATCAGGCACACGCGACGGGAGGTACCGCCTGCCGGAAAATATTCATAGCGCAGTGATCCTCCTAATGTCGCCAAGCTTCGCTTCGCTGCCAGGATAACATGTACCAACAGCGTCGCGCCTAGAAGCAGTCTCCCGAGCAAGGAACGACATGCGTGAGAGGGAAATAAATACGACTCACGTGTGCCACCCCCAATAGTGAGCTTTGGGGAGTGTCAGCATGCACACGGTGTTACTTCTGGTGCTGATGTCGCGGGACCCAAATGATCGGTTGAGGCTTGATCGCTTCGTATTCCACCGCCTGTCCATGTCCCCGGGCGCAAAGCTGTTCTGCCGCATTCCCTGCCGAAGGCCCTGCAATCGAGATCCGTCCTTCTGATCGCTCGCCTGACACAAACACCTCTGAGACACCCGTAGATCGCGATAAAACCAACCGGGTCACAGAGAGGCGCGTAACGAGACGCAATCTCGATGTTGGTAATAGACCCTGCCAAAATAACCGGTGAACAAGCCATGGCCACAAGACCAAGTCTACACGCTCTGCTGCCCGGCATGTCAAAGAGGTTAGTCACTGCTCTGCTACATCATCTCACTTTCCAACAGTGTCTTGTCCGAGTCGGCGTGGTTTGGAGCACGAGACCAGCTGCAGAGCATGAGGACTGCATCCCCGAGATTGCTGTGAGCGTGTCTTACAGCTTCTAGCGCAGCTGGATCTGTTAATTCCCAATGGGAAGTCGCCATCATAGGTTGCTGCACTGATTCCGTTCTGGTCGTGGCTCCAGACGACGTCACCGCCAGACTGATGTGGCCATGGCGTACAGTCAGAGTGAGCATCTCTAGAAGGAGGATTCCGATATATGTTCTCGCCCGGGTCGAAGGCGTCAGTTGTACAACTGTCCATGTGTAATGGCAGTGGAGAGCGCTGCTTGGCCCGTGCCTTACCCGATTAGCAAATCGATCTAAAAATAGCTGCCTCCGCAGTTAACCTAATTGGGCGTTCTTCCAAATGTTGCAAGTCTCACCAGTTGTATCGAATACTGACTTATACGGCTAGTGGTGAGTTTGTTTGCGCGCAAATTTGAAGCCACAGGTATTATGTATTACTCCCCCTCGGCCCTCCAAATGTCGGTTAAAACCGCCTTTCGGGTCCGGATAACTGCTTCGGCATCATTGTTTTGGTTATTGCTTCATTCCTCTTGCTGTTCTTCCGAGACCTGCATATCCTGGCCATATTCTCGTACTACAAGCCGATGACTTGGTCCTACCAGTTCCCAGCTCCCTCCCCCCCGCTTATGCCATACCCCGGCAGCGCTTTTCTCGGACATCACAAAACCTCACGGAGAAAACATGTAAGCACGATAATCCAGTGACCGCGTCTTTCTTCCCGAGTCGGTGTTTCGAGTCGGTAGCATCCTGCCCCTGATCGATTTTTCAGTTCTCCACTGGGTGCGTGCGCTGACGCCCGAAACTGTGGGGCTTGGCGCCACTACTTAACTGCCGGGGTCGCGTCCAACTTTCGCTACTGTTCACCCAGTCTCGGGCCCCCTCTGTAGCTTCAACGACATGTTTAACGTACGAGCCATTCTTACCGCCGTTCTCTTGGCCTCGAGCGTGCTCGCCGTTCCCGCCAACGACAAGTCGTCGGATTCGGCGTCTGCCTCGTCCACCGCATCTTCTGCAGCCTCTTCTGTGAGCTCAGCAGCGAGCGCGGGAGGCAGTTCGACACAAACCTCCAGTGCCCCCGCCAGCAGCTTCACCGCTGGACTCGCCAGCGAGGACCCCAACGACTCATTTTTCCAGCAGTTCCAAGACGAGCAGCCCGAGCCCGTTCGAGGCTCCCTCGGTGCTCCCATCCTCGGCCCTCAGAACATCCCGCTTGACAGGTGCGTTCGCAGACGTTGAATCAGGATCATTTCTGATGAGGAGCCAGGCAATCTCCCGACTTCTTGGCTCCCCCGAGCACTGACGCCGGTAGCCTCGACAATGCGAAATGGCCTTTCAGTCTCTCCCACAACCGTTTCCAAACTGGTGGATGGGCTCGTCAGCAAAATAGTGAGCCGCTGCACCCCTTACGCGTCTCTTCAGCGTACTAACTTGCTCGTCAGTTGGTACCATGCCACTTGCGGTATGTTCCTCAAGGAAACATGAGCGTGACCTCTTTTTGATCCGTATATAGACTGAAATGGCTGGTGTAAATATGAGGTTAGAACAGGGTGCAATTCGGTGAGGCAGTAGTAGCCATGTCTAATGCCCGGTCTCTATTTACTAACTACCTATGCGTGCAGGGAACTTCACTGGCACTTGACGGCAGAATGGGCCTACATCCTCGCGGTACGTTCTGTTGCCTTTACCTTTGACTTAACCACTCACTTCTCCACAGGGTACAGTCCGTGTCACGTCTGTAAGTCCCAACGGTCAAAACTTCGAAGCGGAAGTTGTCAGTATTTCACAAATGTCTACATGAATATCACATAACCACCGCTTGCAGAACCCCGGAGACATCTGGTACTTCCCGCCCGGTATCCCCCACTCTCTGCAAGCGACAAACGCAACTCAAGAAGGTGCCGAGTTCCTTCTGGTGAGTCCAGTGTCAGACGGCGATTATGATTTCCTGATGCAGTCCCCTACCAGGTCTTCGATGACGGTAACTTCAGCGAGGACGACACCTTCCTCCTTACCGACTGGTTGGCGCATATTCCCAAAGAAGTCCTCGCCAAAAATTTCATGGCCGACCAGTCTGCATTTGCGCACATCCCTGCAAAGCAACTCTATATCTTCCCCGGCGTTTCCCCGCCACCAATTGCCCAAGATCAAGTTGCGGATCCTCAGGGACAAGACGCGATCCCGCTCACCTTCGCATGGTCCAAGTCGCCTGTAACCTCCGTGCATGGCGGAACTGTGAAGGTAATCGATTCCACGACATTCACAGCGTCAAAGACAATCGCCGCGGCAGAGGTTACGGTAGAAGTTGGCGGTATGAGGGAACTTCATGTGAGTGTAACTCGAGTTGGACATTCCCGGCTCGTTATTAATGATTCCGTGTAGTGGCACCCTACCCAAGGTACTTTTAAATTTTTGAGAACAGCACTACATTTCTAATACCGAAACTACCTTAGCCGAATGGTCTTTCTTCATGTGAGTATTCGCTGTTGTGTCCATGTCTTTGCGCTCAACTGACCCCGGGGAATGCAGCCAAGGCTCAGCACGGATGACCATCTTTGCGGCCAATGGCAATGCTCGAACGTTCAATTATGTACAAGGTGACATAGGCTACGTCCCAGTAAGTCAAATGCCTCGCCCCCCCACGGCCAATGCTCACCGGCTGGGTTCTACAGCCGGCTAACGGACACTACATCGAAAACATCGGCAACGACACGCTCCACTTCCTCGAGATCACAAAGACCGGTGAGTGGCTTCCATAACAGGATCAAATTCAGGGATGGTCTGACACTCGGGCATTGTCCTCAGACCAATTCCAAGACATCAGCCTTAACCAGTGGTTGGCCCTGACACCACCCGAGCTCGTCAAGGCACATTTGAACATCGACGACGCGACAATAAACTTGTTCAACAAGAGCAAAGTCTTTATTGTGTAATGGGCACTCTACGCTCTTGGGGGACGGATACCACTGGCAGTCGAGCCTCGACGCTTGAACACTTGTCTGATTTCACGCATTAATATTACTTATGTATGATGTACCACGCCATCCATTAAATTTATGCACTGTATGCGGACCCAATACAGAATTTTCACCATTCGCTGCACGAGATTGATATTACATTACATTGGTGGTTCTATTCGCATGGCTCGGCCTTTCTATGTATGTTTTATGCATTCCTCGAGCTAGTCGGAAAAAGGATTACCAGACATGCTATCCTTGTGATTAAGAACAGTCAAAGTTTCAGAACGGCGTGCGGCCTCTCACAAGGTCACATACTGTTTCGGACACAATACATGTGCCGATATGAAGTTCTGTTATATCCTAGCCTGAGCACAAGTTGCTTGTCGGCTGTCGGAATTACATAATTATGAGCACGCGACGATCGATCGGGGTCAGGGCCGCGGCCAACGTACTGTATGGTGTTCTAGCCATCACAACTGGCTGCTTAGCTCAGCATTCCGAATCACCAGAGAATTCGAAGGCTGTCCACTGATTGAAAGCCGGGCCGAGTAGCCGTGGCCTGGAATTTGAAAGACCCCATCTCCGCCGCTCCGCAGTGCGCTTAATTGCAATACATACCCCTCACCAAGCCCCACTGCGAGCCGGTGCGATTCGTAGGCGGGTTCTGACCTCCGTAGCGCCTATGTTAATCACGTCTGTGAAAAACCTACTATTTGCAATAACGCGGGATCCACACCATATTCTCAATCTCGTGACAAGGTCCATGCTTGTGTCTTGTGATGATCTCGGCTACCCTCGGCCCTTATAGATTCGCTTCGTCCAACCGAACAAGTCGATCAAGGACGTCGGAAATCTAATACACTCTCCCCCAGATTCCGATCAGTAGATCATTGCGCGGGGAAGGGCCTGACCTAACTCGGTCAAGGTGGAGATCGGCAATATCCCCACGCTCACCTGACCAACCCGTTTGTGTACGCTCTGCTAATAAAAACCAAAACATCAGTTATATATATATATCCAGGCACCGGCTTATTTCGTGACGGTGAGCCGCACCCCAGTGACCAGGACCAGTCGACTGTTACTCGCACCGGCATGAACGCGGAACCTTTACCAGGTCCCAGAGCTGGCTTCGAGGGATGACATCCGCCTGACTTGATGTGTTGTCAGCTCTGATGTGCCAGTGGTCGTTAGTAAACCAGGGGCTTAGTGTTGAGGCCGAGTTGTTGCAGTGATGAACTGAATGAAAATTTCTCGCGGGGGGTTTCCAGTGTTGAATCGTCTTGATTGTAAATTTTATACTTGCGAAATCCACAGCACAGGCTGCGACACTCCCGTGGAATTGATATTGGCACAGCGTGCGAACGTTGAACGTTGAGGGGAAGTCCCAAGTCGGGGTGGTGTTCATAATCTCTTGGGCGTAACCTTACCAGGCTCTGCAGCATATCTCAACTGAACTGAGGGGTATCAGAAAGTCTATATTCGCAGTCGTACCTGAAAATCCATAAATAGCAAGTTTCTCGACGCGGAAACAATCTTAATGATGTGGTCCATGAACGGTCAGCTACAGCCTTGCGAACGTGAAATTACTCACGCGAGGAGGGAATAATAAGGATATCCACGAAATATGTGTCCAGCCGCTTTGTGTCATCCAAGCCGACGAGAAGGCCAATATCAAGACAAAAACGATATTACCAAGTTGCAGTGCGGTTGGATGTTTAAACCAATTGCTTACAGTTGTCGGGTCGAACAACTATAACCGCTCCTTCCATCTTGTCAATCACAACTTCTTGTAGGCTTTGATATCACCCCTATGACCTGGAACAAAACATATCAGTATCTGATGAGCGAGCCGAACATAGCTTGCAGTCACACACATGAGGCCCCATCACAAAATATTTTGTCGTGGTTATGCGGCAGGAATATGGAAGGTTGTGGGAATCAGTAAAGTTCAACATCCATTCTGGGAGATGAATAGAGTTTATGGGTCAGTGAAAAACATGGATGTGGAATTCTGGCGGTGAACAAACGTACGGGTAATCAAGACGTCAACAATGGAATTCTGGTATCTGGCGGCGGGGGTGTAACGGCAAACGATGCTTTCCGACGATTATAGCAAAATTATCGCTCACACGTTCTGCTACTCTCCCAGAGGAGACTAGGATACGGATCCAGTGCGTTTTGTTAACAACCACCTGGGCTGAAGGAAGGGCCGTCGTTTCCCCACAAATACATCCGAAGGTGAATATCACATGTAAACAGGGCCAACGACAGTCAGGAAGTAATTGCTTACGCGTGACAATTTCAGGCCGAGAAAGGTCCCATTGGGTTAGTGGAGACTCACAGGGCAGTCGATCGGCATCCCAGCGCCAAACCGGTTGCTTTGTGTGCATGAAGTTAAAGTTAGGGACGAGGCGGTCAGCGGGCTTACGCATGTTTGAAGACCTTTTTGAATTCATCAAGGGAGACGCCGGGGCTCACAGCGTCCACCTCACTGTCATTTATTCCTGGCCTCCCACTGAACAGCCGCGAGAGCTATCCGTTAAGAGACAATCAGTCACGGGTAGAAGAATAGGAGACACTTTATAATAAATTCCATGAGATCCTGTGCGACCATTCGCCGCTCGAGTGGATATGTCTATCGTCAACGACAGGCATGTATAGCGTACCATTCATTGGCCTGCCTTGGGCGAATGGGTATGCGATGCGTCGGCAGCTAAGAAGATACCATGTCCTTAGGCGAAGGATTCGGCCATGACGCTGTCCGACAGCATAACCTGTGTACCATTCAATTCCCTTAATGTCAGAGTGTCTAGTAGAAACGAGTATACATAGCAGGTGATTACCAGACAACAAAACACAAACCTGGGGACAAGATGGTTCGTGCCGTTTCCAGGGTGGACTCTGGCGTGACCCTAGAACAGTCAAGACATGCCCCCGGTCCCAATCTGACGCAGCAATGTTCAGGTCGATGCATCAACACAGGGAACGTAGCCCACTGCATGGGAAGCTGGTTATAAAGTCGTGTCACGTTCCTGTGGTATAACCATTACTGTGCCATGGCTCACCGAATGAATTGCAGCTCGGGTATGTATGTCATGCTGGGAAGTCGATGAGAGAGCTTTACACCGCCGTACAAGTGGCCAAGGCTCACAAAGTTGTGAGTGTGATACCCTCCCTGACACCCCAGACAGAATCTTGAAGAAATTGAACATTCGTCAAGTACTTATAGTGAAATGTCAAGGCACGTATACTCTTCAGCCCCTATCCCAAGTTGGCGGCGTACCTGGGAGTATGCACCATCGGATCCAATGAGATACTTTGCTGACACCATCTCCATGCGCCCAGCTAGAGCCGTGGGGCTTGATTCATGATCACTTTTGTCACCGGACCATGAGTTACTCGAAAGGGATTGGTATATCCGGTGTGCTGTGCTTCCGCAGAAATTAATCAAGATCGATAGATGCTGGAATTGGCTTCATTGAGGTCACCTGCCTGGGAAATTGAAATTACGGTCAGACAGCATAGATACAGGCCCGCATGAAACAGCAACGGCACCTGGTAATCAGGTGTACGGGCCAGGTGCCGCAAGGGAATTCAGGGAGGATTATCCCAAATGTCGTGCCGAGATTCCTGATTGGGCGAGAGCCAGGGTTCACCAAGGTATTCTTGTTTGCGCTGAAGCCTTGGTAGAGTGTGTCGAGGTTATCTGTTAAGACTCCTTCGACGCGAGCCATAGCACATGCTCCCAGTCGGTAAGCTCGCCAAATTTCTCTTGATAAACTGGGAAAGAAAAAATCTACGTGCAAGTTAAGATGGTGGTGTGAGCGATAGGACCGATGTAAAATGTGCGACAGAGACGAGGAACGTATGCATGTAAAGAGGGATAGCAAGCAGAGTAGGCGTCCCAGTTGTAATTAGAAAGCGCACTACAGGGGTGTGTCCCACGATTATGAATGAACCTGTCCTGTGTACTGGGAGCCTGATCGAGCAAAGCTATAGGTATGGCGCATTCTTATATTGCCCACCAAGATACCGACGCTCTCGAACATCACCATTGTGTGTGCCGTAAGGCCACCAGCTTGTGCTGTGTGGGGCGCCTGTCGATGATTCGCGTGATGAAAAGTTGGGGGGTAATAGTGACTAAAGGTCTGACGAACCTGACGCCCAGATTCGCATCATTGCGCCTGTTAGCCCGGCACCAACCTTTGAGAATGTCTGCGGTCGAAGGCAAGTCTCCTTCGGCGGCAGCCGCTATGGGAAACACCTGTGAGGATTGTTTAGCGCGAGGATTGTTTAGCGACGGCGAAAAGTACTGACAGGGCTCGTGTAGGATACACATTCACCAAGTTCTAGGTTGAATATGTATGCTTACGCACTGACGTTGGCGTTGCAGATCCACGCGCTACTCAATGGGCAGGCCCTCCACGCTGACTTTGCAGCTAGTACGCCATACCTTCCTTTAAATTTGCGCGTCTCTAGAGCAATTCCTGGGAGTTCGAAGGCAAAGCACGCAAGGATACACAGCTAACATTCTAATCGATGATCCCATTGAATCGAGTGTTTTTGCTATGGATACTGTATTAGCTCAACTGAATTGAAAATAAATATTAGGCATACCATTCAGTTGAGCTAATATCTATTGGGATCATCGATCAATGATCAAACGGTGAGTATTTGCGTCAGTCGTACGTAATCTTGTTTGGGATCACGTGCCGTGACCGTGACGAACGCGACAGGACGTGGTTCGGCGAAGAGCGCCGAACGAGTAAAGTCACTCTTCCCACTTTCCCGTAAAGGCGGTTAGGCTGCGACATGACTAGCCCACGAGCACAGCAACTTCTCCAGCAGCGCAAGGCCCAGTACGCCGACCTAGAATCTGTTATAGAGGACGAGCTAGACCCCTTAGCTGCATACGATAATCTCGTCAAGTGGACATTACACAACTACGCCAGTCACTCTGAATCAGGCCTCCTTGAGCTGCTTGAAGAGTGTCTTTGCAAATACAAAGACGACGTGCGATATCGGGCTGCAGACCTCCGTTATGTCAAGCTATGGATTCTTTTCGCGAACCACGTCGACAAACCGGCTGCAGTATATGCATATATGATGGAGAAGGGCATAGGGAAACTCTATTCATTATTCTTTGAAGAGTATGCTGAAGCGCTGGAGCGCGAAGGACGGTGAGTGTGCCTCCGTCTGATACTGCATAACACTGAAAACTAGACACTAAGATATATGGAGGCGGAAACAATAATAACCTTGGGAATCCGGACCCGAGCTATCTCCTTGAAGCATTTACAGAGCTTTCAAGACAGCTATCATGCCCGTCGTGCGGCGGGAAAGGCATTACCCATAAAGATATCCCCGTACAAAGAGGTCCGTCGCTACCGTTCTACCGTATGTCAACTCACGAAACTCCTTAGGGTGCATGTCCTGCTAATATAATTGCCATTCGCACAGACCCGTTGCGAAAAATCGCTCCTCGTTGTCCAGGCTCCGCTCTCCCACACACTAAATCTGTTCAATTTAGCGGACAGCAAGACATTTCTATAACTACCACTCAATCTACTCACCCCACGGTACCGTTACGACCAAATCCATATGCTCACCTTAATGCGCCTACAGCTCCAGGCAAACGGCCCGAGAAGTTGATGTTCGACTTGACATTGCTGCTTTCACAAGATGGCACTGAGTACTGTTTTGCGGAAGCCCGAGCTCGCCATCTAGGGCTTCTTGACAGGAAATGGCCCCCACCCCCACCTCCAAATGCTGCCGCCTCAAGTAAAAGAGTTGATTCGGGCAGTGATAGTATCGTCGAAGAGGGTTCCGCCAGGGTGGACTTCAATGACCGCAGCCGCAAGTTGGCAAAAGCTGCTAGGCGACAGAGCGTCACAGTTACTATCAATACAAAGCAGGCATTAGAGGATGTTTTCGATATGTATAACTCGCCAGGGGAAGAGGAAGCCGCGAATGTAAGTTCTGGGACAGTGGAGACCCCTAGCCTTTTACGAACACCTGCCCCGCCATCCTCCCGTCCACCTGTGTTCCAAGATGAAAATGCAGGCACTGCAACAAAGCCGCGAGGTGCCTTTAAGTCTATGCCGAAAGTTTGGTCTTACTGACCAACTTCCATAGCATTTCAAGCTTTTGCCGACCAGAGAAGGGAGAATATTACTCCTGGGCTTTTGAAGGTTAAGGTTGTTTTGTGATTTTGATGCATTAGCTGATGCGTCTTCTTTGGGTTAGTTCAAGCCTAGCGCGAACAAGACGCCGGGATCCAATGCGTTCACACCCAACTTGTCTCGAAAGGCTCTGATTGCTAAGGAACTTGTCACGCCTGTGCCAGCGTTTAAGGTTGTTCGTCCTTCACAGAACGTGGTTGCGCCTGTTACTTCCGAAATACACCCTCTCGCGGAGGCCAAAGAGGAGCAGTCCAGTGGAGCCGATGTTTTCGGAGAGGATGTGACGGCTGACGAGTTCACAGAGGACTTTACCCATCCCCCTCCACCTCCCCCACCACCACGTTCGTTCGTTCCTTTCGTAGACAACACAGGCGATCGTCCACTCCAACTTCACACTGAAAATGCTCCGGCGCTTTCGACTGCGACATCAAAAATCCTCAAATTCCAGGTACATCGAGATGAGGATCCTCCACCAGCACCTGCGGTAAGACGACCAAGTGCAGGGGTTCTCTCATCAAGCCAGCCATTGTTTAAGCCAATGCGTCAGGAGGAACAAATCCCTCCAGAAACTGATGAAGAATTACAAGTGGATGACGTTGAAGACGAATATCAAGAAGTAGAAGACCGACAATGTTTCCCGAGGAGTGACCGGTTTGCCAACTTCGATGTGATGACACCTATAACAGAACGGACTTTCGAGTTCACCACTAGTACCCGAGGAATTGGGACACCGGGGAGTGACCGGATGTCCCTCCTCGACAGGGGCTTTATTGCTTTGGATGCACAGGAAGTTGCGGAGAAATTGGCGGCCGAGCTACAAGAGGAAGAGGGAGATTTAGAAGGATGGCCTGTTAATGATGGAGCGGTTGCAGGTCCTGCTCCTCTTCTTGAACCCATCATGGAGGATACAGGCGTCGATGAGAGTGGGCCTGCGTTCTCGTCTTTTGAACAAACTCGTCCACCGTTTCGTGTTTCAGACGGTCTCACCATCGAACCTAACCATAGCAGCTTGCTATCCTCTACTGTCGTCGTCGAGTCGACGAGTACCAACGTTGCCGATGTGATGGCCAGTCAGCCAGGATTTGAATCGCCCATCCCGTGCAATCCCTCAGACCCGGACATAATATCAAGCATACTTTCTCTACTTCCTGTCGACCCTAACCATCGAGATTTACGGCATATTGTCGCGAACAAACTGAGCCCCATGCAACGTTTCGTTGAGAAACGCGCCAGGAGAGGCAGTGGTGCGTCCAGTTCAGGCCGAGCCTCGGAGGGCTCAGATCGACTTGGTCTGGAGCTGGATGGAGACCTGTTCGAGGTATTCGATAAATTGGGCGAAGGCGGCTTTGGAGCCGTCTTCATGACGAAAGATCTGAGCAAGACGAAACGGCGACTTACAAGACACGAAGATGAAGACGAGGAAGACCTGGACCAGGACGATGATGATGGTCTAGTAGCTGTGAAAGCCGTGCGTCCAGCCAACGTTTGGGAGTCATACATGCTACACCGCATTGTTTCTGCTCTGCCAGAGGATCTTCGTCGCTCAATCATCCACCCACACCGTCTATATGCCTTCGAAGACGAGAGTTTTCTGGTTCTCGACCTGTGCCAGCAAGGGACGCTCCTCGAAGTTGTGAACAATGCATCAAAGACTGGCGTTGCCCAGCCTGGCGGCGGTGTGGAGGAGATTGTGGCGATGTTTTTCACGGTAGAGCTTCTACGCATCCTGCAAGGTTTGCATGATCACGGCTTTATTCATGGCGATCTCAAAATCGATAACTGCTTGATCCGATTGGAGGACGCTCCGCACGGGTCTTGGTCCAGCCAGTACAGTCCTGCGGGCGAGGACGGTTGGGCCAGCAAGGGAATCAAACTCATTGATTTCGGAAGAACAGTCGACACAAAACTATACCCCCCCGGCCAGACCTATGTTGCCGATTGGAAGACTGATGCGCGAGATTGCACCGAGATGCGAGAAGGGCGGCCGTGGACGTTCCAAACTGACTATGCGGGGCTTGCAAGTATCATATACTGCATGCTGTTCGGCAGGTATATCGAAACTACTGAGGTCGTCAGCCCCGAGGGCAAACGAACGATCAAACCCTCTCAGCCGATGAAGCGGTATTGGCAGGTGGACCTGTGGAATCGTGTTTTCGAGGCGTTGCTGAACCCGTGCCAACTTCGCCCGGACGGCGCCCTCCCGATCACTGACGAGCTCGTGGCTTTACGTAGGGAACTGGAAACGTGGATCGAATGCAACTGCAATAAAGCAGGGAAGAATCTGAAAGGGATTTTGAAGAAGATCGGGATAGCGTCGGAATGTTGGAGATCGAGATAGCGGTTCGTTTGCCGCGGGATGCCGTCCCAGTGATAAGCATAATCGTTGCTTATCGTTTACTCGTCCTGTATACTACTCTTTGTCTTCTCTCAGCGCGCCAGCTACATTTGCAACTTCTTTATAAACTGAGAAATCACAACACGATCCCATCCAGATGACAAGTAGGTACACGAAGAATGCACGCTCAAGCCTGATAACGGGCTCAACCAGACAAAAACGTGTCCAACCCCCCCCCCCCCCAACACACACACACTGCCCACCCTGCATTTGGTCATGCATGCCCGACGCCGCCCATAGGCACCGGGGGTGGGCCGTTATCGTAGTTGCCATGGGGCGGGCCATTCGGGGGAGGTGGCATCATCATTTGATACGGGACAGCATGCGAGACTGGGGATATATGTGCGAGTCAGCCAAGGGCTAGAAATGGTGCAAGATAAGATACACACGTTGTGGGCTTTGGTGGTAGGCATATGCGTGTGCGTGGGGTGGCATAGGTGTGGGCGGCATGGAGCCTCGGCCGGCGCCATTGGTGGGAGGAGGATAGGCCCCAGGAGGGGGAGGTTGCATATATTGCTGCGGGGCTAGAGTGACGATACGCTAAGGTTCATCGCTCGCTATGCAGGAACAGGAGGTCTCACGCGGCATGTTTCCCATTGGCGGAGGAGCATACATGGCTTCTGCTCAAAAGAGCAAAAAAAAAAAAACGATTAGCCGTCGCGTCGTGGGACGCGGAGCATAGGAAAACGGGACGCACGGTGACCATTGGGGGGCATGGGGGGGTAATGCATAGGCTGCAAGAAGGGAGAAGGAATATAGTTTCCGGGGGGGCCAGAAGGGGGTGCACCGCCCATCATCGGCTGCTGGGGTGGCTTCACATAGGTCAACACCCTACCGGTATCGTCCCGATACCATTCAACACTGACCTGACCAGGATAGGCGTATGGCGAATATGCATATACCATCCCATATCCGCGCGCCGCTGCCGCGTGCTGGTCCTCCTCGTATGGAGGCGGTGGGGGCACCGGTGGCCCCGTTGGAGGTACGTGCTGCGGCATTGGCTGTGGCGCAGGAGGCGCCGGGAGACTTGGGAACAGTGTCATGTAGCGCTTGCCATTGTACGGCCACGTAGAGCCTAACGACTTTTGATTCGCGCGCGGAGGGATAAGAAGTCTGCTGTGCTCACCGACAGAGGACGCCTCGGCCACCTTTGCGTTCTTGAACGGGTTGAAATCGTCTTTGACGTGCACCGGTGCGCCCTTCTTGAGCACCCGCGTGCCGAAGAATGGATTGGGGGTTGCGGGTGGTGCGGGGGCCTATTATACTGTCAGTCAAACGTAACCCGGGACTAGAACAATGAAAAGTGTCAACCTGCGTAACCGGCTCTGCAGGCTTCGATACCGGCGACGTCGGAGCCTGTGTTACGCATAAGTAATGATTGTCTGGATCGATACGTCGCACAAGCTCACAACAGGTTTGAAGCTTGGGGCATTGGGTTTCAATTTGAACGGGCTTGCATTAGCGTTCAGCTTCGTTGCCTGATCGCTGGGTGTCGGGCTTGCGCTCTTCTCCTTATCGTTTTTCACCCCCTTCTCCTTGTCGGGGGTAGCCGTAGCACCTGTAGAGGCATTGGCGCCCTTGGTCTTACTCGCATTGAAAGGCGGGATCTTCTGAATGACCATGGGTATGCGTGCAGGTTGACCATCTTTCTTCGGCGCGGGATTGGCTGGGGCGGGCTTTGCGGCAGCGGGAGGAGCGGCCGGTTTGGGCTTGGCCTGCGCCGGAGGGGAGGCTGGGACGGGTCTAGGCAGGGGTGTGCTGGACGAATGGGTCATGCCAATAGAGCGGGCGGCGGCGGAGGCGGCATCCCGGGAGGCCTTTTCGCGTATCTGCTTCTGCTTTTCTTCATCCTTGGCAAGGATGGTGACGAGGTCTTCCGGCATCGGTTTATTTAGCTGCACACAGGGGGGTCTGAGGAGGGTGGGTGAATGCGACGCCGATGGCGCTACGTACCTTGAAGTTCTGGCTGAACTTGACAAGCTCGGACATGCGCTTGTCCATCTCATTCTTGACGATGGCTTGGCGCTTCTGCGTGAGCCGCTGCTTTTCGTTGGTCACGAAATCGCGGAAGGTAGGGATAAGGTCGGGTGGGGGCTGTTATCGTGCGATGTTCATCAGCTCGAAGGTCGGGAGACATGTGCTTAATACCATATACCTTGGCGGAAGGCGACGACGTTGTGCCGCCGGGAGGGCTAGTAGGCTTCGAGGTCAAAGAGGAGTCCGTAACGGACACTTTAGGAATCTCAGTGGTTGTCTGTGTTGTTCCCTGGGCGGAGGCAGGTTTGGATGGCTGGGGCACATTGTTCCCCAAGCCAGTGCGACGGCCTGGTGGGACGTACGCATTGGGAGCACGAGCAACACCAGCATACCTGAGGCGCAGGTGAATGTGGCGGCATGCGGATAGATTGATATACGCACTTGTCCTCCTCGTTCACACCGCTGTCATCGACCGTTATATTTCGCTCCTCTGCCAAATGCGGGTTCGTGGTGGCAGTCTTTGAGAGACGATGAGGATGGGGATGGATTGCTCTCGAGACAAGGACGTACCCCCATGATCTCGTTCGCCAAGGCCTGTGCTTTCCGCTCTCTTTCCTTGAAGTCAGGCGTTGAACGGTCGATCTTAGTTGTGTACTGGGTCTCGTCGAACGATGTCTTAACGCCAAAGAGATTCTCATTGGCAGCGAACTGGTCCCACCCATTGGGGGCGTTGCTGCCAGGGCCAAATGTGGCCTCGTCGCCACGGTTGGCAACGCTTCCGGATGAGGCTGCAGATGCAGGCCCATCAGGTTGCCAGGCCTGCAACTCCCTCTCTCGACGGGCGGCGCCGCCACTGGCACTGATGTCGGTGTCGGTGCGGAAATCGCCGTTTGGCCTGGGCATTGGATCTGAGGACGAGCCCGGGTTGGACCAATGGGCGAGACTGCCGGCAGGTAGGGTGACGATCTCCTTCAGGGGGATGCTGGGATTTGCGAGGTCCTTGACGTCCTTTAGCTGGAGTGCAGCGTCGCCGTCTGCTGCAGGCGGGACGGCGACGAGGGAGCCTTCATAGCGCTGACCTGAGCGTGTGGACACGATGATAGTGGAGCCAATGAGGGACGGGGGAGGAAGCGGGGTGTCTGGTGCTGCGCCGTTGGTCTGGGCACCTAATACGGGGAACTGGTGGGCCATGCGAGGGCTCTGGTTCGGCGGGGGTGGTGTAAAGACGTTTGAAGGCGGCGGCGGGTTGGGGGGACTGCGCCAGGCGGGAGCACGTCTGATGTGGCGATTAGCAGCAAGTGACGGGAAGAAGAGAAGCACACGGACCTGGGCGGATTGCTATCTGGGACGGGTGGGCCCTTGCGCGGTGGATTGGACTTGTTGCGGACGGCAGCAGCCATAGAAGAATGATATCTAGCTTATAGAAACTGACAAGGTCCCCGATAGTAGTCTTGGACAAGCTGGCTCTCTGAGCGAAGTTTTGAACAACAGCGGAGAAACGCGAGTAGAAGGAGCAAGTTGGGTTCACCAGCGTCGGGGTGTAACGTTCCAGCCGGACCCCTGCCACCCGGGGCCGGCTGGTTACGCCTCAGCCACCATACACCTTGTATTTTATTTTCCGCATGCGGGGGCCGGGGTACTGCCTCGAGGCTGGGCCAGATTGGCTCCCTGCCTGCCGCACACCTTCTCAGTGCCAAAGCCAGCTCCCTTCTCTCGAGGAAAACATGGCCCTGTTGATCATGGCCAACAGAGCTGCGAGCGCTGCATGTCTGGCACCAGTGCGTGTCTCGACCTCCCACGGCGGCTAGATTAGACACCGCCTCTGAGCTGCAGAGTTGCCTCGTCCCCGTTCGCAACGTTATTAACCGATATCTAGAACACAACGCCCTCACTGGGTCCACGCCCGCCAGCCATCATATATTCAGCCGTGAAAGTAGCTATGATTGGAGAAAGGACATGGTTTTCGTCTGCGAGCTTTACTGAAGCAAATTCAGGACATGAAAAGTTTTATAGTCGAAGATGCTCTCATGCCCTATACGACACCAACCACCATTGAATGCTAGATCACCAGCCGGAAAGGGGAGGCCTTCGGTCTTCTCCAGGGATTTCTCGGCACTGCCCATCACTCCTTATGATCTGCCGCCCCCTTCGATCTCCATTCCTTGCGCGACTGTGTGTCCTCCCGTGTGATCGTTGCAATACATTAGGTAGTCCAGGCCGCACGAAGGTCTCACACGGCTGGCATCAAAATCAACTTCCAGTGATGTCCATCTCGTCGACGGGACCACAGCAGATTCTGCATCAGCGCTCGAAAGTCAACTGACGGGTGGGCGATCACGCTTGAACGGCCACAGACATAGCCTCCACACAAACTGCTCACCGTGCAAGAGTCGTGCGGCTGATGCTTATTTTGAGCGACCACTTAATTATAATCACAAATATCTCGTGTTCAGCTCAAGAGCAACAAATGCGATTCGGTCGCTGGTGTGATCTCATAAGTAATGATTCGGCAGACGGATAAACCCGCGAAGAAATGGAAAATACACCACTGCTTAATAAGGCACTGATTGGTATGCATTTACATGGCTCTGTCTCATCAAAGGCACTTGTTAGTTGGTCCTCGCATTAGTGAAAGGAGTGCTCGCGAATCCGATACGCCTGTTATCCGAGTCAAAGACAGTGTAGAACCGTTGACTGTCGAACACTCAGCGCCCAGATAGCTCGAAACAATGAAAATACACACAGCCAAACGAAGCCGTTGACAAAGTCAAGGCCAGTCGAACTCCCGGAGGACACGCCGCTGTCCGCAACGACCAGGTAGATGGAGTTGATACTTCCACCAATGAGCACGTTCTGGCTACGGGGCCAGATTTGTGCATTGCGTGTGTACTCGAGGGTAATGTCACCAATGGTGAAGAACAAGCTCTCGAGGTTTGAGTACTGGCTTTCTGAAATTTTCAAGAGCCCCGTTCGACTATCAGGCTTGCCGCCAGTGGCGGCCTGATAGCGATTGAACGCATCAGTGGGCAGATACAGGAGGGTCGTTCCGGTGTCGACGATGCCAGGGACAGGACGGGAGGCCGGGATGATCGAGATCGGTGTCTTCGAACCGTACATTATGCTTTGTGTGACACCCCAATACCTCGAGGCCTGTGGTACGGTGGTCACATCAACATATTCGATAGAGCCGGTGAATTTCGAACTATCCTATGAAAATGTTAGGGCCAAGACGACGCCGGAAAAACGTGTCGTACTGTTCCACCGAAGTCGAGCTGGCCATTAGTTTGGTTTACCTGTGTGGTAGGCTCGAGCGAAACTCCTAATGACTCGGCTGAAATGAGGCCTTGAGTCTTGAGGTTCTATATTAAATGGAATTAGACCGTCTGATTACGACCCGGAGTGCGAGGAACATGCATCTGTGACGGTTGGAATAGTTTGTGATGAGCTTGGGCTAAGAGTTCCCAAGGTGAGATCTTGAGGTCCTAAGCCGAGAACTCCATGGACACCACTGAAGCCCTGAAACGATGAGGCGACGCCAATAGACTGTGCTTTAATGGACGCAGACCCGAGAGTAACCGTATCCGTGTCTGACAGAAAAATTAAATAACATGAATTGTTTAAATATAAACCATTCACATTCATCCCCAGAGAAATTTCCTGAGCCATATTTGACCAACACCTTTTCAGACGTCTTGTGGCTCGTGCTGGTGGGATTATAAGGTTTCCTTGCGCCCACCCAAGTATTCGAAGACCCTGTATCCACTATAAGGGAATCTGCATGCCCATGAAAATGTCATTAAGTACCATATATGAGTGTATACGACGCACATTGTGTGGGGGGACTGCCTACGCCAACATCGGCGACATAAATCACCTAAAAGAAACAGAGAATAAGTGAAAGCTCGGAGCAGGCATAAATGGGCATACACTAGTGTCTGTGACGGTTACTGGGGCAAACGCGCGTGTCTGAACTCCTCTGGAGCGCTGCACGTTCGGGGAACGGATCGTCGAAAACCGGGCCCTTTCAGCGTTCTGCAAGCCGACAGTACCTCCAGTTGCGTTGACTTGTGCAGCGATAGGAAGGGAGATGGGGGAATTACGTATTTGCAAAGCAGGGGAGGCACAAACGAGTGACAGATATACGAAACCTAGGCTTAAGGAGAGTCGGGATAAGAACATCATTGATAAAGGAGGTCACGAAGGGGAGCACCGCAAAAATGGCAGAGGAAGCAGTTCTGAATTTCCATTTATTCCTCGGAGCTCATGGCGCTAATATAAGATATTTATCAGATACATGTGTTAGCAAGGGGACGGGATAAATGCAAGAGGGTGATCACACCGAGGGCGGAGTTTGAAATCTATCAGAATTAAAATCTATCATAGCACAACAGGGACTTCATATTATGGAGTCGATCGTTCGAGAGATGAAACATCAAAATATAAATGAAGAGTACTATAAAATTTGGACATAAAGATTTACATGTTCCAGTCTTCCAACATCAATCAGCCATGATACCATTGTGTTATGACTCAAAGGCTTGCTGTAAACAACTAATGTGACTATAACATAGCGCTCATTCTGCGCGAGTGTTTCTTAAGACAAATCTGACATTCAGTATGACACGCCCTCTATCATTTCACATGCTTCCTTGACTATCCCAGTCCACTGCTTCCGACACTTTGCAAACTTTCCGCCTCGAAGGTCAGATTCCAACGCCGTCGTTACTTCCCCAAGGCGCTCGCTTCCTTTGCGTCTCAGGACGGTCCAGAATGCATGTGTGCCCAACCTGATCTCACGGTCCGGTGAATGTGCGCCCATAGCAACGAAAGAATTTAATTACCAGATGACCGACCATTGATGGATGGAACACGTGGCTCCGTGAGCACGTCCAGTTCGACCTGTTATCCTCGACTGCATAGTTGTATACGTAAACCGAACCATCTTGTGAATTACGTCTAAGATGGCCATGAGCAATAATATTACGAAATCAAGAGGTAACAAAAAACTTACCAAGAATAAACTTCACCATGCCTTTCTTTCTCAGATCCGTCCCCCACTCACGGATATAGCAGTACATTTTCATCGCTGCGAGCAGGAAGCTCTGGTATATGTTCCGATGCACAACCCGGGCCGGGTTCAATAATGTGTCGCAAAATACGGTATGACTCCTTAGTCTCGCCATTCTGTGCCATGTGAGAACACGCATTGGCAAAAGAGCTAGACTCACCGGAGCATTCGGCGTTCGAACGCTGCGCCAGGCTTGCGTTTCCTTTCGATAGTCAAGGTATCGCCAATGTCTATATCGAATTTGGTTATAAGCGGACATGGGCGACAAACTTCCACTCACGACCCCCTCTGTATCGGTTATAGTCGGCTGAGACAGACAGGTCGGTCATATCAATAAGAAGGCCACACCAAGGGAAATCTAGAGGCCTGTGAGCGATGCAGCTGGGCAGAATTTCCTGGACCGACGACCTTTTTGTCCGGGGAATATTTGGTTCATGATATGCTCCTTGGCATCGAAGTTTATTAACGTTTTGTCGACAGAAATAAAACAGCCGTATTCCGGATGCCCTGACACATCATTGAGGCTCGCATTGAGCTAACCATAAGTCGTACAGTGCAACATACCGGTAATCATCATGTCTAGGAACTTCATGGCTTTGTCTTTGTCTGCTGTAACAAACAGATAATCATCAACGAGTCTGCAAAGCATCTGTTCGTGGATATAAGTGTAAGCAACCTTGTCAGCATTTTCACTTACACTCTCCACATTTTCGGTGAATTTGAATACTTTTGTTTCTAGATCGCCGTAGAAAAAAGCGCACAAGATTGTGGACAGAACAGAGCCTTGGGGAATGCCGACAGTTTGGCGGTAATAATCGTTCCCGATCTGACTCGATAATGGTCAATGATCACGCAACGCACACTTAAAGTGCACTAACCTTCACGATGTTCTCTGTGACATGCTCTTTCAAAAGCTGAAGTACCTCCTCTCGATCCTCATATGGATAGACTACCTGAGGAGACCGTGGCCAATCGCCTGATGTATCCTAGATGAAAACTTACCTGGTCGACAAAGATAACTTGTCGCAGCATCTCCGCAAGTTTGGCCGCAAACGTCAAGAAGTGAGGGTGATCCGCTGCTCACATCAGTGCCACAGAGGTTAATAAAGAAACACCACGCCTCACCCTCAGGGCATGCTCGCTTCCAGAACATCCGCTGAACTTTTCCAGCTACAGGAAGAAGACCGGAGAATCTCTGAATCATGTATCCGTCCTAACGTACACATCGGCCGAAGAGAATGAGCGTGATGCCATGGTCTTCGTATCTCGTGCTCACCTCCGACAGGATCTGTTGCAAGATCTCGAGGAGTTTTCCCTGCTCGATCGAATCGAAACAAGTCCGCACATCAACTTTGACAAAATAAAGTTTGGGACTGACAGAGCGTCAGAGAGAGCATGGCTTTAGTGTATTATGAGGTTAGTGGGCTTACATGGAGCCGTGCTTATCCAGCAAGCGTGTCTTGAAGCTCTTCATCTTTGCATAGACCTCATCGAGCCCAAATACGGTAGCGCCTAGAAGCTGCGCTTGGTTTTGCTACCACAGTTCAGACAGATACACCAGAAACCAAATGATTACAATACAGACCTTTTCGTACGTGAGAATTTGAAATGTCGCTTGAAGGACTTGGTTGATCGAAAGAGCTGGAGACCCATCCGACTGGTCGCAGCTTAGTTATGATCAACTGAAGTATAGAAATCCGAACAGACTTGTCCTTGGGAAGGCTTGCGCCTCAAATTCACGATTGGTCTCACACCCGTCTCCTTAGGAAGGAGCCGGACGAATGACAAACCCAATTTACGCTTGTGAAGGATCTGACGGGCGTCTTCCTGGATGCTTCCATTAGTTGATGGTAAAACCATGTTCACGGTAAGTCGCTTACAGCGGCTAACTTCTGAAAAGTTCCCTCTGCGAGCCGTTTTAAGAGGGGCCGACAGAGTGCCTCCCAGTCATCTTGTCGGAAGTAAAGGACCTGCTGGTGAAATGCGCCTGATTCTGTAGCATAAAAAGCGGTCTGGGAAAAACCCAGTGTGTTTGCAATAATATGATGGAGGCGAGTGGCGACACAAACCCTAAGAACCGGAATGACAAATGAGTCAAAATACCAATACAGAAACTCCTCAACCAGTTCGCGACGCTTGATGGCATCAGTGACGCATGGCCTCTGGTGACGGGCGACATGGTTCTTCGGTAGAAGCCAGTCACATTCCTGAGTACTGAACTTCTGAAGAACCCAGTGCAAAGTGATCGACTCGAACCGGCGGCCTTTGACAAACTGCCCGACACCTGTAGCCCGGGTGAGGTTGACATGCCGTACCCAGATGGGGTTTCTTACATTTCATGACGGTTTTAAAATTTCTCTGGCAGCCCCAAAATTCCTTTGGAATGACGGCCTTGGTCACTTTCACCACGTATCGCAAGACCTACGGGGGCCATTAGTTGCGATAATGATCGATTGGGCTGCTTACGGACCTCGTCATGACTACACATGAACTCGGCGAATCGTGGCTTAGACCTGACCGCTTTCGCTGCCATAGAGGCACCGTGCTTAAATATCAAACTAGGATGAGAATCCTCTGTGAGATTGGCAGAGGCCTGCGTCAATATGGCGTCGCGGTCTTGAGAGCCTTCTGACATGATATTCTGTGGGTGACGGGGCTATTAAGAAAGCTAGAATAACTATAAAAATGAACTTGCCAAAATGACGGCACTATCAAGAGGCTGGTGTTTTTTCAACAAAGCCTTCTTGAGCTTACAAACGACAATATTTAGGAATGCAGCGAGCACAATGACGAGCTCCCAAGCACCTTTGATGGGCAGACTACAGAACAAGTGGCTCGGTAATTGCAAGCCCAGTGTTTCTTGATCAGTCGGTGCACGAGATCTAAGACTGGTTTCAATCGTTTGGGTGTTTTCACGTTTCCTTTCATCTTGACAATACATCGTTCGCCGAAACCGTCAATGCAACGAAACAAGCACTCACCTGGATCTCATGCTCTCGGACTGTGTAGTCCTCAAACATGAACCCAGTGCGCGATTTGTTCTGCATTGTGTCAAATGGGTTTCTGAGCCCAAACTGGCGCGGAAATATGTGCTTGAGCACATGCCGTGCATCACGGGATGAAATATTCTCCGTGGATGGTACGTCTCCATTAGCCAGGAGTTTTACAGGTGCGAGGCGATTCAATATATCTGATAGATGGTGGATATAAGGTGGAACAAGACACTCAGAACAAATCCTTACGGTTCGGTGACAAGCCATCAGCTAGGAACCCTTGCCTAACCATGAGTCCTTTGCTTATCATAGGACGTGCGTAAAAGATGCGGAAACGGGAAAACGGGATATCGGCAGGACATCGTCTGTCACGAAGACTAATCGAACCCTGCTATATAAGAGAAGAAACGATAAAACTGACTTGCTCCCCTTTGATTTACCATTTAAATGCTTTGCGTTCGGTTTTGAAGCAATGTCTGTTGTCAGAGAAGCTAAAGCCTTTTCAACTCTCTTCCTTTTCAGGCGTTTCCGGTCTTCCTCTGCTGGTTTATTTTCTGCCTGAGGTTTGACATCCGCATTTGCTTTGGCTGACATGAGACCCAAGGTGTGAGGCTTGAGCTCTGTGATGGGCAGCCCAACCAGCTGACAAAAGGCGTCATTCGGAAGAGCGACGAAAATACTCGTGTTTGAAAGGAGATGGTACATAGCCGCTTCACCTATTCTGGTAATTGTTGAGGAATAAGTAGACGCTGAACGGTGGAGTCGCATACCGGGACAGTAGTAATTTCCATTCCGAAGCCTGTAATGCAGTGATATTTGTATTCGGGAAAAAGTTGGTGATAGCTTCACGCGACATGTCAGCCCTGCCGTGTTCACAACGGTGGTCAGCCTAAGATTGCACTCGCGGTCAGATGTAACCGCCTGGATCGATTGAGGCAAAGAGCTACTCACCCGACGATATCCCAGTGTTAAAACATTATATGGTCTGCCTTTGCTTTGCTCGAAAAGCCTTACTTGAACTCGATCGATGACCTGCACAGTGTCAGCATCTGCCCAACAGTACAACTCTGTTAGGCCCTGAGGTCTTCCTACCTCGTACATCTCACTCATTACGTGTCCAGTCTTGAAAGTGACTTTCTTCGAAGCATCGAACGATTCAGGGAGCGCAACATAAGACGTCGTCACAAGGGAGTGGTAGCTTTCGGTGTCACTTGGCTCTTGTAACGCAAGGTGGGGATCGCATATCTGAGCTAAATAGTCCCGCAAGCACAAAACGACATGATAGTGATTCTGAAGCACCGTCAGCCCCAAATTGTGAGGCATAGTAGTTTGCCAGGTCACGTGCCTAATTTACTTATGTAATACTTCGCCTCGGCTACTTACATAATGTTACAGCAGAAGAGAAAGTATTCGTTACATTCGGAAATCTTGGAGGCGGACAACTCTGGAGAAGTTGAGAACTGGGCCACACACTAAGGGAGTTACTCTCAAGAGTTAAAGGTAGAAGTCCCGGTCTGCTTGTTACGTGGGGCATATTAACCATCTGACACTACAACCTTCAACTATACACCTGAACCATCATCTTCTGAATTACAAGGATGAGCTCGCGGAACATCTGGTCAAGCTCACAGAACATATTGTGCTCCAGGTCGAAGGGAGAGGTCGAGTGATACTAGGCGTTCTCGTTCCCGAGCAACCTAAGCACCTAAGCCAGGCGCCAGTCCCACCTCCTTTCCTTACACCATTACTCTCGCCTTCTCTGCCCGAAATAACCTACCATTTCTACAAGGAAAACATTCGACATTTTGGGAGAATACGGCTGTCAAGAACGCAAGAAAACACAGACTCTCTACACGCTCTAAGCCCTGAAGAGAGGCGGATGCAGATGCCGAGTTGTACCTGGTCCCGTGCCCCCGAGTACCTCCGACAGCGGCAGTGGTTGTCACACGTGTGAAACGTCGTCAAAGTGCTTCGGAAACAGGCTTGATCGGGCGATCCTTCCAACCTCACGGGAACATAGGAAGGTGATGGAGGCGGCGCCTGACCGTCTTGAAAAGCTCTGGGACTCCCGGCGATTCACCTACGGCGGGCGTAGGTTAATTCTCTGGAAGAAGAAGGAATCGTTCGGGAACCTTATGGATGCTCTTTACGAGGTTGAGTGGTTAGACCCAAGTAGTAAGAAGGGAAAATTTTCCACGTCCGTCCGTTAGCGTGGTGGTAAACATGCAAGGGAGAATATATGCTCTATTCACATGGTCAACCACGATGAGCCACTCGCATTTTGACCAAGCGGCTCGAAGGGGGCAGAAGACCGAGGTTACCCTTCCCAGGACAATTTCCGACGAGGATGGCCCCACGTTTGCAGACGCGTTCTATGAATACCTCTTTAGAGAGAACAAGTCCACCGTGGTAAACACGTTTCGACCTGATACTGCTGAGGACGCGAATCGCGCCAGAGCTCGTAAAGCTAGGGCGTCCCGAGCGTCGGGGTCTCTGAAATTGGAGAGACTGTAATGAGTTAAGCCGAGGGAGAAAGAGTAGGTATCCTACCTCGCCGTTGATAAATCCGCTGTAGTTTTCCAAACTTTCCGCACGAGCGGTGACCGGTATGACCACGCCTTCGTCTCTAAGTTAGTTGAAATGCGAGCCGTGTAGGAAACAGTTGTTGGGTTGTGTGTTCCATTATAGCTGGCCAGAGAATTTGGTGATCCACTTTCTCTACCCCGCTATAATGGAACACATAGGGCAATCCTCATCTAGTAGATGAAGTTCAGGTGGTGGGGTTCTTGCTGTTCCGAGTGCACTGGCAAAGGTATTCGTGGCCGTCGGGCCATCAGATTGAGGCATCGAGGGTGCCACACTGGATGCCTCAATCTCATGGCCCGACGCTCCGAGTAGGTTGGGAGAGCAAGTGGCACAGAGGTGGCAGAGCTTTTATAGTGCATTAGACTTTGGCGCTTTGTCCGCCGCCACACGATTTGATGTCCACCTCCAGACTGAATTAGGTACGTTGTCGTTGTCCACAATACCACGAGTCACTGTGGCCATCTAATGTTCTTTGTCCACCACCTTGGGGAGATAAGATTTATGTATGCCATTCCGAGGTAACGACAAGCGCCATCATGGTCACCGCCACTGCCCAACCTAAGATACAGAGTACTGCTTGGTTAATAATAGTTAATACCGATGTCGGAAGACATGCCTGGGCATGCTTGAGTCAGCAGCTTTCTACCTATGCATATCTTGTTCACTGTCTGATCCTCTTGGTTGATCTCGCCGCTGAAAATTATTATGATGAAATAGGCATTGACCTGCATCTCCAAACGCGGGGAACTGCGACGTTAATAAAATCTGAAATACAAGCGCGCGGGTGGAGGGGATACAGTATTGGGATTCGACATCGCCGCTTCGGACGATACAGCACTGACTAGATGCTCATGCTAGGATTCGACAACTTTTCCTGAAAGTATGACTTTTGTCCTTGCCTGAGTGTATTTTCTGATGACTTACTGGCATATGGCGAGTTTGCTTCCTGCCTTCACCATTAATTATGAAATTACAGTAATTTATCTATCACTCGTCTTCCTCTTCATGACAGGTAAAGCGCCAGGGAGTGCCAAAAATCCCAACGTCTTAGGATCCTCCCGAACAAGCGAGTTCGCATCTGATTTGGAAAGCTGACGCACCTTTGCGCAGTTTTCTTATCCTTGTACTCCCACTCTATGTCAGAGCGGCGACCAGCCTTCTCAGTGTCATAATCTGAGATGACGACCCTGGGAATAGAGGGGGGCGGCATGGCGAGCGCCGTAACGGTCGAGGAATTGTCCTCGGAGGATATGGACGGTGTGGCTGATGGGGTGGGGGGAGGAACAGGGCAGTAAGTCCAAGCTCTTGCTGATCAATGCCGAACCACCGGGAGCCCTGATAACTACCGGCCTCTCATCAGTGAGCTGACTACCACGGGATCAACCCACGGAGCATTCGTCAAGTGCTTCTTCCGCTTGATGATGTGTGCTTCGACCTTGGGCAGCTAAGTTGAAGCAGGTGGTCCTTCACGGTGTCGCGAGGCGCAATGAAGTAAAGCTGCCCAAGGTGGGAGCACACATCGTCGAGCGGCCACAAACCCTTGTCGCTTGAAGCGACAAGGGTTTGGGAGAGATGGAGCATTTTTGTAAATGGTAGTAAAGGGTTATGAACGCGGAAGATATACGAGAAAGAAGGACTTCGGAAAGCGCTTGGGGAGTCCTAGCTTGATAGAGGAAATACTTATACCATTCCTTCCAGCAGGGCCAACACTGTCTCGCGACGTGTAGATCTTCCGAGACAGGCTCGGACGTGCTAACACAAGTCAGACAGGCTAGCTGGTTCGCGATTGTCGCAGTAGCGTCGGATGTGGCCAACCACATCCGACTTACTGTTTCGCGATCGAATGGTGCCGTAGCAAGTTGGGTGTGGCTGGCAACATTCGGCTCACTGCTGCAGTAGCGAGTCGAACGTGGCCACCCACATGGTACCCGACTCGATATTTTGCGAAGATTGCCAGGAGACAGTGAGGCTCGACGGTTCGAGCCTTGAGCGAATTAGGTGCACTGAGGAGCGTGATTCCTGGGTAACGGTTGTCACAGGCCTTGTATAGATCGCTTGAATACTTAATATAGTGGTGCTGGACATGATACTGTACAATGGGGTAAAAGCACGTGCAGAAACAGTCTCGAAACGCAAACAACTGAAAACAACGCGCTAGTGGTTATGCACTCGCCGGCTCACTGGATGCCACCGGAATAGCTGTATCTTGCTTGGGTTCCTTATCCTTGGCCCGCGACAAAAAGCCTGGTGGACGGTTTACTCGCAAGAGCGAAAGTAAAGTGAGGCAACACGTACCCCGGAGCTTTTTATCGTGCACTTTTTGACGTTCTGCCTCTGCCGCTCTAATACGCGCGAGTTCAGCGTTGATGGCAGGGGCATCTATGTTCGCACGTCAAAGCAGCATCAAACACGGCTGTGGGAACATACCCGTAGGGTTCCTCCTCAACAGTTCGCCAAGAGTCTTTTCTGCTTTCTCTATGTAGCCGAGCTCGGCCTGCGCCTTGCCCTTCCGGAAAGCCGCTTTGTGATTATCCTCGTTCTTGGACAACGCCTGCAACACGTGTGAGCGGACAGTGCAGCGAGCACGACAACGCATGCCTTGTTCGCAGATTCGAGCGCACGCTTCCAGTTTCCGTTTTTTATGTAACACGCGGACTGATTAGCGTAGATTTTGTCTAGCATCTCGTCAACCTGTGTTTGGCCATGAGAACCAGCACCCAAGGTTTGTACTGGACGAGAGAGCACCTCAGTCTTTCTGTTTTCCCCGTCTGCAGCATCCTTGGACGGCCCGAGCATGCTTTGGACGGCGGATCTGTGGTAAAGATTTACGACGCGGGAGTCTGGGGAATTGAAGTCCTTGAATGGGTCCTCGTACGCACTTGTCTATACCGTTCAAATACAAGAGGGACTGCGAGAGCTTGAGCATGGTGAAACACCGGTACAACTGATATTTACATACTTCATGATATGCTCGTAACGCTGTGTGGCGTTAGCTCTAGCCTCTGTCATACCACGGCGTGGCGAGCCACTCACCGTCTTTGATATCCCCTGTCCTGAATGCCTGGTCGGCAGCCTCCTTTTTCTGCTTCGCGATGGCAAGTTTACCTTGTACGTCGAGCGACATGGTTAGGGTAAGTAACTACTAGCTAGGGGATTGTCCGACCTCGTGGAACGCGGTGTACGGCAAACGCCGAGCTTTCACTACCTTGTTACTCGTCGACCATGGCCATGCTGACCAGCATCCTCGGATTCTCAGGCTTCGGCCTTCTGGTCAGGTTCTGGCAACTGGGTATTCAGAAACGAAATTTATTCCACTGTAAGTCCCGTCTTCTTCCCGGGCGATGCTTAGGGAGAACATCCTGCGTGCAGATTTGCCCGCACATGCCTCATACATGGTTGGCTTCGGTATTGTTGGGTACTGGGCGGAGGTGTGGGAGGTGAGGTCGAATGAACTTATTGCACAGAAGCGGGAAGCTATTCGGCGCATGCGGGAGGAGCAGACTCGGGGTGCAGTGCTACGCGACGAAGAGTAGTGCTAACCAACGTCAAGAATCATTGCAGTGAGTCTCTCAAATCATGATACGCCAGCCAGTGCTGACTGTGTATCATGGGGAAAGGGCAGTCTTACCGGAGAAGCCGAGCTTGTACTCAGTCCAAGAATGTTTTACCCAATGATTCCTACACGCTGTGGGGTCACGCGCACTTATCATACGGTCTCCGTGGACAGCATGAGGGTGGACCTTCGCAATGTACACGAAATTCAACAGAAAAATGTGGTTTTAAGGCTCTGAGCGTAGGATATTTTCGTGCGCGATTGCCAACCGCAAGAGCTTGTTACAGGGAACCTTACTTGTATAGAACTCCTTTGCGAACTTTGAGCTGTAGATGGTTCTCGCAGCCCTTTGTAACTGCCGTTTTAAGAACGCCTGAACTGCCGCCCAAGGCGCAGACCAACGCAAATATTTGAGCCTCATGTGGGTCCACACCTTAGCCATGTCGAAATGCTGCCACCTTTCCACGTCCTCTCACTTGTGCTCGCCCTTCCTATCCCAGTAGCCCCCACCCAGTTTCCATTCCAACAGCCCAATAATGCCAGCCCGTCCCCCATAACACTATACCTACGCCACCTTCACGTCACGGGCACGGCTGCGCGCCGCGTACTCTTTGCGGACGTCCCTCCAGAGCCGCGCTCACCGCACGCCGCAGATGTGGACTCAGATCCGCGAAGGCCATACACCCTCGACACTGTCCTGCAGACTACACATCGGCCGTCCTCCCTTGCTGCGCACGCGCACGCCCGCAAGGCCGCAGTGCGGCTAGGGAAAGGGCTGCACCACGACACGGCAGGAGAGCTTACGTGGGAGGAGGACGTGATTGCGGGCCCGGATGTCACCAGTCGCGAAACGCTAGTAATGCTTGCGAAAATGACCAGCAACGCGTATCTATACCCCGACGAGGACGAGTGGTACGATCTCGAGGGAAAGTGGAATGTAGTGAGTACCGTCCCATCCCCTTGCATCTCGTCTCACAATAACAATGCATAGAGCTATCCCTTTGGCTGGGAGGAGGACGCAGACGGGCTCCGTGGGCACGTCTTTGTGAGTGCGGATAACAAGACCGTCGCCATCTCTGTCAAGGGCACGTCCGCTGGCTTCTTTGGGGGCAGCGGGCCGACGGCGCCGAAGGACAAGACGAATGATAACCTGCTCTTCTCGTGTTGCTGTGCCAAAGTCGGATTCTCGTGGACCCCCGTCTGCGGATGTTGGGCGGGCGGGTGGACTTGCGACCGTAACTGCGTAGAGGAAAGTTTGTGGACAGATGACTCGTTCTATCCCGTTGGCGCGGTGTGTCCGATTCTCTTACGCCTTGGTCCTGGGATTTTTACCGTTTTCCCGTTCTTGCAGGATTTGTATAACAATATCTCGTACATGTATCCCGATGCGAATATATGGATCATAGGTGCGCTTCTAAGCCTACCACCCTATCAACCATGCTTTAGGAGCCCTTCGTCTGATTATGACCACTAATTAGGCCACTCTCTCGGCGGTGCGCTCGCCTCGCTACTGGGCGTCACATTCGGTGCGCCCGTGGTCGCCTTTGAGTCCCCTGGGGAAAAGATGGCCGCAGGACGCCTGCATCTTCCATCCCCAGTACGTGTGCGATGTCCTTCTGCACCCTCACTACCTCATGTGCTGTTGGAAGCCCTCAACACAGCATGTGACGCATGTGTACCATACCGCAGACCCGGTGCCAATGGGGACATGTACCGGCGTTCTTTCAAGCTGTGCCATAGCAGGATTCGCTTTTGAAAGCCGGTGCGTGGTGCACTCTCTTTGCCTGTTCTGCGGAGCCCCACGCACTGATCCTGACACGCGCCTAGATGTCATCTCGGGAAAACGATCTTGTATGATACGGTGAGGAAGTTGAACTGGAGCGTGAGTATCAGGTCGCACCCCATCGAGGTTGTGATCGATATGCTCGAGGAGAAGCATAACTGGGACTCCGAACCGGACGACGGCGATGAGATGGAGTCAGCGACAGGAGCAGCGAGTAAGCACATGCGGAGCGAGCAGAAGTACAAGAAGAGTGACGAGGGGAAGAGTCACCTACCCGTGCCTATCGCAGAACCCGAGGAAGACTGCGTTGTAAGCTGCCTTCGCTGACAACATCTCTACACCACCAGCTCACTCTACGCACGTACAGGAATGTTACAAATGGGAGTATGGTGACTTCCTCGATCCAGGGAACTGGTGAGGTGCTGTGCTTGTGCTTATAGCTTAAATGAGGTCATACGGCCACATTTGGTAGAGCCGCCAACATGTATACTGTAACAAACGAAATCATAATAGACGTGCCTCAGATAAGCTGAGTGAGATAGGTCGCTTAGGTCGGATCTTGTACCGTACCCTCCACAAGCAACTCTTAGCCACCATGTCGCTCACCTCCGCACGCTATGGAAAGGACCTCGTGCGGGTGTTGCGGGTTGTGAGACGCACTGAAGATGCTGGAGACCCTGGCGCAGCAGCCGCGGCGCCAGTGCATGACGTTGCAGAATATAACGTCTGCGCACTCGTCGAGGGTGATATCGAGGCCAGGTGCGCCCACGGTGACGGTGCCTTGATATACGATTTGCGATAAATATTGACTGTCTATACAGCTACACCCAAGCCGATAATGGTGTGGTCGTCGCTACCGACTCCAGTGAGTATGCTGGAATCGTGTCTATTTGGATGCTGATTGTTCTACACAGTGAAGAATATCATTTATTGTACGTCTCTCCGTCCAAGTCCTTCACAGTTCCTAAGCTACTTGCACTCGCAGATCTGGCCAAAACCTCTCCCCATGTCCTGACCCCTGAGCTCTTCGCGACGCACATTGGGGCCTTCCTTCTGCGCAAGTACGCCCATTTGAAAAGGGCATACGTTGACGTTGAGAGGTTGAAGTGGTCAAGGATCGCATTGGGAGAGGGTGAAGCTGTAGGCGCAGCGGCGAAAGCAGGCCTCAAACACTCCTTCGTGCGGGACGGAGATGAGAAACACGTCGCGCGAGTCAAGTTGTCCAAAACTGACGATGGCGCGCTGGACATTCAACTCACGGCAGGCCTTGTGGATCTGCTTGGTACGCGACTCGTCTGCGTGGCATGCATGCGCGTGATGACGCTGACGCTGACACTCCATGCGTACAGTCCTGAAGTCCTCCGGCTCTTCCTTCGAAAACTTCGTCCGTGACGAGTTCACGACGCTGCCTGAGGCAGCGGATCGGATCTTGTCAACAGCGGTGGATATGGAGTATGAATTTCCGGCGTGGAAGCTTGAGGGCGGTATGGAAGAGCCAATTGGGAAGATGGGTGCGATGTTGGATGTGGTGGGTGCGGCGAAGAAGGCACGCCAGGGGACATTGAGCGTGTTTTGTGAGGCAAGTGCGAGTGTGCAGGTGGGTTGCTGTTTCATCTGTGTTTGTGTTCGGTATTGTGAGAGATGAGCGGGCTGACACTCGTCCTTGCTGCCTTGCTGCAGGCAACGCTGTACGATATGGGCTGCGTGCTGCTCGCCGCACACTCCACCGTGCAGAAGGTGTCATATGTGCTACCGAACAAGCACTATATCGGCGTGGATATGGGGTATATTGGGGTTGCAAACGAGGGCGAGGTGTTCATGCCCATAGCTGCACCCAGGTGAGCACATATTCTTGCTTCCAGGTCGTCATTCTCTGATGTGCTGTTTACTTGTTCTGTGCAGCGGGCGAATCACAGCGACAGTGTCACGGCGGTGACTAAGTAGGGCCTGGGTAACTTGGTGTATTTGCTGTTTGTGCTGGACTGTTGCATCCTTTGGTATAGTATTTGTCGATTGTCCCTGATTTCAAATTTGAGCTTTACATGACAACTGTGGGCAACTGTCAAGGCGAACAGTATTTCTGACAAAGAGTCAGGACACACAAGTGGCAACAAGAGACAAGGAGGAGGTAGGTCACATACATTGTCCAGTGGCCCTAATCTGCACCTTGACATTGAATGGCAGTTGTGTCGTGTTGCATGTTCCCGTCTCACAACATCTTACCTCTTGCTCAATAGCTCAGCAGCAAGTATCATTTGGGATGTTCAACAGTTCTATAAGTAAGCTTAAGTATGACCTGGTTGTCATGATTTGTTTATGTTGGCATGATCACCCTCTGTTCAACTCATCACCCTTCGAACATATCCACTCCCTTTGTTTGCCATTCGGTTGGTTTGCCAAGCTCCTTCAGCATTTGCATCATTTGCCATTGCTCCCACCATCAGCCATGGTGGTATAAGACATACAACTCTTCATCTTTTATTTAAACTAGCCAATAGACCCGTGCTTCGCACCGGGTTAGTTAAGTAAGGTTAACATCGCACAGGGGTAGTCAATAGTATTACAGAATTATATTCGGTGAAATGAAACTACATAATTAATCAGGCTTTAGCAGCACCTGTTTGTATACAATATTACATGTTGTGTTCCCTTCCCTAAAGAACATGGACTCTGTTACAATTAGTGCAACATAAAACTGTCCATGTGAAAATGCTGCATATCGCAAGTCAATTCCTACCGTGGCCCTGTGCTGCACACCAGGATGTGGCACAGCACTGGGTAGGGACTGCCGGGGACCCATTGGATGTGAATGCACTGGGACCACTGCTAGGGTGGATACCCATGGTTAGGTCAAACACATTGGGTAAATAAAACTTGGGATAAGTAAAATTATTTGGATAAGTAAAACACATCTTATCACAATTGAAAGTAGCTCTAAGTAATGCATCAGGGTAGGTAATGTCTCCACCCATTTCTCCCATGTCTGTGTGCCCCTCATGGGTAGCATGTCCCTATGTATGGCATGTGTTCCCGGAGTGTAGTGTGTCCTGCAAGTATAGTGTGCGTAGCATGTGTTAGGACCATGCATTTCCGACTTCCGACACTCAGTTCCACTCACATTCTGACCCTCCGATAATTCCAACATTCCACCCATTGTTTTATTCCTTTGTTCTTTTGACTCTATTACTCGGACCCACCAGACTCGCCTCACAGCACAGCAAGACCACCTGTCCAGCCCCTTTGGAGTCTCGTTGTTTCTTTATGTCAGATATACTTTCCGACCCCTTGTTCTTTTGCCATCGTTATACCCTACCCTGCACCCCCCTTGTAGTCCCCTTGTTCCCAATTAGTTAATTATCCCGCATGTCTATCCGACTTCCGCTCCCTCCAGAATTTGCTTAGTACTACACCATTACATGTTGTCTCAGCTCTTTGTATAAAAGCCCCTCATGTATGCTCGTTATTCTGCAATCAGATAATCACCTTCGATATGTGATTTCCTTTGCTCTATCTCCTGTTCTTAGCATAGCGAGTTTTGCAAGACCTCTGTCTCTCCACCTCCTGCCTTCCACCTTCCGACTCAGTTTCCAACGCAAGCTCTGACTTCTGTTTAGTTTGATATGTTCCAACTTCCGACTCGTGATCCGAAATACTTAGGACGATAGTTCATTGGGGGTGCAACATATAAGTTGAAGCCATTGTCCTTTCTAGTTCCGACTTGCCAAAATCTTGATACGTAACAGCATGTCACCATGCATAGCATGTCCCCCAAGTGTAGCATGTTCCCCATGTGTAGCATGTTTCCCATGTGTAGTGTGTTCCCCATGTGTAGTGTGTCTCCCAAGTATATCATATGTATTATGTCCCTTGTGTGTAGCATGTCCCCATGTGTAGCGTATCCCCCATGCATAGCATGTCTGTCAGGGGACACCCTGTTTTCCATTTCCAGTTCCGACTCCATTTCCAACTCCGCTTACGGTTCCGATTCCATCTCCGCCTCTGCTTTCGGAAATGATTCCGCTCCTGGGAGACCTTCCACCAGTTCTGTTTGCTTTGCCAGTTCCACTCCAATTTCTGATGTCCGCTCTCGGAACAGTGTCGGAAATCAAGCGACTCACGTAATAGGTGGCATCAAGGGTCAATCAAGGGTCAGGGATGTCAGGGGAATGCAGGGTTTATGGCGGGTTCCAAGTGTTGTCCCTGGCTGCGCAGCGTAGTATAATACGGGCTCGCTGACATTGGGGGTCCTTAGACTTTTCTCTTTGGATTTCCCCTTGTCAGGTGAGAATCCCCTCTCTTGTATACTCTGTTCATTTATACATACTTTGGATTTCCCCCTTGTCAGTTGTGTGGTAGTGTGATCTCCACAACCAGCCAGGGTTGCCCTTACAATGTACCCCAAGTATATCATGTGTAGCATGTCTCTTGTTTGTACTGTGTCCCCCATGTGTAGCATGTCCCTGAGTGTAGCATGTCACCCAAGTATAGTGTGCATAGCATGTCCCTTGTTTGTAGTATGTCCCCATATGTAGCATAACTCTAAGAGCCTAAAAGTGAACTTATTGTAGGTGCAGAGAAAATAAATAAATGTCAGAGGGTTTACGATGGATAATAGACTTACATTTTGCAAGCAGAGGCTGTTGTCATTAATTTTTAGCAAAGTCAAGGCAATTTTTTGGTATCTATTTTGACAAATATACAGTATATATATACATGAAAAAATAAAATAAAACAAATACATAACAATTAAAAAAGAAAACAGAAACTGTTCCTAATAAATATCAAAAAAGAAGCAGATATGAGAGCAAGAAACATACCACTTGCAGCCATGACACACAGGAATGGTGGGAGCTCTGAACCTGTGCTAGAAAAAAAAAAAAGAAAAAAAAAAGAGGGTAAAAAAGCGAAATCTTATTGCAAGAAATGTCAGAAAAAACACACCACAGGCTATGATGATGATCAAGAAAGGTGGGAGGCAATAAGAGGAGCAGGCCAGGCTGAAAAGCAGTCAAAAAGTGGTTAAAAAAGCGAAAATGTTAGAAGAAATACCATGGAGAGAAGCTGATCCTACTAAATGTCAAAACAACACAAATATGATAGCATGACACACACCAGATGCAGCAATGGCAGACAGGAAAGGTGGGAAACACTGAGAGGAGGAACCTGGGCTGAAAAGATGGCAAAAAGAGGATAAAAAAGCGAAAATTAGGGGAAGAAATGACAGATATGATAAGGAAAGAGCACACAGGAGGCAGTAGTGATGACCAAGAAAGGTGGAGGCAATGAGAGGAGCAACCTAAGCTGAAAAGAAGTCAAACAGAGATTAAAAAAGCGAAAATTATACCAAGAAATAGCAATATTTACCATGGAGAGAAGCTGATTCTAATAAATATCAAAACATGATAGCAAGACACACACCAGATGCACCAATATCAGACAGGCAAGGTGAGAGGCATTGAGAGAGGTGGCTGAAAAGAAGACAAAAAGAGGATAAAAAAGCGAAAATTATTGGAAGAAATGATAGATATTACAGGAAAAAAACACACCAGAGCCAGTAATGACCATCAAGAAAGGTGGGAGGCAATGAGAGGAGCAGCCTAGGGTGAAAAGAAGTCAAAAGAGATAAAAAAGCGAAAATATTAACAAAATTTACCTGATGGGACTGTAGAGAGACAGAGAGTCCCAGTAAGAGACACAGAAAGAGCCACACACAGAGAAATCCAGTAGCAGACATAGAGAGAGCCAGACAGAGAGCCAGACAGAGAGACAGCCAGCAACAGACAGAGATCCAGCAGCATAGACAGAGAGCCAGCAGCAGACAGACAGATCCAGCAGGCACAGAGACAGTGGGCAGGGGAGCCAGAGGTTGCCAGCAGTTGAGCCAGAGGAAATGGCAGTAGGAGGGTCGAGGGAAGGTGGGTGCGCGCGCGCAGCAACGTTGGACGCGAACCGGTCACGTGACCAGGAGCGCTGTTGGTCGCTCGCGGCTGCGCCGCTCGCATTCAAACTCCGCCATAGTGCGTGGTTTGTTTGCGTCTTAGTCAGGATTATGTCAGGCTTATGTCAGGATTATGTCAGCAGAGCGTGCTGTTTTCATATAGTGAGCCCACAACCGCCCCCCCTAGAACTTTATACTATAGATTCCTATGAATCTTACCAAGGTCCCCTAACCAATACCATAATACATCACTATCCCCATCATCTGTCAGTCCTGGGCCCACATGGGTGTTTGTATGGTTGAGAAGCATTTGCACCAGACCCTATCCACCTTCCATGCAGGATTGAGCCCTTAGGCCAGGAGCCAGTGCAGCACAGGATGCATGCAGGCACTAGGTGCAAGTCACTGTTTGATTACCATAACCTATGGCAACAAATAGTGAAAAAAGAGGAAATATTGTAATAATTTGAAACTATGGCAAATGGTGAAGAATACTTTCTTTTTGTTTGCAATTTAAAACTTCAAGAAAATCTGAATAAAGGCAAATAATAATTTCTTCTGCAGTGAATAGGATTTATTTTGTCACAATTTATTTCTTATAAATGTTCATCTGTGTTTATTCAGATCTTCTTGATGTTTTAAATTGTAAACAAAAAGAAAGTATTCTTCACCATTTGCCATAGTTTCAAATTATTACAAGATTTCCTCTTTTTTCACTATTTGTTGCCATAGGTTATGGTAATCAAACAGTGACTTGCACCTAGTGAGGCCCCAAGGTGTGTCATCCTGATTCTCTCTTTGCTAGTTCACCCCCATCGTTTCATGTTTGTATCAGCAGTTATTTCTATTGTATGTGTGCCTTGTCTATTATGTATCTCAGCTCCACACCTCCTATATTATTCTAATGCAGAACCCTTGCTTGGAATAGTATGTAAGACAAGTATGTGGCAATTCAATAACAGAAGTAGTTATGCTTGCTAAGCTATTTATTGGGACTCCCGGAGATCGTATCTAAAAGTACAGTGGATTTAACTTATATGTTGCGTCTCCAATGAACTATTGTCCTAAGTATTTCGGATTGAAAGTTGAAAGTCGGAAAGAGTCGAGGTAGAGAAGGGTTCAAGAATTGGATCAAGTCGAAAGTTGGTAACTATGTCGTTTTATACAAAGAGCTGAAGCAACATGTAATGATAGTCTGAATAATAGAAATGAAAGGAGAACAAGGATGTCAAAGATGGAACAATAGAGGTTAAGGTCAGAGGTAGTGGAGGTGTCTGGGTCAGAGTTAGAAGTGGCAGGACTTGGTGTGTGGCATGGTTGTAACAGTATCTCCCCTTCAAGGTTGAGCCCTGGGAGGCTAGAGGCCTGCCACATGACATGGAATAAAGTTGGAGTTTGAATGATAGGTGGAGGTGTGGGGAAATATACATTCATCTTGTTGATAACCATCATGTTTCCATTTCCAAGACATGTCCAGTAAGGAGATGCATGCTGCTTTCACAGTGCTCCTGGACAAGAAGAAACAAGTTGAGCATGAGAAAAAGGAGCACAAGGAGCCTGAATGCATTGATTGTGAGAAACATGAGCATAAGGACTGTGAGTGCAAAGAGCATGAGTGTAAGGAGAAGCAGAAACGCAAGGAGGCAGAAGCCATGGAAAAGGCCACTACAGAAAAGGGTGCAGCAGACAAGGCTGTGGCAGACAAAGCCATGGCAGAAGAGCAAGCTTGTTGGGACTCTATTGTCATAGAATGCCAGGCAAACACCAATACGTGGAAACAGCATTCCAGAGGGCACCAAAGAGGTCTTCATCTGGGACTTGTTGGAAGATCCATCAGAGGAACTTCCAGAAACAGAGCATCCTTGGTGGTATCACCTTTAGGAGCCACTTGAATCTTTGCACTGTCACCAACAGAGGACTTGGAACCCCAACTTGAATATCACCAAGAATGAGCTTGGCAAGTGGAAGGCTGCTCTTCAGCTTGTTTTGGATATAATCACATGCTGGTGAAGTACTTTTTTTCAAAGAGCATTGGAGTTTAAGCAAGCAATCACCACCATGATGTGGAATCCGACTTATGAGGATGCATTTGAAAACTTTCAGCTCACAACAATGGATTAGAAGTGCCTTGAGCTCATCAAGAAAATTCTCCAGGTACAGATTCAACATATTACACATAATGACTTGATTGAATTGGGAGCTACAGAAAGCCAACAACTGCCAGCAGCGTCTCTCAGCAAGTGAATATCCCACTCTCCTTTATGTGATTCCAGCAATCAAATAGCTCCAGGGTGAATGGGAGAGCATACAAAATCAACTCAAATTGCAGAATTTGTCTGATCTGGCAATTGAGCTCCAAGTTGCCCTCAATAAATTGGCAGAATATTACAACAAGGTGGATTGTACCAATGCATATGGGATCTCAATGAGTAAGTTTTTTTTTTTTTTTTCCAATTTATCGTCTTTTTGGGCCATGCCCTATGTAAGACGGTAAGTACAATTTCTCTCCCATATTGCCTCCTCCTCTCCTTTCAACCTCTTTCTCTGTGTGCACATGAGTAAGTTAATTGCTTGTTGAGGCTGTTGGACTCACACATTACATTATTTAGTTCTCACACCATTCATCAAGAGGAAGCATCCTCACAAGTGGTGGAGTGGTTCTTCACACAAGAATCCCAAGAATATGCTGGCAAATGAGGTAGGAGATGAGTTTGTTCAGATTCTAAGTATTCACTATATTCAAGATGTTGCAGCAGTCAACCAACTACTATTTACAATGAAGTATGACACCTACTATGATCCTCAACCTGTCACAGATAGCTCAGCCACCCTGACAGCTTCTGTCAATCTGAAAATGGCTTCTCTTTGGTCCATTTTTGAGGACAATTCTCAGGATACCCTGGAAGAAGAGGTGAAGAAGAGCAGTACCTTGCCAAGGTTCCAATGAAATTGCCTGAGCATGGCGGTCCTCAGACACTCGAATACTGGAAGGGGAAATCTCACCAATGGCCACATCTTGCTTGCATGTCCATGGATTACTTGGCAATCCAGGGTTTGGAAACACCTGTGGAGTCCTGGCCAGTGCCCCTGCCCCAGCCAGCATCGCTGCCCTGGCCAGCACCCCTGCCCTGGCCAGTGTCAAGATTGGTTTTTAGGCATTAATATCCTGTATTAGTGAACACAGTGAATGCCTGAATAACTTGTGTGAAGAGATGTGCCTTTCGGCGAATAAGGTGAACCAATAAATGTTCAGAAGATAAGAGGGCTGCCCAGACAGAGCTCGCCCTATCTACAGTCGTAGTGAAGTAGCCCGTGGCACTTGATGATGTAACGTGCAAGGTGTCACAGAAAGGTTGTTTAAGTAGCAACAATCCTTTGGCCGGCAAAGGCGCTCCTTTGGAGCCCTTCGCTGACAGTGCAGATAATAATACAAAGACTAAGGTAATGAAGGTAAAGTACGAAAACTCACCAGTGGTGCTTAAGTCTTCCTCTGGTCGAAGATAGAAATCTCTAGGAGAGGGCCTATGATGGTCACAGTGAGGTCAATTGTTGCACAAGATAGATGTATGAGAATTGAACTGGAGAATATACATGCGAATGTAAACTACTTATATTGAATGCTCGTATGATATCAGCAAATAGGAAAGAGGCTGTCATGAGTCAGGTTGGATAGGGGTGCGCAGTCAAGATACAAAATAGGTGAAACACGTATACAATAGAAAGAAGGAGGAGTGCGAATGTGAAACGACGGGGAGGAAAGAGGATGAAGGCACCTATGTACGAAAACATGCCTTGAGACCTGCATATATGTTACCCTGCATGAACTCTTCGTCTGCTGGGCTGATCCCACAGGAACTACGGTTAGGACATCCCACGAATGCATCCCAGCCATATGAGCACCTAAAGGGGTTGTGTTGGGAAGATGATGGGGCCAGTGATGAACCATCACGCTGGGTAGAGGATGTCGATCATGTTTGATGGCATGCCTGCTGGTGAATGATGTGAGCAGCAAATGGTTGTTCGGGGAATGTGGCGAAGGGCGAATGGAGTGAACATAGAGGAGGCATGGTTGAAGGGAAGGGCGAAGATGAGTGAACACGGAGAAGGAGTGGTGAAAGGGAAAACAGGGATAGCTGGGTACAAGAAATACACAAGTCGTGACAATCCAGCCATAGGAACATCCAAAGGGGGTTGAGCTGAGGAGGTGATAGGACCAGTGATGAACCATCAAGCCAGTCAAAGGACGTTGATTGTGTTTTGATGGCATGGCTATGGTGAATGATGCGAGTAGTGAATAATCGTTTGGTGAATTCGGCAAAGGGTGATTGGAGCGAACATAGAGGTGGAGTGATGAAAGGGAGGACAGAGTTACTGGGTATAAGAAATGAACGAGTGATGACAGCCAGCACCCCTGCCCTGGCCAGCACCCCCTCACTGGCCTCCAACCCTGCACTGGTGAGCACCCCTGCCCAGGCCAGCACCCCTGCCCCGGCCAGTGCCCCTGCCCTGGCCAGTGCCCCTACCCCGGTCTGCGCTGCATGAGGGAAAGCCGTCATGCCGAAGCATGCCTTGGCCCCATCAAACCTGTACCTAGTATAAAATGCCTTAGGCAACTCAGAGCATTGTTACTAACATGATGGTCTTCTTTTACCCATATGCCCATGAAATTCAGACCATCTTTTTTTGATGAACCTGCTTCTACCTCAAGCCCACAAACCTGGCTCATTTGTGGTGTGCAGGTAGCCCATTTGTCGGCGACCCTTGGCCGGGATCTGGATGGGGTACATAGTATCTCCCAGGCTGTGGCCAAAGTGCTAAGTCCTGGGTTGCTGGCCGAGGCATGCCAGTGTGTGACTAATCACCCACTGCCCCCACATGTGCCTCCCATGACCCACACCCCTGGCCTGGCCAGCACCCCTGCCCCAGCCAGCACCCCTGCCCAGGCCAGCACCCCTGCTCTGGCCAGCACCCCTGCCCTGGCCAGCACCCCTGCCCTGGCTAGCACCCCTGCCCCGGCCAGCACCCCTGCCCAGGCCAGCGCCCATGCCCCCGGCTAGTGCCCCTGCCCAGGCCAGCACCCCTGCCCAGGCCAGCACCCCTGCCCAGGCCAGCACCCCTGCCCAGGCCAGCGTCCCTGCCCAGGCCAACGCCCCTGCCCTGGCCAGCATCCCTGCCCAGGCCAGCACCCCTGCCCCGGCCAGCACCCCTGCCCTGGCCAGCGCCCATGCCCCCGGCCAGCACCCCTGCTAGGCTAGCACCCCTGCCAAGGCCAAGGCCCCTGCCCTGGTCCACACTGGGTGACGGAAAGCCGTCGTGCCAAAGCGTGCCTCGGTGTCATGACCCATCTATTTCCCTTACCTCACTGCCTCTCTTCCCCCTCTCATCGTTCCTCCCACATCTTTGCCTGAGTTAGCCATACCCTCCGACCACTCCTCCCCTATGTTCACTTCATTCACCCTTCGCCACATTCGCCGAACCACCATTCACTACTCGCATCATTCGCCAGCAGGCATGCCATCAAACAGGATCGACACCCTTTACCCGGCGTGATAGTTCATCACTGGCCCCATCCTCTTCTTGATCCAAACCCCTTTAGGTGTTCATATGGCTGGGATGCATTCGCGGGACGTCCTACCCGTAGGTCGTGTGGGATCAACCCAGCAGACGAAGAGTCCGTGCAGGGTGGTGTATATGCAGGTCCCAAGGTGTGTTTTCATACATAGGTGCCTTCACCCCCTTTCCTCTCCGCCGTTTCATGTTTGCACCCCTCTTCCATTCTATTGTATGTCTATTTCATCTATTTGTATCACAACTGCGCACCCCTATCCAACCCAGATTCATGACGGTCCCTTTCCTATTCGCTGTTACCATACGAGCATTCGATATAACTAGTTTACATCCACATGTATATTCCCCAGTTCAATTATCATATGTCCATCTTGTGCAAAACTTGACCTTGCTGTGACTATTGTCCTGAGCCTTCTCCTGTAGATTTCTATCTTCGACCAGAAGAAGACTTAGGCATCACTGGTGAGTTTTCATACTTCATCTTCGTTACCTTAGCCTTCGAACTATTATCTGTGCTGTCGGCGAAGGGCTCCGAAGGAGAGCCTTCGCCAGCAAAAGGATTGTTGCTACTTAGACAACCTTTCCATGACACCTTGCACGTTACATCGTCAAGTGCCACAGGCTATTTCACTATGACTGTAGATAGGGCGAGCCCCAATCAGGCAGCCCTCTTATCTTCTGAACATTTATTAGTCCATCCTTTTCGCCAAACAGCATACCTATTTGCACAAGTTGTTTGGGCATTCGCTGTGTTCACTAATACACGATATTAACGCCTAAAAACCAATCTTGACACTCGGCCCCATCAAACCTGTACCTAGTATAAATGCCTTAGGCAACTAAGAGCATTTTTATGAAGAGGATGGTCTTCTTTTACTCATATGCCCATGAAATTCAGACCATCTTCAAAATGGAGAGGAAATCTACCACAGTTGATGTGGGGACAAGAGACAGGACTGACAGCAGAAGATTGATGAACTGATAGTGTACCCATCAGTTGTTGTGAATGGAAAGGGTCGAATCAATGATCACCTTATAGTGCGATGAGGATGATTTGCAGAACACTAGCTTGATCCCAAGGCAGTCACTGGAAGGTAGGCAAAGACTTGCCAGGCACAGGCTGAGGTTTGCTGGAGGGGCCACGATCAAAAACAACTGGGTCAGTCTTCTATTGGCACTGCTGCGACAACTTTTGGGCCCGTTACTTGGTGACTGATATGGTAGCAGTAAGTACCATTTCGCTGCTAGACCTTTAGGTCTTGACAAAACCTAGTTTGTTGAAGCCTTGACGATGATCCATCAGGTGTTTTGAGTAGCACCCCAGGCAACAACACAACTTGGATTGGGTATGCTCAACCCTACATCCACGTCTGCTCATGCGATGCATGCACAGACAGTGCGCACTCTGCAGGACAGGAACAGGCGACATGAGCTGCTTGGAGGCTGTATTGTGAGTGTTAGTTACATAATGGAAACAAATGACATTATGATCAGACATATGGAGCGAGTGCGGCAAACGCACTGCAGCTACTACTAGCTGTCCTGCCCCTGCCGTTCATTGTGCCTCTGCGAGTGGGCGTGCTCCGCCAGTGACAGGCAGGATCAGGCAGGGTATGTGCTGGGGACAGAGGGGCTGGTGGTCAGTCTCTACAGACCTGCATGCTGCCTCAGAAATAAGAAAATTAATCCCAATTATATAAAATCACACAATTCAGATTAAAAAAAAGGAAGTAACAGCAATTATCAGTGGAGATTTGTATAACTCACTTTCTGTCTGCCATAGAGGACAAGGCCATAGCATCACCTTTAAAGACAATTCCTTCCAGAGTAAGGAAGGTGTGAGCCTATCAAGCATCAACAATGGCGAGCAGCTCTAATATCAACAATAGCATCACCTCTTCATGTATTCGAATGGACAGTATACAACCAGTGAGAGGAACTGCTGCACATGCATAATTTTATTGTTTAATTTCTTAAACTTAAATTTTAATATGCAACAATGGACTCGGTCTTAGCCAGGTTGGACAAAGCCGACAAGCTGTGCCCCTCTGGCAAGCCACAACAGGAAAAAAAACAGTGGAGCTTGAAATGGTGTAAATGATTGATCATCCATAATCTAAGTAGTCATCGAGTCATCACCCAATTTTCACTCCAAGGTAAATCCTTGTTCGTCAGTGGCCGGTGCCCCTGCCCTGGCTGGTGCCCCGGCCAGTGCCCCTGCTCTGGTCCATGCTGCATGATGGAAAGCCGTTGTGCCAGAGCACACTTTGGCCCCATCAAACCTGCACATAGTATAAGAGGCTGTAGGCAACTAAGAGCATTTTTATGACCAGGATGGTCTTCTTTTACCCATATGCCCATCAAATTCAGACCATCTTTTTTGATGGACCTGTTTCTACCTATTGAGAAAAAGGGGCCAATATGTGGACCTTTTCAGTTAATTTCTCAAATACCAATAATCCAAGATTTTGAAGCACTAAAAGAAATAATTGACTAGACTAAACCAGTTTCTGAATGAAGTGAACATATTGGTCCTAGAAGGAGGGTGTTTGGAATTACTATAATATCAGATATTTACTAATAAAAGTGACATTCCCATAAAACTCCATCTTTAAATAGTGATATCTTTTCTGAAACTATTCTATTATTAAAAAGCAATTCTGGGGAATAGTTCTCCATGTTACATGCTAAACAATTAAAGGTCATTTAATAGAATCCATTGTATATGATTTCCTTCTGTTTATAGATATCTGTTAATACTTTTGTTGGTACTCTACTTTTTAAAAACTAAACTGCAGTTCTTTACATGTAAAATATGTAAGATACTATTGGAGATTTTTCATCCTACAGCCTTCCTAATTGAGCAAACCCACCCAGGTATTCTTAGTATGTTGAATCAAATAGAAGTATCTTCTAGTTAACTCACCCATTCCGAGGTAACACATATGTATTTAAAGGTGTCAATGGCATACATGTGTATGAAATGTACTATCTAAGGGAGTATATCTTTTAAAATTCTTAAAGTTCTAACTTACCAGAGTGTTTCATAATCTATTCATCTCTTAAAATATGCTTTGTTTCATGATGTACAAATAAGTTTTAAAAATTCCAAAAGGTTTAAAATCCAAATTATGTATAGAATAGACTTCAAGTATTTAAATGATCTTAAGGAGATATTAGAGTTTGATACTTCTTATAGTTTCTGAACAACCTCCTTACATGAGGGATTGGCCCTCTTGTGCCTCCCTGGCCAATTATTTCATAAACACCCCAGTCCAACTGCGTTCTATCATATGACATGTACCCCTGCACACCCTACTGACCCCACTCTACCCCCTGTACTGTACCTGCGGACTGCACCGGAGATGCGGGGAGTTTTGACCATCACTGGAGGACAAGCAATGGGATCCCTCTGTGGCAAGAGACATAAGTCTGGGGATGCAACCATCCTCTAAAGTGTGACAGGTTTAGAACCATGTCTGCTGCCCTATAGCAGGGTCAGGTGCATCTGCAGGTATCCCTCCCCCTCCTACCCCCCGCCTAATTAGTTTACATAATGCTTCGCTTCACGTTCGGTAGGGTCACTGTCTGTATGTACATGTAGTTAGAGTGCACCATAAGCGCCCTGGGCTTCCAGCACTATAATTCATTCTCTCTCTCTGTCTCTCCCTGCCTTGTTGTCATCATTGACTTGAAACTACATCCCCCAAACATCACATTGTCACCGTGGTTTTTGACAAAAGGGTATGCCCTATCCCTTCCCGTTGTATACCTGCAAAAGATTAAATTCAGACTGTCTTTATCTCTAGACCGCTCCTGTCCTTCCATACCTGTATCTTGAAGATCTCACTGGCAAAAAAAGGTATCTCTACCATACTCCTCCCTTTGAGTTTACTAAACCAGCCCTTTAAACTGCAGATGCTGATACAGCTTCCTCCCAATCCTCCATGGACAACGATGCAATGACCTATACCATCCCTAATGATTTCAAACACTGTTTTGATCAAATCAAATGTGATTACTCAGTAAACCTCCTCCCCATCTATTCCTGTGATCACTTTGTCCAACAAGAACATTTCTGTCTCATCTTTAAGCTACACTCCATGTACTTTACCGAAAAATACAAGTGGGGGCTCCATCTGTTACCTCAATCGAGCAGTACACACCAAAATTATCAGTCTGTTCATCTGGGCATGGTGGCACTCAAGTTCGGCCTACCTTGAGATATCTCTTGGATGTCCTAAGCGTAAGGTGAGCACAACATTGTGAAATTTCACAGTAGCTTATCACGCATATGCCATTCTAGGAGAATTGTGAGACAAACATCGAACAGCTTGGTTATGCCTCACACACTTTGTATTACTCGGTGGACAATAGCAGACAACATCGCTTGCAGTTTGTCTAACGCACTTTCTATGTCTCGGTGTGTGATTTCTCAGCTTCTCAGAGTTCTTTTATCTCAGCTATATAACAGACCATGATGGACCAGTTCTCCACAGTAAATCCCTATGCTGCCTGGAAAACGACGCCCTGGTCATCCACCTAAGAGGTTTCGTAAACATGGACGGCAAGCTTGGAATGACACCCTTCACAGATTCAATACTCCTAGTAGCCCTGCTGTGGAGAGTCCCCAAACGGCTCCAATTGCCTCTCCAAACAACTCTGAAACCATCATCACTCCAAGACGGCGTGCGTATCTTGATATGATCTACGAAACTCACAGTCACTGGAGGCATGAAAAAAATTTCTGGTCTGAAAAACTGTTCAAAAAACTGTAAAGATATTCCAAATTTTTTTAGTGTTTTTAATGTAAAAAAACTTAAAATTTTGTGTTTTTGTTAGAATTTGTTGAGCAAGAAAATTGCAAAAAAGTTTAAAGTTTTTTGCAGGGTTTTTTATGTGTTTTTATAAGTTTCTTTGTGAAAACACAAAGAAACCCATAAAAAACCCTGCAAAAAACTTTGATTTTTTTTTACAATTTTCTTGCTCAACAAATTCTAATAAAAACACAAAATTTTATTATAATTTTTTTTACATAAAAAACACTAAAAATATTTAGAAAATCTCACGCAACGTAAAATGCGTTGGAAACAATGCCCAGGTCAAGTTACACTTGTGGTACTGTCTCGGTTTTATTTAACTATTGTAGTGCTAATGATCTGGTCATACAGCTTAGGGTTATGCTGACGACTTGACTCGTGTCACCATCTGGCAATCGGGTACTCATGAAGATGCAAATCCGACAGAGTTACTTTGGGCTCGGCGTTTGTGTAACCTGGTATCTGAACAGCTGAGGCTGGTAGGTGTCAAGGCAACAACAGTTATGTGTGGTATGTACCTTACCTACTGCAAATACCTTCAGGAGAAACCCACATAAAATTGCATTACAGAGCTAGTTAACCAGTATCGGACCCCATTGCTCAATTCCAGACCAACGAATGCCACAACTGACATAAGTGACAACTTCCCAACATTCCACAGGCCAACTGCCAAACAGATCAGGCAGTTGTTATGTAAATAACCTATGTATCATACATGTATACTAGTTATTACCTAATCCCAGTGGGCCCCTTAGGGACCCACTGTATAGTTTATGCGTGGGAACCAGCCAGCAGTCCCCATCGCATCTTACCTTTACCTGTCACTACGTAGCATCCAGAATACCACTCATTGGTCAAGTTCTGTCTGCCCTTGTGATAAACAGGGTTTAAGATCATCATCTTTACACCTTTTTGAACTATCCTGTGGTTGATCGCCATGTGACCAACCGATTATGGATTCGAAGCAATCTTGAAAAATATCACTGCGTCGACGACTAAACATCATTGATACCTTCCAGTAGACCCTCTACTGTCGGCTGCGAGCGTGATGATTTGACGCAGTCGAAGATGGACACAAGCATCGAGCTTGCGGTCCACGCCACAGGCGCAGCCCAGTGACACGATGCTGATGCTACCCTGGACCAAGAATCCAGGACACCAGAAGACGGGGAGATCGTAGATCTCACTGCCCTCGTCCCCCCAATGGAGGACAAGGAAAACCCCGACCATGTCTCACCGAGCGTGGTCGAGGATGAGACATCGCCGGGCAACAAGCCGGCACCACCCCCTCAATCCCCTCTGCCCAGAGACAAAGGGAAAGGCAGAGAAGTCTCGCTGTCATCAGACGGCAGAGCATCAATATTGAGATGGGCACAAAGCCATGACTCGAACCGCCGCTTACGAAGTTGAGCGACGATGATCGTCCCCAAAGGAGGACGAAGGCAAAAAAGACGAGCCCCCGATGACGGTCAGGGCTCGGAATACTCGAGTTCAAGGACCCATGCCATCGACAACGAGACAGCGGAGGCGATGAACAAGCAGGTGCAGGATGCCTTGCACCGGAGCACCCTCACAGGCCACAAGCACGATTAATTG
>WHVA01001039.1:0-14206 GCA_015179125.1 Gautieria morchelliformis | reverse complement strand
TGAGCACTCCTTCTTCTTGATGAAGAACACCGGAGATGCCATGGGTGACTTGGAGGGGCGGATCCTCCCTGTATGGAGGTTTTCTGCAAGGAATGCATCGAGCTCTACCTGCTCCCTGGGTGACAGCGGGTAGACCTTGCAGTTGGTGGGCTTTGACCCAGGCTCCAACTCGATGGCATGGTCCCACAGCTTCCGTGGAGGCAGGGCATCAAATGACTCCTTGGAAAAGACGTCCTCGAACTCCCGCAGGTACTCCGGAATTTCCACCTCCGCTCTAGCATGCTTCTTGGAGGCTTCAGCAAGGCGTTGGGAAATATTTCCGGTGGCGCGGATGTGTTCCGCTTCCGGCGGAAGGTTTACGTACAGCAAGCGCTCCCCTTCCACCAGAGTGTCTTCCGGGCCAAGTCAGATGACGTCGGAATCGGAATCGGAATTGGGAGTGGGATCCAGTTCAAATTCCGCTTCCGAGTCTTCTTCTGCAAGCAGTGGATGGGGGCCAGAACGACATGTCTGTATGAGCCGTTCGGTCTTCCGCTGCTCCTGGCGTTCCTTCCGCACTTCCGACTGGCACATGTGACACTTGGCTGGACATTGACTCATCAGTACCTTCCGAGTCTGCCAATTGATCTCCGGGTTGTACTCCTGAAGCCAGGTGAACCCTAGGATGATGTCTTGCTTCCCCAGGCTGGTGACTGCAAAGGAAGTGCGTTCTGAGTGCCCATCGTAGCAGAGAATTGTGTCTACTATCTCCGTGATGGACCCTGCCTCATTGGGGCTTCCATCCACATTGAACACCGGGATTGCACGTTGCAACTTCCGCGTGGTCAGTCGGTTCCGTTCCACATAGTCCCGGTCTATAAACTGACCAGTGGCCCCGCAATCGACAAGGGCGGCTCCGGATTTGACTTCCGCCGTATCCGTCGTCTGGATCTCCACCTTAATGACTAGTGACTTGGGGCCAGGGGTGGCAGCGACAACATAGCGCTTCGGAAGGCGTTTCTCCCAAGGCGGATGCGGGATGGACGGGGTGTCGGATTTGGTTTTTGTGTGACTTTATCCGGTGGTTCTGTACAAAGTGAGGGGAGTGGGGACTTTTCATTCTCTACTTCAAGACAGGCAAACCGGTTATGTACAGGCAGCAGGGGCACACATCTCACCCGCTGCGCGTCACAAAATCCAACGCATCTTCCGCTTCCGATGCACCATGTTCCGCATTTTCGGAAAATCCTTCCGCAGTGGGCACTCCGCTTATGTCTGCGAGTGTGAGGAACTCTGGAAGGAGCTCAAGTTTCTCCTCTGTGGTCATAAGCCGGATATCAAAGGCTTGGGGGCACTCGCGAGCATAGTGGCCTGGTTGTCGACATTGGAAGCAGGTGATAGTTCCATGGCCTTTTCCGCGCATGCGGTCAACATCCATCGGCGCAGGGCCACTCTTCGAGGGAGGAGGGCTATGGTTCCTAATAGGAGCAGGCGGAGCAAGCGTCGGAAATATTTTCCGTGTGGGAATGAATGCGCTTCCGGGTTTTGTTACAGGTGGAGTAGGACGAGTGGAACTGCGTGTCATGCTCCAGCTCGTCTCCACGAAGGCCTCATTTGCTTCCCTGTTCCGGGACACCCTCTGCGCAGCTTGGTACCACCCTTCCGGGTCATCAAAATCCGGAGCTCCATCCCCAAGCAGCGTGACTTGGTTCTGGAGTGTCGGATCAAGTCCTCGTCGGAATTTGATGACGATCGTCTTGTCGTCCTCATACTCTGCAAGGTCAATGAGCTCCTGGAAGCGATCAATGTAGTCATCGACTGGATCCTTGGCCTGGTACCAGCTGGTCCCCTCGAGCTTCATAAGGGCTGTGAGCTGCTCATTTTTCAGGCAGAACTGGTCGGAAAATGTTTTCTCGAAGGCGTCCCAGTCCCGGAAGTAGTTCCCCTTGCCCTTTGCTTCATGTCGGATCACCTTGTTTGCAAAACGGGCTGCACGGTCCGACTTGAAAAAGGACAATGCCCAGTGAATCCGAGCCTGGTCGTTCGGAAAGAGGTCTCCGACAATTGCGAAGTAGATGCTGCATGTGTTGAAGAATGCGCGTCCCTTCTCCCGATCTCCGTCAAAGTCCGTCGGAGTTGCGGGTTTGACCTTTGCTAACTTCGCGGAGACCCTCTCTTCCACTACTTCCGCTTTTCCGAAATCCGGATCGTCCAGCATTTCATTTCCACCACTTTGTGGAATATCTAACTTAGCCAAAATCGCTTGTAAGGCTGTTTCAATCGCGTCGGTCTTCATCCAGTTCCGCGTCAGTTCCTCCTCCATAGTCCGAAGACGATCGTCTGGATCCATGTCGGAAGGAGAAATATGGGACGGGATTTCCGGGGTTGGGAGCTCGACGTAAGAAGAGGGGCTGTCGTACGCTGTGTGTGCGGAAGAGGTCGCAATCTCCGAGTCACTGTCTCCGATTCCGAACGCACCTATGGCGAATGCAACGTACAGAACAACTGCCGGTCCTCTAGGGGAGAGACTTTTCTGCTGTAAGGGCAACCCTAGCTGGCTGTGGAGATCACACTACCACACAACTGACAAGGGGAAATCCAAAGTATGTATAAATGAACAGAGTATACAAGAGAGGGAATTCTCACCTGACAAGGGGAAACCCAAAGAGAAAAGTCTAAGGACCCCTAATGTCAGCGAGCCCGTATTATACTACGCTCCGCAGCCAGGGACAACACTTGGCACTCACCATCAACCCTGCATCCCCCTGACCTCCCTGACCCTTGATCGACCCTTGATGCCACCTATTACGCAAGTTGCTTGACTTCCAACACTGTTCCAAGAGCAGAAGTCGGAAATTGGAGTGGAATTGGCAAAGCGAATGGAACTGGTGGAAGTTCTCCCAGAAGCGGAATCATTTCCAAAAGCGGAGTCGGAGTCGGAATCGGAACTGGAACCGGAACCGGAGTCGGAAATGGAGTCAGAACTGGGTGTGGTGTCGGAACTGGAAATGGAAAGCAGGGTGTCCCCTGACAAGCAGTGAACTTTGGCTCTGTGTGGACTTCTGAGTGCTCAATAAGATTAATAAGTGTTTGGGAACTTGGAGATGGGCCTCAACATGATGATAAAAGTTGTTATTTACCGCCGACTGGCAGCTATCAAGAGGACATTTGACAAGAAGCATTTTTATAACGCCGGAGGCCTCCGACCGGTGTGTCGCTCCAAATAGAACGTGACCTACAGGAATTGCGCATGTTGAGTGAATGACTGGGTGCATATCACCTTTGACTAACTGACTATCTTCCCAGGGAGGGGTATTCGTGGAGCATCCGAGAAAGCGCTATTTCGTTATTTATCGACATGAGGACGATTCGCCTGCAGTTTGGGCGAATCAGAGACGCATGGAATGCAAATCGGCACATTTTTACTGAGCCACAAACACCCCAAGAAGAGAAGCAAATGGCAGATATGTTTAGTGCTCTTCGGGAGATGTGCAGGTAATTCACTTATACATTCTTCATTGTCGGGGTCGTTTTATTTATCAATAGGCCCTGGTACTCCAAAAGATGGCTGCCACCAGCGTTGTACACCGAGTTGCAGGTCAGTGTTTTCCTGATGCATGATAGCCATGAGTAGGCTTCGTATTGACCTCTCACTTCAACACCTTAAGAGTTCGAGGCCTCACGAAGAAGGAACAAAGGAGCATATGGGAGCATCACACAGCCATCCCCTTGGAAAGACTTGGAAAACAGTATCTTCCACAAGTTCAGGATTGAGTAGTATTTATACAAATACCCTGTATGTAAGACAATCACAACTCATGTATACTATAAAGAATGTATAAGATGAAAAGTGAATGGGCCAAAAGACCTCAAATTGACAACCAGAAAAGCCTGGTATTTACTGCATAGCGCGTGTGATTTTCCTTGTCAGGCAGGTTTCTCGCCACAGGAATGCGCCACAGATACCTGCACTGGGACCCACAGTCATCGTGGCAGCAACGTGCCAAATCAGCAGCCGAGAAAGTTCCTTCGCGTCCTTTGCGAACCACAGTGTCACCATCATCACTGCCACGACTGACAGCAATCCATCCCACTGGAACACCTCCATGACCCAGGTAGGTGAAACCGTTGCCTTTGGCGCGAAGTTTGATAAGGGGGGAAAGAGGAAGCTTTTCAGCACCTGCAGATCGTGTATGCTCGACAGGACAGTACTGATGTGGACGATGGATGTCACCACAAAGGTGACAGCGTACAAACCCTTGACAAGTGTGATATCCATCTGCGACGTGTTTGCACGCGCGCCGCGCCAAACACCCTTCAACACGGACATCCAAAGATGAAACCCGAACCAAATTAAGAGGGGGGAAAATCCATGAAAGCTGCCAGCCCGATCGAGGGTATGACATAGCCAACGACGACGGCGAATGCGATAGCCTCCGCGTGGTTTCGATTGATCGCGAACGCAGTGATCGCATTGTCTGAGTTCTGGGCGGACGCCGCACCAGTTAGAATAAAAGCGAGGCAGTATAGCGGAATTATGGGTCCACCGCTGAACACCAGCAGCAATATCCCCGTGATCAGCGGCAGGGAAAGGACGCGCGGCACACGCATGCGGCTGGCTTCGACCAGTATCATCAGGTACAAGGGTGTAAACATGACGTTAAAATAGTTGAAGTAGGCGGATGCGAGCCGAGCAAGCCCTCCACAGGGGCGAGGAAGCCTAGGACTTGGGCACAAATCCTGCCATACCGCTGATATGCGGGTAAGCCTGGCTCGCATTGAGAATCGATGCCGTGCGTAAGGCCAGAGAAGAAGAGGGCATTGCGGATGAGGTACGCCGAGACCGCAGTGATGGAGGGGAAAACGAGGATGGCTATTAGCCCGGAAGGTCCTAAATTTCGCACTGGGTTCAGATCTGCGGGGAAAGTGGAAGGAAGTCGAAAGTACCCGTGGTTCCTCCTTCCATTGTTGCTATGATCAACTTGAAGATGCCAGAGCCTTATGAGGCGTGCCAGTGGCAAACAAGGCTTCAAGCTTCAAGATACATTCTGCTCGATTATATACCAAGAAGTCGCGACTAGCGCCGCAGAGGGGGCGCTCCCATATAGTAAGCCTGCCAGCGCCCCATACTCACTTGTAATAGCCGTACGGTAAGCCTTACTCAGGTATGTGATTAGTGAGCTCGCATTGGACATATTGGGTATTCATCGTGCGTGTTTCCATCAGACACGATTCGCGTTGTCATCGCGGGAGACGAATCAGAAAGTTGGTGTCACATTCGACACAACCCAGTTTTTCTGGCACCTTGTGAAATTTGTAGAAAACCCTACCTTTGAGGAAGAGGTGCAAGACTTACTGCTCTGGTGGAATAGGTATGAAGTATGCCACGCTGTTATTCTTGCTGACCGTCGACGTGCACAGTCACCTATTCCCGGGTGAAGAGCAGTCAGCTCACAATAACGAAACGATGGACTCACTAGCGTTGCTGAAGGCCCAGAAAGCGGCCAAACGGGCAGCTCTCCAGAATGCTACCAACCGCCCGACAGCATCTGCAGTGCCGTTAGAAGAGCTTGATTGAATCACGAGTACTAGATGGCTGTACAATACCTATTGATGGGATATATATTTTGATATTCCGTATTTTATGTCTGGAACGAAGAACAATACCTATCTTGATCCAGAACCCTTTGGACGTATGGTAACGCGTACGTCCCCTTCTAACCCCGTTTATGCGGTGACCAGCGTTACCATATGTCCAAAGGGTTGCGAGTCCCTTCATGGTCCTGTAAGGCTTATCAGCAAGTCTAAACTTGCTGATAAGCCTTACTGTACGGGAAATGGTCTTCCCGAGGGATTATATAACGTTGTGTCAAATGATCTACGAGGCCTCGTAAGATCATATAGAATAATTATATACCTGACGTCCCCTTGCTCTGCAAGGGCTCTGCAACTGGAAACCTCGTGGGAAAGCTGCAGGCACTGGCAGGCACATGTACTAGTCCCGTTGCCGCGTCGGCAGATCGTTGTTCTATTCATACATCCGTGTTCTGACTTGATTAGTCACGAGTCCGACACGTTATCCTGCCGGGTCTCCAAATTATCCTCCATGGAGTCAACATTGTTGTCTTATTCAAGGCATCTTTCCACGTAATTCAATCCATTCACTCAGGTGCTTCAGCAGGTTCGAGGACTCTTTCTAAGGCTACGTCCCTTAAGATTATCTTTTGGTTTTGATTTTCGGTGTCCGAGTACTTTCTTACCGTTCCAGTCATTCCTGCGCTACCGACTTATTCAAAGTTTAAGTAGGTGTACTTCTCTCTACTTGTATCCTCGATGGCATCCCGCTTCCGCTCTGTGAGTTGCCTCTTACCCTCTGTATATTTCCAGCGTATTCATTTTAGCGTTCTTCACCTGGTCGCCGCGCCGATGCCTGTGGCTGCTGTTCTTTTACCTATGCATAGCCACCAAATACGTGTCGTATTCACTGACCTTTCGATGCATACCGTCTCAACCGGCTGTCCATGATCTCACACTTGCCTACGCACTGTCTCTACCTCCGACCTCCAATCACCCCCTCCACTCCCAGCCCTTAGTATTGATGAACATAGCTGTGATCCGGGAGTTGTTTGTTGTATCACCGCTGAAGCCTCCAGTTGCATCGCCTATGAAAAGGAAAAACATAAGGGATAGCTCATCAACGAGCCCTAAGAAACAGATGCGCGTGTAACTTCCTGCATTTTGTCTTTGTATCAGCTTTGCATCTTAGTCAGATACTCTTTGTTGTGTAATTGTACAGATTTTTACGAGCCAGCTTAATTCTGGAGCAAGGGGTCTGCCGCTGGTAACAGACGGCCCTAGCTTCCTCTAGTATAACACATAGCTTATAAACCGTTATAGGGTGCTTATAAGTTTTTCCGGTTTTGCTGATGGGCGTAAAGCATCAGTCATCTAATTTCCATGATTGTAATTTCAGCCAGCTGTGTTCAAATAATAATATATGTGCCAGATATGGATGGAATGAGTAAGGATCCCCGTATCCCTTCAAGTGCGGAGAAGGGCTGGAACTGGAAAATGGAAAATGGTGGGATAGCGGCTACCAGGCACATGGCGGTTATGTAAAGTAGGCGTTACGCATTCAAGGTCCACAACGCCACCTGCTTTATCTAGGGTGTCCAGGAAGGACCAGGTCTATTTCAATTCGCAAAATGCAAATCGAAGATGACAAATGACCATGCGCAAACCCAAACTCAAATGCGGCAAACGTACACGCAGGCCCTCCGACAGGTTGGGGCACCACCCTACGAGGGAATGGTCCCGTTCGATGTTCGAACGGGTGCCACTGCAATTGTATAATTGTTCTATGTTCAATGTTCGAACGTTTTGCCACGGTAGCTACCGTTGCTCTTATCTCTCCGTCGTAAGCGCCAAGTGCATGGCTGGGCGACCGACAACAAGAACGACGAGAGAACATAACCTCCGGCGCTTTGATTCAGGAAGGCTGCTGCTGCTGCTCTGCTCCGCTTGCGCTGACGACGCCTCTCACCCGATTAGCTCTGATGTGTCGACGGTTGTACATAGAAACCGCCCAACATTATATACTTACTATACTATACAGAGTGAGTGTCCAATATTTGTCTTCTCAGAGAGTGGCTCTGCGGGACCTTCGTGTGCTTTGGAGTGGCAGACAATCCCTTCTCCTATCCCTGCTGGGCCGAAGCTGCACAGGTCTGATTCGTGCCGGAGTGTCTGTGCTTCATCTTCAAGTGCGCGGACGACTACTACCGCCCCCCCCGAGTGCCGGAGCCGCATCGAGCCAGTCTCAGAAGGGCTTTATCTCCGCGCAATTATCAAGCCTCTCTACTGTTTGATCTGTGCCCAAGGCTGCGAGGCAGATCATCGGTTATGATGGTGTCAAACCAACGGTTCTGGTATCCGGAAGGCATCGCACGTGTTCTTATTACCGACAAGGTGACGCGTACATATTTTCTATTCCTGCTTTGGCCGCCTACCCATCCTCTGACAGACCTGACTCATTCGTCCCGCCTGCGACGATTCGTGAAATTCGACCGGATCTGGTCCCTAGTAATAGGGAACGTGGATCATATGCGGTAGGTTGCCGTACTGGCTAGGACTGCATCTAAGTTTTTTCCCGCCGTCTTTTGCTACATCCCTGGCAAATGTTTCCGGTGTAAAGCACACACCATACGTCGCCGTCAAGAATTCCAAGGCCTTTGGAATCGTCCACCCAGGCTTTGCCGCCAATCTCTCAATGACCTTCCGATGCCGTCCGGCTTCCGTAACAACGCCGTGCACGCTCTAATGCCATGCTGGTTTCGAAAAGTGTTCGTGGAGGACATGGACAAAGAAGTGCCCATTCGGTCCCTCCCAGGCATTAGAGAAGCTGTGAAGGCTTTGGAATTCATACTAGTACCGGAAGCCAGGTATCGTGCTTGTACACCCACACATGTTTTTCGATATGAGTTCAACTGAATGACGTGAACAGGGCGTTCCAGCGTATCGTTCGAGTGGACAAAGGTCACTGGAGACGACACCACTGGTGGTGGGGCGTGATCCGTTGCCGGGATCAAGCTCGTTGGTGTGTGAGGTCGGGGAGCCTCGACCGAGGGACAGTGCATAGGACTCAGATTACTCCTTTCGACTGGCTTCTTAAAACATTAGGGCAGCTACTGTACTCGATATCCTGTAGTTAGAGTGCGCCATAAGCGCCTGGTGCTTCGAGCACTATAATTGATTATCTCTCTCACTCTCACTCTCTCAGACACACTCTCCTTTCAACTGGAGGAATGAGCGGACTTGAGCTACTGGGTTCAAGCGTCAATCCAAGGAATCTATTTCTCCTTTCAAGAGTTAGTATTGGTATATTGGCCGGCCAGCTCAGCTTTACTCTATATAAAAAGGGACACCGACGACGTGGACGAGGCGACACTCAATGGAATGATGACGTGGTTTTGTACTTCCGTTGAATACTTAATGGGGCAGCCGTGATTGTCTGGAACAGCCGCTGAGTCAGCTGGTTGTTCGGGCTTCGCTGTTCCGTAAGTATCTATAAGGCCATATATACGCTTATAGTACACCGTGGTAGTAATAGATCTTGAAGTAATATACAAAGTCTGGGATCCCCTAAGTACTACGGAATACGTACAGTACTTGTATACGGTATATAAAGTACAACGGAATACGTACGGTATTTATATACGGTATATACGACATAGCAAATCCCAGATCTATGCTGTCCATATGATAGAGTGGGTCTGCTGTGTCTTAAATAAACCGGGGCTCATGTAGCCGCGACGGTATAAGCAGTACTTATATATCGTACATACAGTATATAGTACATGCAGTTAATTAAATGCAGCCCGTTGAATTAGTGCTTACCGTCACACTTCAAGTTTTGATTCAGTTATTATATATATCAGCAGCAGATACTCTCTGCCATTCGTTTCACTCTCCAAATTTTTCGTTCTATCATGGAATCGTCGCAAGCCACCATCTCTGGGCATATTCTCCTGCTATGCATGCCTGAGTGGGGTAGGTGTAACAGAATTTTCCTAACGAAGAACCTGTTAACCTTATCTCTGCTGCTTTAGGACACCTCAGGCCGCTCTGCGCACTTGCAGCCAAGGTTGTAAAGGAGCGCTCCGATGTTGCTGTCACTCTGCTGATAGTGGGAGAATATGGTCAACGAATGGAACGCGAGATACGTAGATACTTCTCGGCTAGCGAGGCAGACTTCAGGGCTAAGGCCAATATAAGGTACTCGAACCCACAATGCTCTTGTACGATTCGACTTGAACTTTCCGTAGACTCGTCAATATGTATAAGCGGGGAGGCGTCGACATTGCTGCATTGTTGCCGATGATCGTACAAGAGTTTCCAGATTATTACGCCAAGCTAGTAAACTCTGAACCTGTCCAGTGTCTCGAGACCAACCATACCTTAGAGGCACTTCGGAAACCAACGGCTGTGGTTCTTGACGGAAGTGTTTTCGTATTGCCATGGCCACGCCGTTGCTTACATTGACGTTCTAGCCTTTCCTTCTTCCCATTTTACAACATATAAGATCTGTGACTAGAAGAAGTATTCCCGTGCTTGCTTGGAGTGCCCCATACGCCTCTTACACGCTCGCCATCGCCGGCCCGGAGAAATTTGGCGGGTTCGGGGATGTGGAAGCAAAGGCCCGCACGCAGGCTGAAGCTACTGGGAGAAAATTAGACGATATTATGGATGAGGTAAGTATAGTGTTAGTTTTGCGCTGCCACTAAAACAGATTGGGCGCTGTTAGTTGTATTACCCATCAAGCGGACACCTGAAGAATTTGGCTGGATTACCGCCAATGTACGACTATGAATGGGTTTGTCAGGAGGTGGGGTCGAGAACTACTGGTCAAAATTATACTCATTGTGTTTGCCTTCCACCAGCCAGACCCGGGACTTCAACTAAATGGCATCTTTTCCGCCGCGTACAGGTGCGTAGATCTTCACGTTGTACAAGACGCCGCTTTGATTTCACCTGGTGATATCCCGTTTTAAAGATTTGCCTGTGAATGTGACGGATTTGTTTCGGTCTCAAGCGCCGCATACGAACCAAAGAGCCTTGAAGCCATGCGCACATGGCTTGGGGAGACCAACCGTCCAGTATACGCTATTGGGCCGTTGATTCCCCCTGGGTTCGGAGATACCGGGCTGTCCGACGTAGCAAAACGGATGGAATTTGCCTCGTCGAACAATGGTGACGAATCTAACACTTTCCTTGAAAACCAGCTCAAAAGCCACGGAGAGCGATCGATTATTTACGTGAGTCATGTGACCATGAACTGCCACGGAGCCTTTGACCACTCTTAATCTCTAGGTCTCCTTCGGAAGTTATTGGTGGCCTCGGAGAAATGAACATGCATGGATACTAGTGGATGTGCTTCTGGAGCTCGGCTTTCCTTTCGTAAGCGTCACCATTACTTTTCAGCACTTCGGGAGTACTGACTCTGAATTCAGATATTTTCACACGCCTCTGCAAAAGCTGTCATACCACCAGGATATGCTGAAAAGATCAAGCAATCTGGAATTGGGCTTCTCTTGAAATGGTCTCCTCAACAGACCATCTTGAATCATCCTGTGAGTGCTGAATGTCATGATTAGTAGTTATATATAGATTTGACTTGTTTTTCCTCAGGCTACTGGATGGTTCCTGACACATTGTGGGCAGAATAGCGTTACGGAAGCGATGGCGCAAGGGATACCAATGTACGTTCGCGTCCACTGTTGCGCGTACAATATATTTATTGGCACCACCTTATTTCAGGATTGCGTGGCCGCTCGAATTTGATCAGCCTCTCAACGCCGCTCATCTCACGCTCAATCTCGACGTCGCGTTTCAAATGGTTGAAGTCCGTACGGGCCATGGCTTGAAACCACTCTATCGCGGGGTACATCCGACAGGTACTAATGAAGCCGTAGCGGCTGAGGCACGCAATATTCTTCAAAAGGCTCGAGGACCTGAGGGGGAGCAAAAGAGACGCAACGCGGAGTCAATGCGATACAAGTGGAAGAAAGAGTGGAAGGAGGGTGGGGAAGCACTGAGTGACCTGAGGAGATTTCTTGCTGACAGTTCGAGTAATTCAGAAGAGCACCTAGAGATTCATAAAGTATGACTAATTAGAGAAATTTTGAAGCCAGTATTTACTAACTCCCTTCATTCTAATACGGTAACTTTGCGCTAAAAATATAAGCAAAAATTTGCATCTTAATACATTGTGACAGCAAGGAAGCCTGAGCTGTGCATGTGGAATGCATTAAAAAACACTAATTATGGCAAGTTTGTTGAAAAAGAGGTTATCCAACTCCTGTGAAACCCTCCAGGCTGGAAGGTACCAGACCCTTGTGGTCAGAGTCCCTCTAAAACTGCTCCAAAACCTCAGCAGCTTTGCTGGCACAGAGAACTCGCATGATGGCCAACATGAGGTTGCAAAACCATGGGTTTGGTGTAGAAATCTCCTGGCCGGACATACCTAAGCCAAATATTGTTTCTTGATCAATTCTGTGCCTCATAAAAGGGGGATTGTATTTTTTTCTGACAACTTGGGAGCTCTCTTGGACCCACACCACCATGTCAACCTACTTTCCCATGGTTTGAAGGCACAGTTCAATCCTTCAGACTCATGTATAGGCCCAAGAAAGCTAAACCTTTCTCTTCTCAAATACTCACTGATACACCCATACACACTCATGTTCCATGCCACCCAATCCCAATCCTCCTGGCATCCTGCGCTGCAGGGCCTGTGGAAACTAGTGCCCAACCAGACCATCCCCCAAAATAGAACCATCCATTCATCCATGCCAATTCCTGACCCTGGTAACCCCATCACTATATTAAATACCATGGGAATAAATGAAGGTAATAAGGCTGGCATCTCACCCTTTTAAAGACAGTTGTAAATTCCCAGTGGCAGCGAAAGACACTGGATAGTTATACACTACCTAAAGACAGTTGTAAACTACAAGCTATAGTTAGCTTTGATACTCGTTATACAAACTATGTACTTACTTCCCAGTGGCACCGAAAGACACTGGGAAGACTATGCTACTATACATTCGCGCATACTTATACGCATGTCTCAGAATGAGTAAGGAGAAGCACGAACCATTTCCTAGTTAAGCTTCAGACTACGCCGAACTACTCAACGTTCGTTTCCTAACACCTTTGCCTCTACCCTTGAATCTTTTGGAGACTTCAAATGCAGAACTTCATGGAATCTAGGCAAAGAAGGTGCCATCCAGTGTATTGCTATCACTAAGCTACTACGAGAGGCCTCCCTCCTATACAGTGTTAACAGAGTGGTGACAAACAACAGCTTATAGAAGGCGGTCTCCGATATCAAAGAAGCTATAGCTGCCAGTCATGAGCAGTCCCCCTTGGCCTTGAGTGGGACCTCATACACCACTGCGGCCTTTGGGGAACCTTGAATCAAGCAGCAATACAGAAGCAGAAGATGATTCCTGAGCTTCAGCGAAAACAGATCTTACTGTCTATGAAAAATGTTGCAAGGGATTCTCATATTCTCAAATGGGAGCCAGCTGTCACTACAAGGTACTGTAGTGGCATTATTACTAACTACTTTGAAAGACATCCAGGTGCTGCACCGCCAATGCCACTCCCACTACATGGCATCACCAAATATACAGCTAGCAATATCATGCTCACCTTCAAACCAGTCAAAGATGCAAACAAGGTCCATGCAGCAGACGAAGAGGCCAAAAGGGCGGCAAGAGGGTAGTCAAGCGAGGAGAGGTTCATGCTGATCGAATGCAGAGGAGTCCTGCCCAAGAGTAAGGTGGCTGAGCTGCAGCAGTTCCAAAAAAGCATGCGGCAAGAGGCAAAAGCGATGTTCACTAGATCCCCATGAGCATGCATAGCACACAAGATCGACCAATCCATGCCCTCCGCAGCATACGCCAGGCTCAGCCAGGAGTGTAAATAACCTATGTATCATACATGTATAGTAGTTATTACATAATCCCAGTGGGCCCCTTAGGGACCCACTGTATAGTTTATGCGTGGGAACCGGCCAGCGGTTCCCATTGCATCCTACTCTTACCTGTCACTACGTAGCATTCAGAATACCACTCATTGGTCAAGTTCTGCTGTGCCCTTGTGATACAAGGTATTAAGATCGACATCTTTACACCTTTTTGAACTATCCTGCGGTTGATTGCCACGCGACCAACCGATTGTGGATTCGAAGCAATCTTGAAAGAGATCACTGCGTCAATGACTAAACATTGTTGATACCCTCCAGTGGACCCTCTACTGTCGGCTGCGAGCGTGATGATTCCATGCAGCCGAAGACAGACACGAGTGTCGAGCTCGTGGTCCACGCCACAGGCGCAGCCCAGTGACACGACGGCTGACGCTACCCTGGACCAAGAGTCCAGGACGCCAGAAGACGGAGAGATTGTAGATCTCACCGCCCTCGTCCCCCCAATGGAGGACGAGGAAAATCATGACCATGTCTTGTCAAGCGTGGTCGAGGATGAGACGGCGCCAGGCAACAAGCCGGCACCGCCCACCCAATGCCCTCTGCCCAGAGACAAAGGAAAGGGCAGAGAGGTCTTGCTGTCGTCAGACGGCATAGCATCAACATCGAGACAGGCACAAAGCCACAACTCAAACCGCCGCTCACGAAGCAGAGCGAAGATGATCGTCCCTGAAGGAG
>WHVA01001038.1:0-14243 GCA_015179125.1 Gautieria morchelliformis | reverse complement strand
GAGGCTTAGATAGTCTGCGAAACAATAATGTCCACTTAGCGGCTTTGGCTACGGCCTTCTCTGCCTGTATTTTCCACCTTAGTTCCTTGTCTAAGAGGACCCCCGAAACTGGTGCATTCCTGGGGTTGGACCATGACCCCTCGTATACAAAGCCCGGCTTGATGTCAGGTAGGGTTTTGCCCGGCCAGCTGGGTCAGGGATCCTGCGATGAGAGAAGCATACCATGGCGAACTTGCTCTTTTCAAATCTCGAATGGTGTGTCTCCGTCCACTCTCTCGCTCCCCCAGGTTTGAGTAGCATCTCACTTAGGCTGTCGTATGCTTCCTCGTAACTGTCGCCCTCCCGTAGAGGTTGGCATCGTCCACGAACGCTACCGTGGCCTGTCCCTTCGCTGATGCTATGTCGACGAGGTCCGCTTGTAGAATAGGTATAGTATCATGGAGAGTGGGTCTCCTTGGCCTATACCGTTGTCGATGGTTACCCAGTCCGAGAGGTAGCCATCGAACCTCAGCCGTGTGCGTTGGTCTGTTAGCATCCTTTCAGTGAATAGTACGTACTCTTCCGGTATCCGCCTTTCGCATGTTGTGTAAGAGGCGGTGGTGACGGCGTGAGGGAAGGCACCCTCTATGTCCAGAAACAGCATGACAGCGACTTTCTTGCGCCTCCACCGCCTTTGATCTTGTTGACGACTAGGTGGAGTGAGTCTGTGGTTGTTCTGCCGGCCTGCCCCGAAGTGATTGGCTGGGAGTAGATGATATCTTTCGGTCATGTAAACATGTCTTCTGTTATTATCGTGTCAGTAGTTTTCCCATAGTGTTATACAGTGCAATAGGGCGATGGGACTTAGGGGTGTTGTAGCTGGCCTTTCCCGGCTTCCGGAGGACCACCGTTATCCATGATTTCCACCCATCGCTATAGGTTTGCAGCACAAACACGGCTCTGTAGATCCACAGTAGGTATCCAACAAGTAGTTCCATGATTCTTTGAGAAACGTTGGGTATCCCATCGTCCCCCGGGGCTTTTGTTGGCTTCAGCTTGGCGATTTGGCGTCGGAGCTGGGCCTCGTGGAGCTGGAACCGGTAGTTGATTCTCTTGGGGTACTTGTGACTGCTTGGGAGTGGGAGGTGGCTGGTTTGGGTGGAAAGAATGCCGCCGCTAAGGCTTGGCTCTTGTCCTCTTGGATTCCGCCATGCGAGCAGCGCCATCTGAGCTTAAGGTTTCCAATGAGGGTATTCTTGACTTCCCGCCGTCTTGCGGCGGTTGGTCAGGTATCCATTGGCCGACCAGATCAGGTCATCATCCAGGTCTTCCAGGTAGTCGACCCAATGCTGTGTTTGGCCTTTTTTATCTCATCCCCATACTTTTCGCTGATCTGCGGTGTTCTTCATGGGAGGGGTGGTCAGTTATCGCACAATAGGTATAGGATAGGTTATTTAGCCTGTTCTTTTCCTTCTTTAAAACTGATAGCTCTTTGCTCCACCACCTGCGAATGTGGGACTGGTTTGGAGAGCGGTACACCGATTTCTATAGTTGCCTGAATGGCGACGGTCAGCGCATCGACAGCTTCATTGAACTCATCTGTGGTCTTGAGCTCCCGCGGGTCTGGGAGGTGCTCCAGTTGCTCTGCCAGCTCCTCCCTGAAGTACTCCCAGTCGACTGTCCTGAAGTTGCGGAAGGGAACTGGAGGGTCGATCGCTATCTCAACGTCAAGTATGGTGTGAATGGGCACATGGTCGGTGCCTGGTCCACGCATGCCCGGATTGGTGTCGCACTTGGTGACCGAGCCTGCCACATTATCAGTACAAAAGACGTTGTCCACCCTGGTCCAGTTCTTTGTCGACATTGACTGGAGGGTCGGGATGCGTTTTGGAAGCACCATGATCATGTTGTAATCGGCCAGGAGCGTGATCAGCTTTTCTGCCTCTCTGGTTGCTGTAGCTGTGAAAAGGTGATGGTTTCGCTCTTCATCCCACATGGGGTGGTGGCGATTGAAGTCCCCACACCACAGCATCGCATCCGTTCCTCCTGAATGATGTTGTGTCTTTCCCGGTCGATGAACTGATCCAGATGGTGCAAAGTGTTTGAGTGTATGCAGTCGTTGTATATATTGAAGATGGTGGTTTTACCTTGTGGGTGTTTGATTTGAATGGCTGTGATGTCATTTGAGTTTGTGAGAGGGAGTTGCATCCATGAGTTGGTGTTGAGCACCGCATTCACTAGGATGATGGACTGCTTTGCAAGAATCGTCAGTAAGATGGGACGTGGGGTAGAGTACATGCCAGTGGTGGTTGGCCCTGGTATTGCCCAGGGCGTCGGTGTAAGGTTCTTGGAGGAGTATCAGGTCCCAGTCTTTGTGGATTGGCGAGTTGAGGAGGTCGTGTTGCGCTTTGTCGGACTTGTTCAGGTTTTGTTGATAGATTCTCAGCCTCTTTGGTGGGGGTTCAAGCGTGTAAGGCATCAGGTATGATCGAGTGGGGGTTGTCCTGTGTTGATATCTGTGTCACCCCACCTGGTCGTGGGGCCTATCTCAATCCGGTTTGGCATGGTGGCAGGGCTAACCTGTCTTGCGGGTGCTGGAGGTCCCCGGTTGGCCGCCGTTTGTTTCGGTCTGGGGCTGGAGGGTAAGTGTGGATTGTTTGTGCATACCTTTGTGATATGTCACTGTCTCCCACCCTTCTGTGTTCATTGGACCACGCGGCAGGGGTAGCATCAGTGTCGGGGCAGCCGTTCTGGGCGGTTGCGATGCGTGTGTCCACGGCTCTGCCGTGGGGTAGTAGGCATGAGGTTTTCCGGTAGCCTGTCGTCCATCTCATCGCATCTGCGTGTGAAGGTGGGGCACAATCTGTCCCAGCTGGCATGGTCGCTTGCGTCACATGAGGCGCAGTGGAGTTTGGTGATGTTGGTGCAAGCTGATGTTCTGTGTCTGTCGCCACAGGTGCAGCAGGTGTTGTAGGCTTGCAGGCAGGCATACGACATGTGTCCCCATCCCTGGCACTTTAGGCATCGAGTCGGCTCCTTTTTGCATTTCTCCGCGTACACTCTCTTCTGGCATATGATTAGCCCGTTGGTCAGGATTTTGTTCACAGCTTGTGGGCTGGTGAATGTGATGAGTGCGTGTCCACACATTTGGGTCAGTGATCGTCGATGTGTGGGTTTGAGCCATTTGGCTCTATCGATGGCACCGTAGGGGAGTCTATTGATGCTTTCAACGTGCTGAAGTTCGTTGTCCTTGTCCGGGCCGAAGTGTAGGGGGATGAATTGGATTACCAGTGGGAACAGTCTGGTTTTGACTCTTGCTTCTGGTGCCAGCGCCTCAGTGAAGAGTAGCCTGTGCTGGCCTTCGTTGACCCAGGATGTGGCTTCCTCTGAGTCCATTTCGAACAAAATCCCCCCGTTGATCAGCCTTCTCGCGCTGACGACTGTGTGTGTGTGTTCCAAGCCTATGGTGCCCAGGATCTCATTGGCCCTCTTGGCCAGGCCAGCGTTATCCATTTCCGTCAGGATCTGCATGCCAGCATCCGCGGCGTCAACTAGGATCTGTCGCTGTTTGACTCCTTCCTGCACGCGGACCCTCACGTTAAGGGTTGGTGCCATCGTTATGGTGGTGTTGGTGGCCTGGGGCAGGGGTAAAGCAGCTGCTTTGGATACCGCATCCTTGTAGGTCATGGTGGTTTCTTTGAGCTGTGATGCCATTGTAGTGACCGTCGATGTCGCCGCTTGGACGGATAGTACCGCCGCTGCCACCTCCTCTGTGACCTTCTGTGCCTTCTGGATTATGGACTCCATGGTTGCCTTCGTGTTGTCGACCGCCGCCTCAGCCTCTTGTAATCTCGTTGCGAACGCGCTGTCCTTCCCCGTCAGCTGTGTCTGCACGCGGTCCACAATCCTGTCGCCCTTAGGGTCGTCGTCCACTTGTTCCAGCATGAATGCTATAGCCCTCATCGCGTTGGTGGCTTGTCGGGTGATCCCTTTGTATTGCGTGACTTGAAGTAAGGCCGTGATCATGTTGTCGGTCGTCCATGGCGTTCCTGGGACAGTCAGTAACGTGTGCTCTAGGTATCGCTTACCTTCCTCTATGTTCCTTATCTCTTGATCCGGTAGCTCTCTTATCATTTCTCGTGTGAGCGCCCCCGGCTCCGCGGCTGTGCCCCTGGTGGTGGGCCGGTTCGTGGGCAGCCTTTTTTCATGTGGAGGGTCCGCTTCTACTGTACGCCCTGTCTGCTTTTCTTTCTCTTGGGTAGCCGGTGTCTTCTGCCTTATTCGTCCCTGGTTGTTGAGCCTTGCCTGTGCTAGGGTGGGGGTTGCGTCACCCTGTTGGTAGGCGTACCGTGGCCCCTCGTCCCGCTAGTCGAGGCCAACATCGTGGCTTTGAGTCGATTAGGGTTGGATAGTAGCTATCGCTGAGGGCTTTAGATATGTGTGTGTGTAGGAATCCGCTCGAGATGTAGGAAAAGTCCTTAGGCGCCCTGGCGATGGTGGTGGTCGGAGTGCAAAAGGCTTTTTTCGACCAACGTCCTGCTCGCGGTTGCGCCGATGCCTTCGAGATGGGTGACACAAGGAAGCTCTCTACACGTATTTGAGGGTTGTACACCTTCTATTTTGATAGCCAGGAGCCACCACATATACTATTCCACCAACTGTAAGTGATGTCTCCGCGATATTCGTTGAAATGACAACTTTCCGGCCTGGGGGACAATCAGGTGTACAAGGCTGCGGTGCAGGATCGAATATTCACTGTTGGTGTTATAGCGGGAGAGAGAAGTATAGAGAGGCGTATAGAGGAATGCATACAATCGGTCTGATCGATTCTGGGGCATTATTGATAAGACCGTCGGCTTGAAGCTTGATCTTTCGATTTGCCTCTATCTCTTCTTCACAGTCAAGAAAATTAAGATCTCCCCAGGTTCCTCAGCCCGATTACTGTCCGGATTGTAGGTTCTACATAATCAGGTTCCGTTTCCTGCGTGTAGAACACGTCTACGGGATGGTTGCGATCTGGCACCTCGAAAAGAGGCGCTGGCTTGTCAGCCCTCAAACCAAAATACTTCTGGAATCAAGCGTATCAAGCGTTGCGCTCATAACAATCAGTGTGAGATTGGGTCGTTGCTTGGCGACCTCCTTTAAAATGCCGATGAGGATATCAGTTGCCAACGTATGCTCGTGAGCCTCATCTAGGATGATCGTAGAAGAGTGCTCAAAAGCGACTCATGCATCGCTTCCCGCAGTAACATTCCATCCGTCATGCCAGAGTGCTGTGGCTCGCGTTTGCGTTTGCATTTGCGCTCAGGTGCTGCGGCGGGTCACGGCGTGCATGCGGGCATGAGGAATGCGGCAGCGAGCGCGTGAGGGGGGAGCATGTGTGCTTGCGTGGGGGGGTACATATGGGTAAGGGTAAGGGTGCGGTGGCGGTGGCGGTGGCAGGCGCAGGTAAGGCGGGGCTTGCAGGTGCAGAGTTAGCAGTGGGGGGCGTGTGCGGCGCTGAGGGTGCGGCTGTTGTTGGCGGCAGCGGCATGTGTGTGCGGGGATGCGGGGATGTGCGGTGCGCCAGCGTGCACATGCTCATGCTCATGTGCGTCGCACGCGGCCCCCAGGGGAGAGGGGCACATCGACGTGACCTGCACTCTCCACCCCCTGCCCCTGCCCCTGCGCCGCTTCGCTGGGACGTGCACCCCACACCCAAATCGCGGGCACGTGCTCCCCACCGACATGAAAGTCGCGCTCGGCCCCACTGCTGAACTCCCGCGCGGGCGCCGTCTTGAAGAACTCCCGCCGCCGTCTGGGAGGGTCGGTGTCGTCGCGCGCCCAGCCCCGTCCCCGCGCTCCCGCACGCCGAACCACGCCAACGTCCCGCGCCACGCGCACAGGCTACCTATTCTTCTCGAGCTCGTCCCGGGAGCGTGCGTCCTCCGCGGCGAAGGTCCCCGCGCCGCGATGTGCATGCGTGTCGTGCGGGATGGAGGCACCGCACGGGGGAGGGCGGTGAGGGACATGAGGGGCGGGAGGGTGGATTCTACGGAGCAGCGGTGGCGCTGGGTAAGAGACACGAGGAACAGGGCAGTAGGACGTACCATTGGCTGGGTGTTTTTTTTTTTTTTTTTTTTTTTTTTTTTTTGAATTCCGTTTATTATACTGCCACCTTGGGCCGGGCCCTATATAGGCAGTCTCTACCCGGAACGTGGAATAGAGTAATCAAAGTGTTTTACATGCTAGGGTATCATAGTTACCGAAGTAAGCCAGAGATATGCTGGCACCAACATAGGATACTTCCTGTTTGTTTACAATGAACTTAGATACATATCAGTACCGGTCAGTTTCAGTAGGTCTTATTGCCGGGTGGAAGTCCAGGAGCCTCGTAATCCTAACACTTATCGACACCTATCGGAGGGGTGAACCATTGTAGTAATTACTGCTACAAATGGGGAGGGGGGGGGATTCGAACCTGGAGGCTCTCCCTTCGCGTGATCCCAAACGGGCGCTTGGTTTGGGTCAGTTCCACCTGTGCTAAACCACCCCCTTGGCTGGGGTTGTGTGTCCAGGCTCTCTGTTTGTGTCTGGGTCTGGGCCATGCTGGCGGATGGATGGACGGCGAGACGTGGTGAAGGCAGCAAACGCGTTCATGCAGGGTGGATGGCCAGGTTTTATGCAAAGGGAAGTACCGTATACTCGGCTTGTTCCTCTTTCTGGCCTTATCTACACCATCTGGAAAATACACGCCGGAAACATTATTATAACTTCATGTCCGTGGGCGGGTTCGAGAGGGCGGCGGGAGATATGAAACCTGGGAGGGGAGCCTGTTAGTGTTATGTAAGGGGAGGTGAACCGACATTTAGAGTGAAACGAGTAAAATGCGTGGTAATGTCGTGAAAGATGAGGGTGTGGATGGTGTGGGAAGACGGGATGACATGTGTGTACATGTTTTTACTTGAAACGACGACGTCAGGGTATCGGGTCGGGCGCCAGTGAGCATGTTTGTCTTTGTTTTGGTGGGTTCCTGACCATGCACGACGAAGCCTGTTACCTCTCTTCGCTCAGAGGTATCGGTATCTGGTCGATAAGTGTTTATGAAATTCGTTGGACTGTGTTGTGCACTTGGATAATGTCGTTTATGTTTGACTCTGGATCTAACCAGGTTAGCTTGCTACCGGTGCTACAAATTTTTCCAACCTGAATTATCGAATGACTGCACAAACACGCCAGACGTCCAATACCGTTCATTGTCGCTAGGTCGCACTATCGCCATTCTGATAATATCATACTAAACAAAACTACAAAACACGTCGCAGATCACCTCAGTAACTTCCTGGGCTTTCCCGGGCCATCGGTAACAAGATCTACACCGCTGTCACAGCCGATACGCCGAGTGCACAATATCGCGGTTACCAGGTCGTGCTCCATGTTGAAATACGATGGTCTCTTCATACGGCCTCTTCCCACGCCGTACAGGACATGTCACCAAAAGGAGAAAAAAATGGTCTCGTGTCGCCATATCCCCCAACGTTCAAGTTGACAGGAGCTGATACCGCTCCAAGACCGCTATAAAATTACAGCCATTTGAACACTCTGGGGATTGAGCTCGATCTCTCATACCATCTCGCTTCCTCGTGCTGCCCTCCTAGGTAACCCACTGGAGATGCGTCATCTTAACGCACATCAGTGAGCTTTGTTGCAGTGCTTTCATGTAAGACTTGCAGATACTCAAGATAGCATCATTCATTCTGTCTTTACTCGTTCATAGCCCCCGGTGATCCTTCACCCCACCACTAGCTCGACCACGATCCACCGCTCGCCCTCGCCCCACCTCTATCGTCCCCAGCACCCTCGCCTTCATCCACACTTCCAATCTCTTCCCTGCGAATTTCTTCATACCATCCGCGCTCGTCACCTGGCGCCAGGCGATACGTTGATGAGGCCGCGCGTGGCATGGCGGACTGTCGTGGGGAATGGCTGCGCGACCGGGAACACATGCGCTTCGCCATGTGGATTCGGGCGCTGGAGCGGAGAGGAGTTCTGCCTCGAGCGCGCGCCGCTGTGCGATGAGCACCGCATCTGGGTGTCTATTCGCGCGCTGACGTATGTATGTACCGTGAGCCCGAGAGGCGACGGACAGTTCCTGGGCACCGTGAGTGGACCAGGCCGCGGAGTGCATGGTATCCGGATGCGGCTGCGGACGGTGCATGGGTATGTGGAGGCGACGGCAGATAGTGCATGTACGCCGTAAGCTGAGAGCGGACTTACGGTGCATGTGCACCGTAAGCTCAGAGGGGACAGACGGTGCGTATGCGGAAGCCGTCGCGGACGGCAAGTGCACCGTCTGTGGAGGCGGCGGCTTACGGTGCACATGCACCATCTGCCGCCGCCTTCACAGACGGTGCTTGTGTACCGTATGCGGATGCGGTCGCGGACGGTGCAAGGACACCGTGAGCGGAGAGGCGACTGACGGTTCCTGAGCACCGTGAGCCGAGAGGCGAGGGGACGGCTCAGGTGAACCGTAGGTGTAGGCGCGTGTGATTAGAATACGCATGGATTTTACACCAGGTTGTTCATGTAATAGACAACGGGTTGTACAGGTTTACAACAGCCGGGCGTCCCGCATGTTGTCTTGGTTTGGTAGCGCTCGCCCTTGCCAACATTCTGATGTGGCACGCACGACGAAATCTCTATTCGCTCAGAATGACCAGTATCCGGGCGATAAACGCAAGGAACCATTACAAAATGCGATGGAAATGTGCTGTATGTCTGGAGAATGTTGCTTTTGGTGACTGTGGATCCAACCAGGTTAGTTTGTTACCGGTGTTCCAAGGGAGCTGACAGCGGATGACAAAAGCATGCCAGAAGTCCAATACAGTGTAGTCTTGTTAGGTGGTCTTGTCTCCATACTAATATATTGTACTAAGTTATAACTGCAACCACGTCGCAGATCACCTCAGTAGCTTTCTGGCCACCGGGCACAGCTCTATAACACCATCACAGATGATACCCTGAGTGCACAATATCCGGGATACCATGTCATGGTGATCCATTTGAAATTCGATGGGCTCTTCACACAACCTCTTCTCATGTCGCACTGGACTTGTCGCCAAAATGAGAATCGACGCGTGGCCCCATACAGTAACCATCAACATTGACAGTAGCTGATACCTCTGCCGAGATCATCCAGCGTCACTGTAGAATTCAGCCACATGCATGGCGTTGAGCTGGCCAGGCTAGATCTCTTATATCATCTCATCTCACTTCCTCTTCAACAACACACTAGAGAAGCGACATCTTAACATACACCAGTGAGCTTATCGCAGTTGGTTTTCATGCGGTGTTGCGCTGACATGGCACTGAGTCGTCATGAGTGCCAAGTCTGCTTACATGGCGACAAGTTTTAAACGGATCTTGGCGACCATGCCGCCCAGGCAAATCGTATGTGCCGACCAATTCCTGGCAAGAAGCCAGGGCTCAATTACTCCCTGAGCCAGGCTAACTATATCTGATGCTTCCACGTAGTATAACTAACTTTTAATTCTTTCCATATGATATTCGTCCATCCGACCCTTCCGCTTGCCATTGTGCCATGTTTCGGCCTGATATGGATGCTATGGTATCTGTTGACCTGGTAGCACCCGTGGCCAGAATCTTATATAGAGACACCTTCCGCGGTCTGCTACTCCTACCCCACATCGCTACGCAAAACTTGGTCCCTCGTCTGCATCCCAGTTTTCCTTTCTTATATCATGTCACAGGCGGACCCCTCGCTGTCATCCAGGTGCTATCAGACACGTACGTGCTTAGCGCATTAGTGAGATGCAGAAGAACTTACCTGAACTAGCTTTGTGATCAACTCTGTCGACTTCGCAGCGCTTGGTATGCGTACATGTCCCGTCTAATTCCACAATTTACATAGCTTGTTACACAGCATTGGCTCATATACGACACTCTTCTCACACTGCCATCTGGATCAGGCACATTTGGTGCAAGAACGTCAAAATCGGCACCATCCTCTATATACTCACTCGTTACTTGACCTTGGTTTTGTTTCTTATTCTTATATATGACAATCTATCTGACATATCCCTTGAGGTGATCCCGAGGTTTTCATGTGTAACAACCCTACTGATTTGAACGAGGATCTAGTATGACTTTTCATTCCTTATGAAGAAGCAACATAGTGACTCACATGTTTGAAGGAAATGTAAGAATATCCTTCATCTGGCTAGTGCTTTCAATGTTCCTCCTGTGGTTGCAGTACAGGGTGAGCAATAATGCCCATATACTTTTCAATAGAATGATTAACACAATTTACTTGTCTAGGCCTTCTGCTAGCTCGCACCTATGCTATCTCCTTTCAGAATCAAAGAGTTTTGGGTGTTCTTGGGCTGCTTATTCTTGGTCCTATTATCACTGAAGTGGTATGTCCTTGTAACAGACTTTGTATAAATAGCATAAATTCATTTAACTTGATATAGTACAGGTCTATTTTGGACAATTGCAATCCCACTAGTTCACAAGTTAATACATTAAATTTGTCAGTATGGACTAGGACTTTCTACCTAGATTTATACTAAAAGATTCTTCAGGTGTAAGATATAGAGGCCTGGACTTGTCCAATCTGTCACTGAATACCTTTGACAGTGGCTACCATTGGTAATGTTTCTGTAATCCTTTTTGACACTGGAGTTGTCATAGTAACCATTCTGGGCCCAATTCAAACCTTGAAGCTTTGGTGGAAAGGTGAAATTCAGGAGAAGAAATCTCTCATTAGGCTAGTGATTTACCAAGGTGAGTATACAGCATATTGCTTCTATGTGTAGACATATGACTAATATACAGGCAAGGCTTTGTCAGATATGGGTATGAAATATTGTTCCTTGACATTTCATATATCTGATTTTATATTCAGATTTGTGCTTACAATTAGTTTGGCTGGTACTATCACACAGAAGGTATGGTTACTTATAAACCTGTGCACTTCAGAGTTCACTTGGTGTCTCTTGATATAGGTGTTAAGGGTATGTAAGGTAGTGATCATGATGACAAAATGGCTAATATCAGCTCCTCGGTGATATAAAGTCAAGCATTGATGGCATCTTAGCCCCTTTACAGAACAGGTATATTCCCATCAAGTTAAGCAGAAAGATATGATAGTACTAACAATGTACATATAGCTTGTCGGTGATTATCATCTGCCGGTTTCCATATAACTCTCCAAGAGAGACACAGTCAACTTCACAGCCCCCTCATTACCTTACTCTTTCATTCTCCACCTTCCAAGCTGCCAGACAAAGTGTTCACAATGCCATTGTTGCTGAATTTGGGGAACCCAGACTTGAGCCCGGGATTTTAGTGCTGAGACCTTGGAGGATGATATAGCTGTTCAGGAAAGTGAGCATGAAGAGGCTGGGCCTGCTGGGATAGAGTTGGGTGAGTTTCCTTGGGCGACTGGATGTGCTGGAGATGTAGAAATGGTGGGGCCTATTCTCTCCAGTGAGCAGTTTATGTGTCCTGTAGGCACTGGTTAATGGTTAGGTAGAGTCTGGAAGACCAGCACAGTTTGGTGACAGCATTCAAGCTAATGCATAATAACTGCAATTCCAATACAAACCTCCCAGCAGTCAAGATGCAAAAGACTTATCCCATTCTCACCTTTCCAATTTACCAATATATTGCAGCACTCTGGAATTAGTTGCCATAGAATATTTGGCTATCTACTCACTCTGACCACCCATACCATCGAAAACAGTATTACTATTACTATGTATGAAAGTAAGGTAGTGGCCATCCAAACTCAGCTACCCTTAAGCGCCCATTCTGGCTGCCTTGGTAGGCTGCCTACTGCTTTGCGCACTTGGACAAATAAATAAATCAGTAACCATAGAATTGTTTCTAGCATACATACAAAGAACTTGTGGTTTTACTTAACTAAAATACATGACCATTGTCACACAGAAGAGAAAAACTTTTTTATTCTTGAAACTGTCTTTAAACATCGTTTTAGACCTATAGAAGGGTCGACAATTTCTGACCTGACAGATATTGGCCGCCTGGATGTTCCCAATCTAAGAGTTAAACGCGGGGGGTGGGTGGTTGTGGGCCCGCTGACCAATGCTGGTCATTAGTTTGTCAGCGGAGCGCGCGAGCGGCGCAGCCGCGAGCTACAAACGCTGCGCAGCAGCGTTCCAGGTCACGTGACCGGTTCGCGACCATACGCGAGTGGTCCGTGCACGACCCTTCGCTTGGTATAAAGAGAGCGATGCTGCAGAACCGCACTCCCTACTGGTGTCCTCCTGTGTTCTGGCTGTGGTGGGCTTACTACTGCTTTGGCTGGGGCTTGGTGTCTTTCTGTGTGTCTCTGGGTGTCTTTCTGTGTGTCTCTGGGTGTCTCTGGGCTTCTTTGGCTGTGAATTGACACCAGCTTCTGCTTCAATGTCCTGTATATTTTTTGATATTTCTTCGCAAATTGCTATCAATACACCTAACTTGCTAACCTTAATAATAGCCAACTTAAATATCCTGTACATTTTTTTGATATTTTTTCGCAGATAGAGATCAATAAATCTAACTTCCTAACCTTAATAACAGCCAACTTAAATATCCTGTACATTTTTTTGATATTTTTTCGCAAATAGATATCAATAACTTATTCTGACTTTGCTAAATGTAGTGTGTTTTTTTTTTATCTTTTTTCAAAAAATAAATATAGATATCAATGAATTATCCTGACTTTGCTAAAATTAATACCAGCTTCAGCTTAAATGTACTGTACATCTTTGTGACATTTTTTCAAAAGGTAGATATCAATAAATTATCCTGACTTTGCTAAAATTAATGACAACAGCTGCTTAAATGTGGTTTCTTTTCCTATTTTATATATGTCACAAAATAGATACTGATACATGTCCCTGATATGTGTGAGGACATGCTACCTGTGAGGACACGTTACATGTGAGGACACACTACCTGTGGGGACAGGTTACCTGTGGGGAAAGGTTACCTGTGGGGACAGGTTACCTGTGAGGACATGTTACGTGTGAGGACACGCTACCTGTGAGGACATGTTACATGTGGGGACACATTATGTGTGGGGACATGCTACCTGTGAGGACACATTACGTGTGGGGACACCTTTCGTGTGAGGACACGCTACCTGTGAGGACACGTTACATATGGGGACACGCTACCTGTGAGGACACGTTACGTGTGAGGACACACTACCTGTGGGGACATGTTACCTGTGAGGACATGTTACGTGTGAGGACACGCTACCTGTGGGGACACGTTACATGTAAGGACATGTTACATGTGAGGACACGTTACGTGTGGGACATGTTATGTGTGGGGAGTTATGTGTGGGGACACGTTACGTGTGGGGACATGCTACCTGTGAGGACACATTACGTGTGAGGACACGTTACATGTGGGGACACCCTACCTGTGAGGACACGCTACCTGTGGGGACACGTTATGTGTGAGGACACATTACGTGTGGGGACACGTTACATGTGAGGACACGCTACCAGTGGGGACGCATTACATGTGAGGACACGCTACCGGTGGGGACACACTACTGGTGGGGACACGCTACCGGTGGGGACACGTTACGTGGGGGGACACGCTAATGGTGGGGACACGTTACGTGGGGGGACACACTACCGGTGGGGACACGTTACATAGGGGGACATGCTACCTGTGAGGACAGGTTATGTGTGGGGACACACTACCTGTGAGGACATGTTATGTGTGAGGACATGCTACCCAACTGGCACTTTGGGTCTTCCCCCATTTCTGATTTTGGTATTGTTTCTGGTTCTGTGAGAGTGTCACCGGAGGATCAGCTGGCACATCAATATAACCCCATTGTCAAAATTCAGGATCCCCAAGATCACTATTGGATCTATTTCACAATGCACAAGCTTTGAAACCTGTGGATTATGACAATAGGCGCAATCTTATAATCTCTGATGATTCAGTCAAGACCATTACTAGAGTCGCTGGGAGGGCCATCCCAGAGGTCGAGAGAGAGCTCTGCATGTTCGGCTGTTCCATGGGTGCATACATGACTCATGATACTATATGAACAGGGATATATTTTGCATGATCCTATTTACCCCAATGCACTTGACCTTACTGATTCACTTGACCTTACTGATGCATTTGACCTTACCAAGGCGTTTGACCTACACCCCCGCGCGAAGCGCGGGTACCACCTAGTCTAAGAGTGAAACGCGGGGGGTGGGTGGTTGTGGGCACCGCTTAAAATA
>WHVA01001037.1:0-14251 GCA_015179125.1 Gautieria morchelliformis | reverse complement strand
CATAAGCAAGAATGCGTGTCGAGGTTTTTGGCACAGATTCCACGGTTCACGGGGAGTCAGTGATCTTAGCTGGGCAGGCCTTTTTAATTTAAGATTCACTTATTCCGCCCAGTACGGTGTCAAGAAGTTGGCTAGACCAGTCTCGCTAGGATACAGTAACGATTAGAAGTCTATAATAGGTAAAATGATTAGAGATGGAGTGTTGGAGTTGGCGGTTCATCACCTTCTCGGAACGGACGGAAGACCTCGTGGCTCGTGCCGGCGGCAAAAAATCTGAATTGCTGCTGTGATTATGGTACTTACATCCTTCGATTTGGAGCCAGACTTTGCAATGCGGACCTTTCCAAGGGAAGGACATGCAAATACCAATGATTCAGTTCCGATACTGAACACGAGTAAATCGGGATATTGCCTAAAACAGCACTTATGAGAAAATGAGATAGAAAGCGATATGTTCAAACAAGCCTCAATTGGATGGTCCGCAAAAAAATCCCAATATAGTTAGGATCCATGTTGGTGCATGGCTCATCCTGTGATTTGCACAAAAGGGCAACATTAGGGCAACATTCTTGGGCCAAGAATGTTGCCCTTTTGTGTAAACCACGGGGTGAGTTATGCATCAACATGGATCCTAATTATATTGATTGTATCCATGGTACGGTACTATGACGGCTTCTACAAGCAGTCAGTTTCAAAATATGGTATACCTGCATTCTGGCAGAACTTGTGCAATAGGGTCATTTCATCATCTTGGTCTTCTACGGCGAATTCGTCGTGTTGCCCGGGGTCTCTCTGAGACAATAGAGTAATTAGCCCAGACATTCTGATTCAATTGTTGTAGCCTACATGATCCACGGGATCTTCCAAGGCACCACGCTCTCCTGCGTCCATGCATGTTCAACTGCTCCAACAGGATATGGAAGCTGTTCTGCGAGCCGTTCTCAGAGTTGTATATGACGTCCGCTAGCACCCTCACACAGGACCACTTGACACCATAGCTTTTCGATCTCACGGCGTCAATTCATCGAGTCGCTTTTTCCACCGGACCACCTCGGCTTGTCGTAGGGCAATTGTATGACATTGTTCTCCGCTTGAGCTTCCATTCGTGTTTCTCAGAGGAGAGAGGTGAGAGACTCGCGCACTGTGTGTAGTCAACCCATTAAGAAACCCACTGGTGTGGGTCCACCCACTAGAGTTCATATAATGCGTAGACGTGAATACCACTGTTCTCTAGGTATAGTAAATTCTCACCCAGGACGTCACCCCTTCCTCTAGCCACCATGGCCGACGATTGGGACGGTGGTGCTCTCATCGACGAGCTGCTTAAACGGGTGGCTGTAACTATCGCCCAGGCATCGCCGAGTCTTGCCAGATACGCCCATCCAAATTGCTGTAAGTAGCAAACCTCCTGAAGCTGAGTACGAGTAGTCGAGGGTATCCTACGTGCGGGATCACTCGCTGAGGAGAAAGGGTCCGTAATTGCAAACGAAAGGCAGAAAATTTGTCCCACGTTCATCGAAACAACGGAAATGGTGCTTCCGGAGACGAACCAGAAACAAAGGATAGAATTGTACCAAGAAGTTGTACACCGGCACAACAGTGAAAGAGACACGACGACGTGGTGTTTGTAACCATCGGCTGCACCCATCTCACTCCCCCATGCAGCGATGCCAATGTTCCCCCTCCGTGGGGCAGTCCAGGCCGAGAGGATTACACCATGTGCACATCAAGCGAATGCAAGCTTTCCGCACTCCACCAATCTTCTCATGAAACGACCAGTTCTCCATCGGCTGTGGATAGCGCGACGGAGAGCCAGCGCGAGAATGAGTATACACTGATGCAGCCATAATGTTTGAGATAATGAAGCCACTCGACGGCTTGGACGACGCCGTCTGCAGGTTTCGTGAGCTTAATTCTGACCAGGCGGCAGCGGAGCAGAGGCAGGAAGCCGTCTAGCCTGAGACGTGACATCCATCTGTCTGACACCTAATTCCAGCGCTAAGATAGAGCAGTAGATGCTTCCTGATATATGGGAAAGACATACCGACGCATAGCCCTGATCGATTGGTTCAAGACCGACTGGGAAGCCGCAGACACATACCTCCGGAACTCCTTTTGCACTCCGACCACCATCGCCTGGCGCATTTTTAGTTCTCTCTTTACTTTTCTTTTCTTTGCTCATACTATTAACCTATCTACGTATCTACACACTCTGAGCGCCTACATACACCTGCCACGAAACCCGGCCTCATGTCGAACGACGCGTCGGCTAGCAGGGCGAAGGGCAGGAGCACGCCTACGCAGCGTCCGACCGCGACGCCGTCCATGGCACAGGCCAAGCTCGACGCTCAGGGAAGGATCCAGCCCAGGGCATCAACGGGCCCTGCAAGGGATAAGCAGACAGAACCGATGAGAAGAAGCGATAACGCGGCTGAGAAAAGGGCACCGGCGACCCGGGTGACCACCAGGGGGGCAGCGTCAGACCAGAGACGCTCACGAGGGAGGAAATAGGGACCTACCGGGACAGGAGATAACGGATGGCGAAGCAGGTAAGCTTTACTTGGAGCGTACCTTGCTAACGGTACCCGGCGCACCCTGGACGGTCAGCGCGCTATCCACTGCCATCCTACAGGTGATCAGTATAGGGAATACCGCGCCAGGCGATAAACGCGATGAGGTCTATCGCGTTTGTGCTGGAGGAGGTCGAGGACGATGCCAGATATGAGAAGATTGTGAGCCAGGTTAAGGAGGGCCTCGCTGCGGAAGGAAACGCGCTCTCAGCCAAGATCGCAGAGGCAACGGCTCTGATAGATAAGGCCACCGCTGCGGCTGAAACCGCAGCAAGGCTCTCTCATCAAGTTACCGAGGACGCCGCCGCGGCGGTCCAGACGATCTAATCAGTGTCAAATACGGTCGCCACCTCGGCGACCCAACTCAACGAGACTTCGACTACGTACAGGGACGCCGTATTGAAAGCAGCAGCGACAACGCAGCACGCGTCGCCGGCGCCGCCACGCTCGATGCCAGAGTTCGAGCGAGGGAGGGCATTAAGCAGAGACAAGTGCTGGTAGACGCTGCGAACGCAGGAGAGCGCATCCTCGCCGACCTTGACGACATCGGGCTGGCGCTGAAGGCGAACGAGATCATCAGCGACCTGGACCCAGAGGGGGAAAGGATGGTCGTCAGTGCGAGGCGGCTGGCCAACGGCGGGGTGCTGTACGAGCTCAACACGGAGGAGGCGGCAAGGTGGCGCAACGAGGCAGGGAATGGGATCTGGTTCACAGAGGCCCTAGCGCCTGACGCAAGGATGAAAACGAGATTGTTCCCGCTTGTGATCCAGTTCATACCGTTGCACTTCGAGCCGGAAAGGGAGGGCGAACTGCGGGGCATAGAGGTGGTCAACAGGCTCCCAAGGGGAGCGATCAACAAGGCCAGGTGGATCAAACCTAAGCAGCGTAGGGCAGCTAATCAAACCTGTGGCCACGCCATCATCATGTTCGCCACACCGGAAGCGGCTAACAAAGCAATCACCGATGGGCTCATAGTCTGTCAGAAGAGGGTCTACACGGAAAAGTGCAGGAAAGAGCCCACCAGGTGCCTCAAATGCCAAGGGTGGAATCACTTGTCATACGTGTGCCCACAAGAGCATGACACCTGTGGCACCTGCGAGGGGGGGGGGGCACAAAACGTCTGCGTGCGATCAAACCGGGCGGCGGTGTGTTTCCTGCAGGTCAGACAGCCACGCCAGCTGGTCCAGGACCTGCCCGGTCTTTCTGAGCAAGTGCGCAGAACTCGACGCCAGGCTACTTGAGAATCTAATGCCGTACTTCCCGACCGAGGAGGTGTGGACCCATGTCTCGCAGCCCTCCAAGGCGCTGGCCCTGTTGCCCCCACAGGCAGAGCAAACAGACCGCGCCACAGCACAATGGGGGCTGGGAGACGGTCACGCGCCACACGGGGAGGCTCAAACAAACGGTGCTCCCATATGGAAGGCGAGCCCCAGGGTCAACAGCAGACGATCACCTGCGAGTGGGTCCCCCACAGCCCCTGCGGCCGCATGGGAGCCCAACCACCTCTTCCAACAGCATTGCCCTGGGCCCTACCAACAGGTGGGGTGACACAGAAGGACACAGCGGGCTGCCCTCCTCTGCCCTCCGCTGATGAGTTATACGACGGGTCCAACACCAACGAGGCTGAGAATATATCAACAAACCTGAACAAATCTAACAAAGCCCAGTTCGACCTTGTTAACTCAGCTGTCCATAAGGAGTGGGATGTAATGCTGCTGCAAGAGCCATATATCGATGCGCTAGGGAATACCAAAGCGAATCACAACTGGCGCGTGCTCTACCCTACTTCTCATCTAACTAACGATACCCCGAAGCGTTCAGTGATACTGGTAAACACCTCTTTAGACACTAACATGTGGTCACAGGTCTCGGTCAAGGGGATGAATGACGTCACGGCGATGCAACTCAGGCATCGACAGGGCAAGATCATGATCTTCAACATTTACAGCGACTGTGAGCATTCTGCGTCACTACGGATTGTCGATGACTATGTTGGCATGGAGCGCCGCAACATAATTCAGCATGAGACGGACTCGATGGTGTGGTGTGGGGATTTCAATCGGCACCACCCCATGTGGGACGAGGAGAGGAACTATCACTTGTTCACGGCCGAAGCAACCACGATGGCTGAGGAGTTAATTTCCATGGTGGCTGACTACAACATGGTGATGGCCCTCCCAAACGTCTCCCAACCCTGCAGTCCATGTCCACCAAGAACTGGACGAGAGTTGATAACATCTTTTGTACGGACAACATTGTCGATTCCATCATCAGCTGCAGCACCTCTCCCGGCAGGAGGGGGCCGGGCACCGACCACGTCCCCATCCTCATGATCTTCCACATCGAGGTAGAAATCAGGGGCCCGGAGCCCTTCCATAACTTTAGGATGGTGGACTGGGGCAAATTCTGGGAGCAGCTGGAGGGAGTGCCGGACGCAAAAGAGCTGGAAAACATAGATGAGTACAACGAAATGGTCACCGCGCTGACGGTTGCCATTCAGGACACCATCGACATAGCGATCCCACTGTTGAAGCCAGTGCCACACTCCCGTAGGTGGTGGAGCAAGGAGCTGACGGATCTCAAGAGGGCTAAGAACAGACTAAATCATCTCTCTTACATCCACCGCGCAGTCGCTGACCACCCATCCCATGAAGAGCACAGGGAAATCACAGAGAGATATGGCAAGGTGATCAGTAAGGCTAAATCACAGCATTGGCTGATTACCTAGAGGACCTTAATGACGGGCTGCTATGGATGGCGAACAAATACTTGGCCAACCTGGCCACGGATGGGGGATGTGAGGGCAACACTAATGACGAAGCCACAACCAAAGATACTCAAGGAGATAAGAGCCGATACTAGGACAATGACCAACTGTGTAGTGGGTATCCTCAGTTTATAACTCTACCAACGATAGATACATGGGACTTGGCCTGTGTAGTGGGTATCCTCAGAGATCAAGCTGAGGAAACGCCACCACACGGGCTACAGTCTTATAGCGCTGGCAAGGCTTACATAATAGGGGAGATGGAAACTTGTAGAAGGTTACGGAAAGTGACGGAAAGTGACATGTGATGGAAAGTGACATGTGACGGAAAGTGACATGTGACAGAAAGTGACGGAAGGTTATGGAAACTGACGGAAGGTGACGGAAACTCATGGAAGGAAATAGAAACTTGTGGAAGGAAACGCGTGAACCCTGACATCACCCCCCCTCTCAATGCTTGTCGTCCCGACAAGCACAGCTGCCACCTAGCCCCAACATCCACCGAGACATCGTTTCCAAGTATGCCACAGCGGGACCACCATCTCTCCTGCCCTTCCCTTCCTGGTAACGCAGGTCAATGATGAGCTCAGGGGGATTGGGGTCCATGGGCAAGTGCGGCCCTCGGAACCTTGCTCGACGTATTCGCTCTCCTGCCATGTTACGGAAACGTCGCCCCACCCAGCCTTCGAAAGTGTAGGGGTTCCACAGGGGGGTTCCATCGTTGAGGAAGACAGGGTCGCCGAGTAGTATACGTGTTCTCTCGTCTGTGTCGGGGTCTGAGGAATGCGAGTGCAGGGCGAGTGGGCGCCTGACTCTTCGCTGGTGTGAGGTCCTCAGAGCTGACGGACCACTTTGAAGACCATGCGACGTCGAGATCACGGCAGTCAAGCATCCTTTGTAGCTTGGCTTCACTGGCTGCTCTGGATGACGAGAAGCCGGAGAAGTGCAGGAGGGTGGGATCGACACGTGACATGTTTGGCAGGTCGAGAGGTTTTGGGTGAAGCTGGGGAGGGCAACAAGCTCAATGGCGGGCGAGGACATGGTTGATGGATGTGGTGGGGTCGATGCAGTGGAAGTGAGCGGTCACAGGTGGAGAGGGGATATATAGCTTATCGGAATGAATTGGTTAGGCGGAGGCCGATATCGCTTATCTTTGGGGTTCTGGACCCTTGACATTATGAGTAGAAGCCCTGCCTGCTGTCCAGTCGAAGAGAGTTTGCCTGGAAGGTTCTGTGAAGTTCTGAAATCTCTGGAAGGGAGGGACATGTATGTGGCTGCTGAGATACGCTGAGGTGCCTCTGGGTTCTGCCGGTGAAATTCCTTAAGAGTCGCTTTGCCCCAGAGACATCTTTGCTGGTAGCCAGAGATCGTCGGCAGCTCCATAGCCCTTCCAGCGCACGAGATACTCCAACCTTCCACGGAACATCCTGCTGTCTAGAATCCTTTCAACTTCATATTCTTCGGCTCCATCCCTATGACAGGGGGGGGTGGTGGAGGGGCATGACGTTCAAGAATTGGGTCATCTTCATATGGCCGAAGCAGGACGACAGAGAACACTGGATGTGTGCGACCAAAGGATGCAGGAAGATTTAGACCATAGGCATTTCGTGAGACCACCTTATTAACGTGTAGGGCCTAGCCACTTGTGGTCTAGCTTCTTCATTGGGCGAGTGGTTGTGATGTTTTGTGCATTGAGCCAGACCTTGTCACCAAGCTTATAAACTGGGGCTGCTTTATGGTGCACGTCATAGAAGCGTGCCATGTCCTCTGCTGCCTTGGACAGGGCTGAACGAGCTTCTCTTGTGGCCGCTTCCATCCGTGTTGTGAACTCATCCAGGGCCTCGAGTCGAGTTTCCCGGACTGGTTCCAGTCCCAGCCTTGGATGTTGGCCACTGTCCAACATGAAGGGTGTAGTCTGGGTTGAGGCATGGATTCGGTTGTTATAGGCAAACTCGGCCAAGGATATCCATTCGAACCAATCATCCTGACGCTGGTTGATGAATAGTCGAAGGTATTGCTCAATCTCCTGATTAACCCTTTCAGTCTGTCCATCAGTTTGGGGGTGATAAGCAGTAGAGGCAGCGACTTTGACACCAAGAAGTTTGTTCAGTTCACGCATGAACTGGGAGATGAACTGTGTGCCTCGATCACTGATGATTTCTTCAGGGAGCCCATGAAGTTTCCAAACATGATCACGGAAGAGTCGGGCAACTCCCATGAAGTTACATCTGAAGTGGTGGGAATGACATGTGCACGCTTTGAGAGGCGATCGACAACAACAAGGAGAGCATCATAGCCATGACTGGTAGGCAGTTCTACAATCAAGTCAACAGACATAACCTGCCATCTACGGTCTGGGATACGGTTTGGTAGAAGCTTGCCAATGGGAGAAGCAGGGAAGGTTTTTGTCCGGTTGCACAGGTCACAGGCCTTCACGTATTTTGCAATGTAACGTCCCATCCCAGGCCACCAGTAACTCCGAGCAACTAGTTCAGTGGTTCTCCAACGACCAGGGTGACCGGTGAGAGGCATGTCATGGTGCGCTTTCACTATGTCATGTCGTAGTTTTGCATCAAGCGGCACGTACACTTTGTTGTGATAGAGGACAAGCCCATCCTGTTCAGACCACTCTTCTCCCGTAAATTTGCCAGAGGAGCCCAGTTCTTTGAGAGCCTTGACAACCTTTTCATCCCGGTCTACACAGTTCCTTACTCGATTGAGGAAAGCATCACCTTCACCTTGTCAACTGGTTGAGGGGCTTTGCAATGTGTAGAAGTCTTCCACAAATCTACGGTAGAAGTTGATGAAACCAAGGAATGATTTGACTTCAGTGACGTTACGTGGTATTGGCCAGTCCCGCACCCCTGCAACCTTGACTGGGTCCATGGCAACCTGTCCTTGAGAGAGGATGAGGCTGAGATACTCCACCTCTAGTTGCTCAAATAGGCATTTTTTCAGGTTTTGAGGTACAGGTTGTTGGCCCGGAGGATTTCAAGGACACGTCGTACAATCCTACGATGTTCTTCAAGCGACTCTGTGAAGATGAGAATGTCGTCCATGAACACCACCACAACCCCTTCATCAATGAGACTCTTGAAGATGTCATTCATCATCGTCTGGAGGTTGCTGGGCTGTTCCTGAGTCCAAAGAACATGACTAGAGGTTCATACAGGCCCCTATTTGTCCGAAAGGCTGCCTTCCACTCATCTCCCTCTTTATGCGTACATTATTATATCCCCAGCGAATGTCAGCTTTGTGAAGTATTTAGCCCTTCCAGCAGCATCTTATTCATGATGTCTGGAACAAGGGCAAAGGATAGGCATTCTTGATTGTTATATCATTGAGCTTCCAGTAGTCTTGCACAAATCTAAGACTGCCGTCCTTTTTCTTCACAAAGAAGACTGGAGATGCCATAGGTGACTTGGAGGACAGATACGATGGCTCTTCAGGTTCTCCTCAAGGAAGTTATCCAGTTCCCTTTGCTCAACCGGTGACATTGGGTAACCTTTGTGCTGAAGGGTTGTGCACCTGGAGTGAGCTCAATTGCATGGTCCCAGGGCTTTCGAGGAGGCAGTTGGTCAAATGACTCCTTAGAAAACACATCCTTGAACTCCTGGTATGGTTTAGGGACAAGGTCCTCGAAGGATCTGACTGGTGCAGACTTGCTGGCCCGTTCAGCAAGCTGTTGGGAGACAGTCCGGCCTGCGCCAATCATTTCAGGACTCTCATTCACAAAGATGACAAAGGTCCTGTCTCCTTCCTCAAGTAGGGAGCGGGTGTGCTGTATGGGAACCTCCTCTTGATTTACACTCTCTTCTGGAACAGTTTCGACTGTGGGCCCTCTGACAACAGGTCTGCCCCCACATGACTTGGGACAGCGTGTCATCTTCACATCTCCTGTACGCCAGTCAACTTCTGGGTTGTGTTCAACAAGCCATGTGTGACCAAGAATGATGGCAAGTCGTCCAAGGCTCGTGACAGAGAATGTGGCACATTCCGTATGATCCCCAAAGGTGCAAATGAGGTGACTTCTTCCTTGATTGAGCCAGCCTCATTTGGGGTACCATCAATATTGTAGACGGGGATGGCACGGGGTAGGGGACGGGTCCGAAGCCTGTGTTCCCTCACAAACTCCACATCGATGAACATCCCTGTAGCACCACTGTCAAGGAGGGAGTCAATTGCAAGTGGATGCCCTGTGTCAACGGAGTGGACCTTGAGAGGTACTTTGGTGCATCGGCGGAGGTCAGCAGTACGGACATATAGAGGGACTGGAAGGTTTGCATTAGCAACTGGAGCGATGGGTTGGGTTTTCGGCATGGCTGGTTTGGTTTCAGTTCGATCAGGGATAGGAGAAGGATGCATCATATCGCCTGTGATCCCTATTGTACATGTTTCGAGAACTGAAAACCAATTCGTCGAGCGGGGCATGTCTTTCACCGCTGACTGGCCTAAAAACCCTTTCCTTCCTCTTGGACAGGGGCTTCCACCTTCTCTTGCGTTCCTCTATCGCCGCTGCTACAGATTTAGAGACAATTGCTGCAATGTCTGCCTCTGTGAGGTTTGCACGGATTCGTGGCTTGCGAGGTTCAGGACAGTCTGGTGAAATGTGACCAGGTCTCTTACAGTTGTAGCAGGTTCGTGTTTCGGTGCGGCGGCGGGATGAGTCAATGTCCATAGGTGTCGCGTTACTGGGTGATGCTGTGGCAACAGGAGCCATAGCAGGAGTGTGGAGTGGTCGGGCAGGAGGAGGGCGATTAGGGACATGAGGTGTCTGTGCCTTCCTGACCTCTAACAGACGGCAATGATTGCGGTCATCTGACAGGCTGCTTCCTTCCAGGCTTTGAGATTGGATGGAAGAAAGGGCTGGGCGTGGATCTTGTCAAGGATACCTGCTGGAAGGCCACGAGCATAGGCATCCTCGAGTGCCTCATCATTAAAGCCTGTCCTGCCTGCCAGGATCTCAAATTGAGCCGTGTATTCATCTGCCGACATTCCTGACGCCATCCTAAGGTCATGCAGCTTAGTGCGAGCCGTTCTGGCACGATCTGGGTCACCAAAGGCCTCCTCCACACGTTTAATAAACCCCTCCAGAGTGGATATAGAGGAGGTGCCATCAATGACAGCCTGTGTCTCGTTGTGTGCCCATATCTCCGCAGAGCCTCCCGTCATGAAGGAAAGAGCGTATAGGATCTTTGTGCGTTCATCTGGGAAGGATGCTGGCTGGACAGCGATGGACAACTTGATAGACCTGATAAACCCTTCAGTCTCTGCACGGTCTCCATTGAACTTCTCCGGTTCTGCTGCTTTGATAGAGCGAGTAGATGGAGGGACACTGTGAGGTACTGAGGGCGCAAGGGCTTGAGCAGCAGCAACAGCAGCGTTGGTGGCAGCATTGGCTAAGTGGTGTGAACGTTAGCAATCTGATTGTGCAGTTCCTGATTCTGCAGTTGAAGTTGCTGCAACTGCTGTGCTTGGCTGGAAAGGAGGCCTCAAAGAAATGGCCCATGGTCACCCAGGGCGTCCCAGTATGCGTCTGGGAGTTGGTCTGCCATAGGCTGAGATGAAGGCTGGTTAAGAAAAGTGTGTGGGGTCGTCCTATGAGCTTGATCTTCTGTGAGGGCAACACTAATGACGAAGCCACAACCAAAGATACTCAAGGAGATAAGAGCCGATACTAGGACAATGACCAACTGTGTAGTGGGTATCCTCGGTTTATAACTCTACCAACGATAGATACATGGGGACTTGCCTGTGTAGTGGGTATCCTCAGAGATCAAGCTGAGGAAACGCCACCACACGGGCTACAGTCTTATAGCGCTGGCAAGGCTTACATAATAGGGGAGATGGAAACTTGTAGAAGGTTACGGAAAGTGACAGAAAGTGACATGTGATGGAAAGTTATGGAAACTGACGGAAGGTGACGGAAACTCATGGAAGGAAATAGAAACTTGTGGAAGGAAACGCGTGAACCCTGACAGGTGTTTGACCTGCACCCCCGCGCGAAGCGCAGGTACCCACCTAGTTACACTATATGAAAGTGCCTCGGTGGGAGGTTGTGGGCACCGCTGACAAATAATATTACATAAAAGTTATGTCAGTGGCGAGCGGCGCAGCCACGAGCACCAACTGCGCAGCAGTCACGTGACCAGCATGAACCTGGAGCACGAGCGGCGCAGCCACGAGCCCCCTGGTGATTCATGCCGATCTTCCAGCTCCAGCGCTCAACCCTGCGCTGCGCTGGCAGAACGCTGTGCAGCCGCATTTGCACACTCCACCACCACCCTCCTCTCCTCTCTGCCCACTAGATAGAATAAATTTGTGTGAGAGTGAAACAATAGATAGCCTATATAGTGTAGAACACAAAAGATCTCTTCCCAGGGAGATCTCTGCAGTGAACTATTGGGGTTGACCTCTTCAGTGGGGCAGCTTTTTCTCTGCTAAGGAGCCAGGTAGTCATCCCAGGCTGCCTTAGAGGGAGCCACAATTGCATTGCAGTTCTCTTAGTGTTGACTTGCACTACTGTGGCTGAAGAAGACATCTCCCCAGGACCAGGACCAGGACCAGGACCTTTTACTGGAATTATTCCAGTTGGATAGCTGAAGAAGACTTGGATATTTTCATCAAAAAAAATTCCCCATCCCTTCCTTGGTACATATATTTCTCTGTGGTCTGGTGTGAGCCATCTGATTATTTTTATTTTTATTTTTAAATAGAAATTAATAAATTCCCTTGACTTTGCCTAACAAACAAACTCCCCATCCCTTCCTTGGTATGTATGTATTTCTCTGTGGTCTGGCGTGAGCCATCTGACATTTATTTAATTAGAAATTAATAAATTCCCCTGACTTTGCCCAAGAAAAATTAACAACAACAGCATCTGCTTGAAAATGTAAGTTGAAGTGGGGTAGCTTGATTGTTCCCCTAAGCTTATGCCTGCATTTCTCAGGGATCCATCTACTCCAGAGAGAAATCGTCAGCAGGAGCGTGAAAGGGCGAGGGAGGAGCAGGAGGGTCATATGACGTCGCCCACTGATCGGAGAGCGCGTGCACTTGCTGCTGCTGCTGTCAGAGCTCAGGACCAGCCACCCCCTCCACCACAGCCTTTTGCCATCCCCCACCCTCCTCCTAGACGCAATGTCGCTGATCCTTTTCAACAACCTGTGGCCGGGCCATCACGTCCTCCTATGCTTGCGGGCCACCACGTCCTCCTAATCTCAGTCCTGGAGAGCAGGTGGCAGCCCTTCGTGCACAGTTAGCAGTTATCCCACCATTACAACCCCTGAGAAGAAATAGGCCAGACCCTGTACAGCCCGCTCCCGTAGTAGGTTCAGCGGCTATTGCTCAGTTGCGTGCTCAGGCAGCTGGAATTGGACATCCGGTGGTAGGCTCTACAGCGGTGGCAGATTTGCGTGCTCAGGCTGCTGGGATACAGCCTATCCCAGCACAGCCCTTGGGAAGACACAGGCAGGCACTTTACAACCAGCTCCTAGACCTCCTGTAGTAGGTTCTGCAGGAGTGGCAGCATTGCGTGCTCAGGCCAATGCAATAAGACCAATGCCTCCGCTACTCCCTGCGCTTTTGTGGCCTCTTCAGCGACTCCCTGCACCTCCTCAGCCTCCTCAGCCACTCCCTGCTCCTCCTCAGCCACCTCAGCCACTCCCTGCACCTCCACAGCCTCTTCAGCCACTCCCTGCACCTCCTCAGCCTCCTCAGCCACTCCCTGTACCTGGGGAGCGTCCTCAGCGACCTCCTCCTCCTATTCCACTTGGTCGCTCTAGAATAATTGAGGCAGATGTGCAGCGTCATGATTTGGGTCCCATGGTTATTCCCTGCCCTGACTGTGGAGCATTACACTGGAGGGCAGAACGTCTGCAGAAATCCTCAAATGTGCGGCCCAGATTTGGTGATTGCTGTATGGAAGGAAAGGTGCAGCTGGAAGACCTGCCAGAGCCCCCTCAGCCATTGAAACAGCTCTTAGAAGGCCAGGACCCTGAGGCAAAAGGATTTCGCCAGAATATCAGGCAGTATAATGCTGCGTTTGCATTCACTTCTGTGGGGGCCAACTTTGACCAAGATTTGCTTCAGGAGGGTCGTGGTCCATATGTGCTCAAGCTACAGGGTGAACTGTATCATCTCCATGGCTCTCTCCTCCCTGACAATGAAGACCATCCAAAGTATGCCCAGCTTTACATATATGAATCCTGCACTGGCTTTGGCAAAGAGAAAAAATCGTAATGAGCGTCTGTCTCCAACTATCATGGAGACTTGCAGGAAATGCTCCTGCTATGCAATCCTCATGTGGCCACATATAAACAAGCAGCTGAGAGGCTCAGAGCTCAAGAACAGAATGGTGACATCCAGGCAAGGCTCACATACAGGGCACACAGGGATCCTAGGAGATATAATGTCCCAACTACAGATGAGATTGCAGTCGTTCTTCCTGGAGATGGCATCGACCCTGAACCTAGGGATATTATTGTCCAGCTCAGAGGTGGACCTTTCAGAAGGGTATTGGATACCAATGCAAACTATGCCTCTCTGCACTATGTCTTGCTCTTTCCCAAGGGAGAGTTGGGATGGGAACCAGGTATTCCTTATCATGAGCCAGAGCGTGCTCGGCAGGGCCAATCCAAACAGACGGAGACAGGTCACCCAAATACAGTACCATGCATATCGTCTGTTCCAGAGAGAGAGAGAAACCTACAACACTCCTGCGTGGTGGCAAATTGTTCCAGCAGTACATTGTAGACTCCTGGGCTGCTGCAGAGCAAAGCAGACTGAGGTGGATCAGGGCCAATCAACACACTCTGCGTGCTGAGCAGTATAACCAGATGGTAGATTCATATGGAGGCTTGGACAATGACATTGGAGATGCAAACAGCTTGGGCATAAAAGTCATTCTGCCTGCGAC
>WHVA01001036.1:0-14422 GCA_015179125.1 Gautieria morchelliformis | reverse complement strand
CGCTGGGCACTGGCTCCTGCCCCGTCGTATCAAACCCATGGCCATTCTTCCGATGAATACTGCTGGACGGGAGACACCCAAACAGCTTGGCTACGGTGACGACAGCAAAATCAAGTCAGCCGCTTCCATTCCATGGCCAGGTGGAAGAAAGCCCCAGCTCCCCACCCAGTGGAGACTGGGCATGATCATTCTTACATGTTTGTGCAGCTGTAAGTACTTGAGTATGCATCTCAGTCCGTAGCATAACCACCCCGTCGTAGTTGGGAATCATTGGTCCAACGTAAGTCAGATTCTGCAGGCATACTAATATCCTAGTGAACGTACTAACGTAACGCAGGGTCTCATTGTTGCGCTCAAAACGACCATTATCAAGAATACCCACATCAACAACTCTCAATTTGCTACGCTCGTCGCCGTAACAAACCTCGTCAACACCGTCCTCTGCATATTTCTCGGCTTCGCCATCGACAAATGGGGTGGTGCATCGCTCTCTGTGGTCCTGGCATTTTTCCACCTTGCCGGTTCCATGGTCATGGCCGGAGCAGCGACCAACCATCTGGACAGTTTCGCACTCCTCGTTGTCGGAAAGGTCATCGCCGCCGTCGGTGATGGCAGCCTCGACAACGCCCAGCACCGCATCTTTTCTACGTACTTTGCTCCTGGCCGCGGGTTCGCATTCTCCATCGGGGCAAGTCCCTGCATACATGTAAACATAACTCTACAGCTAACACTTACTTTCCAGATGGTCTGGTCTATTGCAAATCTCGGCCAGTTCGTTGGCCAATCCACCGCCAACGTTATCACCTCCAACCTTGGCTCGTACGCGTGGTCCCTCTGGATCAGCGCGTGCATCTCCCTTTTTTCTTTCCTTTGCGCAATCGGCCTCGTTTTCCTTGACCGCTTCCTCCGTTCCCACTATCACGTCACTGACCAGACAGACGGCACGCACCACCAGGGCGTCGTGCAGCGCCGTGTCTTCAGCCTTACGACCATCAGACGACTTAGCACAACCTTCTGGGTTATCGTTGCATTCGCCGTCTTCGAGAACGCGGGCGTGCAGAGCTTTGTGTCCATCTCCACGTAAGTCTCATATATGGCTTGTCTTCTAGACAGTACATATTACTCACGTGCGGCGCGGAAAGTCAATTTGCACAGCAGCGCCTTAAAAAAGGTGCTGTCGTCGGTGGCTGGGTATCTAGTATGTATCTTCTCCTCCCCATCGGCGTCACGCCCTTTCTCGGCGTATGGATAGACTTTGTCGGACATCGCGTTTCCTTCCGTGCGTACCTCGTTTCGTTTTGCTGAGATGTATTTAGGCAGCGTTTGCCTCACTTTCAGTATTCCTGTCAAGCATCACGTTCCTCATCTCAATGCTCTTCCTCAAATTCAGCCATACCCTACCCACATTTGTCGCTGCATATGTCTTTTACGCCCTCGCACAGGCAAGTATACTCCTTTCTGATTAAGCCCGTGTTTAAGAAGTGCCCTGCTTATACGCCAACTACAGTGCTTCACCCCTGCCCCTCAAGTCGAAATCATTCGTAACGTTATTCCTGACCCTCGCTATTTCGCTACAGCGTTTGCCATTAAAAGTGCGTCGACGTGCACCCTCCCACCTCGCGCCTGGTTTTCCACCGCTGACCCGCGTCCCGGCCACAGAATCCGTGGTACAAGCTTCCATTGTAATTATTACCACCGCCGCCGGGAAGATACAAGACAGCTCTCACGGATCTCTCGACGGTTAGTCTGCTGTCTCCCGCCAGCACCCAGCATTCTGCTTACCCTCACCTTCCGCATTTTCCGTCTATGTTACCCTTGTAATTCCAAAAACACCTCCCTTGTCCCTACTATCCTACACAGGCGCCATCTCCCTTTGGCTCGCCTATGCCTTTATTTCTGTCGCGATCTCCGGATCACTCCTCATCATGAGCACCCCGTGGTGGACCATCCTGCAGCCGCCGCTCGCCCAAGTCACACCAAGCCAACTTAGCCGTGAGATCTGCAGACTCGACGGACTCGGCGACGCGTCAGGAAACAAGGTAACGACGCTGGCAGAACGCGAGTACGACCTTAAGGTGCTGCGCCCCAACCATTCGCGGCTTGCGTGGGCTCTGCTTGCGACATCTGTGGGTATTGTCGTTTTGGGATGGATTATGTTTGGGTTGGGCGTGAGCTGGGGGGTGCATGGGAATGTGGTGGGTAGTGACTCCTCTTTCTTTTGTCTTTGATATACTGTGCTGCATCATGCATCATCTCTCCTGTTATTACGGTTTTGGCTTATTTCCTTTTCACTCCCCTGATCAAGGAGAGCACTCGCTGTCTACTCAGTTACTAATGCGCGTTTTTCTCGCTTCCAGATTGCGGGGACCATAGGTGAATAAGCCAGGGATGAATTTGTCCCTCCTGGACATGGGACGTCGAGGCGACCAGACATAGAATGTCGATACATTCATGCCCAAAATTTGGATGCTCCGGACTATGTTTATATTCCAGAGCCCGGACGTTATCGATGGGGCTCGGAAGATGCATGATGTCACAGTAATGTACACCCACTGTTTGACTAGCTTCGAAATTTTCTGTCCCGCTAGAATATATATCATCAATGTTGAATTCAAACATGTGAGACCCTTATGTACTTGCCAGGCCAAGCATGGACTCGAAGTGTTGATTAGTGGTCCATTTTTGTTATCAGGGGTTTCACAGTAAATAGGAATGTCCTTACACCCGGCGAACTCCGCACCTGCCCGGCCCGCGTCAAGGAACACACGTGACCTGACGCGTGCCCTATGAAAACAGCTCTCTCGCCTTGCGTTCTGTCTTTATGTTATTATTCACTATACGCTACCTTCCGCAATCGCTTTTCGGGGGGATTTCTGCTAACTTCGTCGCTCGCGTAGGCTCGAGTCTAGGGCACGGCTCGCACAGGGGCAAAGTCCGGTGTTTATGTTATTAGTCACACGGCTTATAACGGGTGACTAACCCCGCACTGGGTATGGACGGAAGCTCTATCGGGACGCTTTAAGAGCATGCATTATGAGCACGGGAGATGATGGTGGTGATGTCATCAGCAGCGAGGACGACGAGGAAATTGAGAGTGACAACGCTTTCGAGGAAAGCGACGAAGACCGCTTTGCTGGGTCTTCATTTGCAAAGAAGGTACCCCGTTTTTATTTTGTATTCAATGTTTCTGTAACACCTATTTCGCTACAGACTCGCGGAAAACCCGATCTTGACCTTCAGCAATGACCATAAATGTGCGCCTCGCCGAAGTAGACCTGGATGAACATGCCCTCGAGCGCCAGTCTGGTCATGATCCTGACGTCAATGCTGAAGAGCTCGACGGGAATAGCGACGAATTTCTGGAGCTTCTGGACGGTTGAGGTGAGCCGGATTTTGGCGGAAGGCCATATGGATACAAAAGACGCACCAAGCCAGTCAGCAGAGGAAAACGAAGTGGCGAAGATGTATGTGTGATACAGCTTTGCACCAGATCTGCACTCAAATACTCTTGTAGCTATGTTGTTATCCTTTACCCACACCCTTGAAGAGGATATAGAGGAGGAGGAGGAGGCTCTTGAGAATTTCGGCGCCATTGTTTCCTAGCTCGAGCCCGGCAAGAAACGCAAAGCCGGGGACGAGGCAGGTGAAGCCGTGATGAGCGAATATATAGCTCCTGGCCGAAAGCGTCGAATGCTCGAGGAACGCACCGAAGCAGGCGTCGAGAGTGAATTTGAGGACCACGCTGGTTCCGCAAAAGTGCATCCACCCAGCTGCCAAATTCAAAGTACATATGTCTCGTGCTGAATCCGTGGAAGCGCCTGACACCGTAGACCTTATAGCCATCTCCAGTACTCGAGCCCGCAGTCGATAAGCTTCTCCGCGCGGCGCAGATGAGAGATGAGGGGAATATGACAAAGACCGAGGAGCTGAAACTGAACCGCCTACGGTGCCCGAGCAGTACCAGGTCTGTTTCAAATGGCGAAATAGAAATCAGCTGACGGAAATTGAAACCAGGAACACAGCTTACATATCATTGTCTCGGAAGCTTAGTTGCAAGTCCGATGTCGTCTTCGCCAGCAGTCCTTCATGAAGTCTTCGTGTAATCCTTTAGTTGGTCAGTGCACTCCTGTTGCCTGAATGTTACCTAGAATCTCTTGGACTGACTCAGTACCCCTGGGAAGTTACAAACGAAGGAAGTAACATTTTTACACCGATGCTTACGCAGCATATCCGGTGTTTCAGTGCGCATCGCCCTCGCGGGGTTGGAATGAATGAAAAAAAATTACAGCGAACGCCAACCAGCTAAACCAGGCTAATTACGTTAACTTTCTATCTCGACGTGTCCTCAGTGCTTATCTTCGACTACTGAACAGAATGCAATGCCATTTGTGTGGCTGCATCTTCGTCTTCTGCGATCACCCCGCAACATGTGGTAAGTGCATGAAGATTGAAGCTGCAACGCTTCCAGAGGAGAAGAACGCTATCCAGGTAAGCACCACCTCATTAATCATATTTAGACCTGAGTATTTCTACTATGGCAGGAAACTCAACAATGCGAAGGATGCGGAGCAGTGTATCCTCGTATGCAAGGCGTCCTGTGCGGCTCTTGCAAAGTGAAAAGTAATAATCCATTTATACACCGAGTTATTCTACTGAACAATCTACAAGCTGGTGACGACGCCGGACAGGTAGGAACCCATTCGGTCGTCAGCAGCATTATCAAGAGTGTGGCAACTCACCAGTCCGAGGCTTCGCTGCATCGACTCAACCGACAGCCAGCTAAACAAACCTTGAATTGGGGTTTGTTGAATGCCTCACAGGCACGTGTGCGCAACCAGGCCCTCAAAGAACTTAGTCGCACCGAAACAAATGTCTTGACAGGGACATTATGGATTTATCCTGTGAATGGGAATAAAGCTCGTGCCGTAACTATATCCTAGCCTTGTTGTCAACATGTATTGATTCAGCAGACTTGTAGATTCAACACCCAACAGTTAGATATACGGTTACATCGGCTGTCCCTGTAGAGAACACATTTAGAGCATTTGTAGAGTTACTTCAATCTGCTTACATGACGCTGCCGGTCGACCCAGATGAAAAGGAAGAACATGACCGAATGACTGTGAGGATCACTCTGTTAGTAATGTTTATTTCTTCTAACCTTCCGCTCGTTCTACCCTTCCGCTCGCAATGACACAGTAGTACCAAGTACTAATGAAGTGTGCACAGAGAATATGTGACATTCGCTGTCCAGAAGGATAACAGCAGCTCATATCAGCTCAACCTCCCCAGTGGCTCTATCGGGACTCTTCACAATCGGCTCAGTCAGAGCGATGGGATCTCGAAAAAAGATGCAGCTGGAAAGTCAATCACACTCCGGGTTTATGTGTGGGAGATTCTTCATAACGCAAAGCGGTCAAGAGAGGTACCTTAAAACCTTCACTTTCTATTCAGATGATTAAATTTCTTTTACTCTAGAGTGACGATGACTCTGGTGGATCTAACAAGGAGGATGCTTCGCCACCATCAAAACGTTCGGTTGTTGAAAATAGTTACAGGTGTATTATGAATATTTCCACCCATAGTACTAGTTTAACCGCTCAACGCTCAGTTACAGCTAGCTTGCAGCAATCTATTGCGAGCCATGTCTTAACACCACTAAAGTACACTAGCATGTATCGGCCATCCATTGCAGGCCTGTCACTTTTACCATCAACACCTGCAGTGCGATATGATGCCTACCCATTTGAGCGCATCAATTGGACTATTGATAAGTGGGGCACAATTTCACTTATTGAAGGGTCACCAAAGGAAACTATACTCGTTGCGAAGGATTGGCCAGAACATAAATATGAGAGTAAACCACGGGGTGGGTATTTGGGAAGGGGTGTCAAGAAATATGCATTCAAGGTATGCTATTACTCTTCTATTAAGCATACGACGTGTGAAAGTTTGTGCTCCTTTGCCCCTGTTTGACTCGGCTTTCTCTGCTTATTTTGGGAGCATCGTCTCCATTTGTCTCACTGTTGGTTCTTCTTTTTTGTCATTAAACCTTTTTGAGCTACGGCTCCATTTGTCTCACTGTTGCTTCATCGTTTTTGCCGTGAAACTTTGCCGTGCAACGTCACCGTTTGTCTCACCGTAGGTTCTTCACTTTTGCCGTCAATCCTTCTTGCAACTTCTCAATTTCTCTCGCTGTTGGTTCATCGTTATTGCCGTCAAACATTCGTATCGCGGCTATTTTTCTTTCCGTGCGTATTTTTGCCGTCAAACTTTCGTATTGCTCAAGATTCTTTCCATGCATGCTGCGTCCAATGTTTTTTTCTTTTGTTGTCCCATCGTCGCTTTTGAGAGACCTGACCATTTCTTCGTTTTCTTCTTTCTTCTTTCCATGATTCTGTCCTTCTCTTGTCACTCGCTCATCCCCGGACAACAATGCATGCATGTTCTCCCCATTACATGCATGCATTGTTGTCCGGGGATGAGCGGCTTTCGTCGCGTCCGCCCTGACTGTAGCGCTGTCCATGCTCGTCGTTGTGTCCTGCAGCTTTCTCGTCTGCCCCTGGCCATACGCAGCTCCCGCCCTCCACCGCGCTGCTGCGCCATCTCCTCACTCGCCGTCACGCACACGCTGTATACACGCCGCCTCGTACTCCGTTCCTACAACTCTTGCGTAACGCGTTGACAGCCGACTCAACTCGACACCGCCGTGTCCGTGTGTGGTGCCAGCCCCGCCACCGAACCCGCGCGGCGCCTGCGTACTAATCTTAATGTTAACGGCGCACGTGCAGGTACAGCCAGTGCCCGTCTCCGACTTCGCCCTGTTCGCGCTCGCGCCGACCGTCCTGCAGTACCTCCGCCCAAGAGCTCATGTGGCTCTGAATCCTACAGGCTAGCGGCCATCCCGGGCAGGTATCAGTTGTGGGTATGTCTTGCATGCGAGCACAGAACAAACTGGCGTGTAGATCCCTTGGCTACGGATGAATTACTATTCTAACGCTGCGCGGCTAGGAAATGAATGGCCAGCTAACCAGGAGAATATACTGGATGTGGTCTGCGCGGCTGATACCTAGGCACGGGAAGAACCTGTCTCGACTCCTGGAGAACTTGAGAAGCTTCAGCAATGCATGATTCTGCAAGGATAAGGTTACAGCATCATGCTACAATTGACGGGAAGGACGTGTAATGGGACCGATCATGCTGGTTCATGTTCTTTACATTTGAGGTACGGATTGTTTCCGTGGCTGCGGAACGGGCTAAGTAAAGGCTATGGCATCTGTTAATGTCGTGTTCAGGTTCTCGCAGTCTGTCTTAAGGAATACCAACGGGCGGCGACCGCGCTCGCACGCGAATAACTCGCCATCGCCTGTTGTGATCACGCGAGAGAGCTCTCGGGACCATCGTCGTCGCATGCAGTCGGTGGCACCGACGTGCACGCCACCCAGGTTCCCCGTTGAGGACCCCGATGTGGGAGACGTCGGGACACCCTCGGGAGCGAACGGTCATCAGCGGACAATCCAGCTCCCGAGGACCCTCGGCCGTCCAGCGTTCAAGGCCATACCCGCTGGCGTGCTCGAAGCTGTCGATGCTGACTTGAAGGGTGTCGCCCTGGAGTATCTCCATGCAAAACTACAACGCTTCGGGCCCCAGTCAGTACTACTCACATTGCGCAAAGAATTTACCCGAGCTTACATTTCCGATTCAGGTTGCTTGCTGTGGCAGCGAGCACGACGGCGAACCCCCCCCGTGACCGTCTCCCACGCGAGCTCGAAGTCATCGTCAACGACATCACGGCCGACGCGCCCTTGCACCTCTTCGCGGTCTGCGCCCAGTCCCAGCCCCCCACACGCATCGCCCTCCACCCCGCGCACGCGCTCGTCCTCGCCTCGCACTGCGCGCACTTCCCGGACCTCCCGTACTCGAAGCCCGCGGCGGCCCCCGCAGCCGGCAGCACACTCACGCTCCCCGTCGTCCTCCTCCCCCTGCCGAGCCTGGAGACGTTCCCGATCCTCATGCACTACCTCTACACCAAGCACGGCGACCACCTCCTCGCCGCGCTGCTCCCCAGGGCGCCGCGCAACGCGACGCAGACACAGACCCCCGACCAGCTCCAGCTCTCCATGGAGTATGCCGCGGCCTTTATGGTACAGGCGCTCCTCGCCCGCGCGGCGAGGGTGCATGGGCTGTGGAGCAATGTGGCGGCGTTGGGCGTGTTCGATGCCAGATTGTGGCGGGGTATTGAGGTGGTGTGGGTGGTGTTGTTGGATGCGTTGGCGATCAGCACCGGGTCGAGCTCCGTCCGCCAAAGTTTTTCAGCTTCGCGTCGTCTTCTGTGTGCCTTATGGACAGCTTGCTCGACATGAAACCGAAAGACAAAATCACAAAACATTCAGACCTGACACCGTTCTATACATTTGAGTTCTTTCTTCCCAAGACAGACCAGGTTTAAATCCAAGCCTCTGCCAGAGCTCACATACGTATGCAGGGGTTTTCTAATTTGCTGGGCCGGATGGACCGGCTCGGGTTAGAAAGAGGACGATGACGCGTAAAACCAAATACTTCTCCCATAGGATGTGAAGATTACGCGGACCCGTCACCGGTTACTAATGTTGAGACAACGGGGTATAAGCAGCAACCCTTCTTTAAGACATGACATCCTTACCCTCGGACTTTATCGGAGAGACAACGTTGTCTCGTCCCAAGATAGGGGCGCGATCTCTGGCAAGTTTTAGTTGATGAACCTTACCATTGAGATGCTCCGCTGAGTCATTTGCCTGTACGGCATTCTTAGATGAGTAATTGATATGGGCCGCGTCGACTGCGTGCTGATTTCATATAATACTAGGTGGATACCCGCGCTTCGCGCGGGGGTGCAAGTCAAACGCCTCGGTAAGGTCAAACGCACCAGCAAGGTCAAATGCCTTGGGTAAATCAAACTTGGGATAAGTCAAACACATTCGGATAAGAAAATTTCATTCAGATAAGTAAAACACATCTTATTGATTGAAGGTAGGTAATGTTATGACCATGCTGCCCGACCAACTCTGGTACCTCCATGCCTCCTCTGGCTCTATTCCGCAATGTCCACACTTTGACCTTTTGATCCCCTTGTTCTTTACTATTCACATACTTCCCCTTTTGACTCTATTCACCGGCCTTCCCTACTTGACCCTTAGCATAGCAAGTCCAGAGCATCAGGAGATCCATTTGTTCCACTATCAATTAGACCCACATTCCCCTTGTTCTTTTGCCTATTGATTGTTCTTAGTTCTACCCGGCACCCCCCTTGTAGTTCCTCTTGTTCCGTATTAGTTACTTACTCCATTTATCCTAGTTACTTTGCTTGCACCGGAATTGCTTACCTCTACCTTCTGACATGTTGTCTCAGCTCTTTGTATAAAACCCAGTCATGTGTGCCTCTGTTCTGCAATCACATAATTGACTTTGATATGTGACTCCCTTTGCACTGTTTCCTGTCTTAGCATAGCAAGTACTTGCAAGGCCTCTGTCTCTCTGACCTCTGCCTTCCAACTTGATTTCTGATATCCAACTTAACTCAATTCTTGAACCCTTACCTCTAGGTGGATACCCATGCTTCACACGGGGGTGTAGGTCAAACGCCTCGGTAAGGTCAAATGCATCAGCAAGGTCAAACGCATTGGGTAAATCAAACTTGGGATAAGTAAAACACATCTCATTGCAATTGAAAGTAGCTATAAGTAACACATCAAGATAGGTAATGTCTCTACACATGTCTGCATGTGCCCAAGTATAGCGTGCATAGCATGTCCTCCATGCATAGCCTCGAATATAGCATGCTTATTGTGTCCCTGGTTTGTAACATGACCCCACACATAACATGTCCCCAAGTATAGTGTGCGTAGCATGTCCTCCATGCATAGTGTGTCTCCACATGTAGCATGTCCCCAAGTACAGTGTGCATGGCGTGTCCCACATGCATAGCATGTCCCTGGTTTGTAGCATGTCCCCAAACATAGCGTGTCCATAAATTATAGCATGTGTGTCCCCCATGCATAGCGTGTCCACATGTGTAGCATGTCCCTACATGTAGTGTGTGTAGCATCTCCCTCAAATATAGTGTGCAAAGTGTGTCCCCAATGCATAGCATGTCCTTTGTTTGTAGCGTGTCCCCCAAGTATAGCATGTGTAGAATGTCCCTTGTTTGTAGTGTTTTCCCCTGTAGTGTGTCCCTTGTTTGTACCATTGTCCCCCAAGCATAGTGTGTCCCCACATATAGTGTGCACATCCCCATGCATAGCATGTGTGTCCCCATGCATAACATGCGTGTCTCCACGCATAACATGAGTGTCCCCAAGTATAGTGTGTGTGTCTCCACGCATAACATGGGTGTCCCCAAGCATAGTGTGCGTGTCCCCAAGCATAGCGTGCATGTCCCCACGCATAACATGCATGTCTCCATGCATAGCGTGCGTGTCCCCACGCATAACATGCATGTCTCCATGCATAGCGTGCGTGTCCCCACGCATAACATGCATGTCTCCATGCATAGCGTGCGTGTCCCCACGCATAACATGCATGTCTCCATGCATAGCGTGCGTGTCCCCAAGCATAGTGTGCGTGTCCCACGCATAACGTGAGTGTCTCCATGCATACCATGAGTGTCTCCACACATAGCATGCGTGTCCCCAAGCATAGCGTGTGTGTCGCATCCCATGCATGTCTCCACGCATATGCATGTCCCCATGCATAGTGTGTGTAGCATGCCCCTCAAGTATAGCATGCATAGCATGTCCCAATGGCAGTGTAGCATATCCCCAAGGGCCTCAAAGTGAAGCAAGCAGAGGCTGTTACTACTTATTAACTTTTAGCAAGCTCAGGGACATGTATCAATATCTATTTTGTGACATATACAGACATAAATAAAATAGTCAAGGAATCTATATTTAAGCAGCTCCTGTCATTAATTTTTAGCAAAGTCAGGATTATCTATTTTTCGAAAAAATGTCAAGAAAATGTCCAGTACATGTAAGCTGAAGCTGTATTAATTTTAGCAAAGTTAGGATTATCTATTTTCGAAAAATGTCAAGAAAATGCACTGTACATTTAACCTGGAGCTGTTGTCAATTTTCACAAAGTCAGGATAATTTATTGATATCTATTTGCGAAAAAATGTCAAAAAAAGCACAGTACATTGAAGCAGAAGCTGTTATTAATGCCCAGCCAAAGCCAGAGAAGCCCAGAGACTGACAGAGAAACCCAGAGCCCAGCCAAAGCCATAGTAAGCCAGCCACCAGTATAGCCAGAGAGGAGTGGCTAGTGAGTGGCTTTACAGTAAATAACCAATAAAACAAACCACATTTAAAAGCAGAATCTCATTAATTTTAGAGGAACTTATTGATGTCTATTTTCGAAAAAAAACCTGAAAAATATTGATATTAAAATACTTTTTTTCAGCAGTCTTGGATTTTATTTAAATCTATTTTCGAAAAAAATCACAAAAATATAAAGCACATGTGAATGCAATATGATAAAAAAAAGGAACCAATAAAATTATAAACACAAATCAAATAAAAATACATGGAATGCATTAAAAAAGAGATATTACTTACCAATAGATAGCCAGCCAAGCCAATAGATAGTCAGCCAACCAAAGCCATAGACAGCCAGCCAGCTAAAGGAGGAGACAGCAGACAGAGCTGACAGCAGACAGCACCCAGACAGACAGAGCACAGAGCGACAGCAGACAGAGCAGACACGCAGGCACAGAGCACAGGCACAGAGCAACATAGCGACAGCAGACAGAGGAATCGCCGGTTGGGCAGGTTCCTGGCGTTATGTCCTTACCGTTCGGCCTTTATACCGTGCGCGCGTGTCGTGCACGGACCACACTCGCGTATGCGCGCTCTGGTCGCGAACGGGTCACGTGACCTGCGCAGCGTTCTCTGCGTCGCCGCTGACCTAATTTGGAACGCAAACGGTCACGTGACCATGCTGCGCAGCGTTCTTGGCTCGCGGCTGCGCCGCTCGCGCGCTCCGCTGACAAACTAATGACCAAGCATTGGTCAGCATTGGTCAGCGCGCCCACAACCTCCCACCGGCTCTTCACTATAGGAACTAGGTGGTACCCGCGCTTCGCGCGGGGGTGAGGTCAAACGCATCGGTAAGGTCAATGCATCAGTAAGTCTAACACATCGTAAGTCTAACATATCAGTAAGTCAAGTGCATTGAAAATCAAAGAATCATTGCATCAAGTAGATATCAAAATCAAGGAGCTCTAAGTAATACATCTTTATATACAATGTTGGTTGTGTCCAAACCCTCCTCAAGCAAGACCTTCACTCTGTTCCAGTTGGTCCCCTTGAAACACCAACATACAACTGACCATGTCCAAACACTGGATATCTCAGGTCCAGCCCAACCGTACCCAAAGACTGTCCCTGAGACTTGTTGATGTCATTGCAAATGCCAAACGCACTGGAAACTGCTCCTCTTGCAGCACAAATGGCAATTCCCTCTGATGGTTAATGATGATCCTGGGGATGAAAGCATATTCCTGCACGTGGACCTGAGATGATCCTGACCTCCAACACTCTATATGCTTATCCTCACCAACCGCAACCTTGTCCCATTGCATAGTCCTTGCTTCGATCCAAATTGCGCAACAGCATCAGAGGCACTCCAGGCTTGACTTCCAAGGAGCAGGAGGAAGACGCCCATCTCTATGGAATTCAGATACTCCACAGGATACGTCTGCAAGTCGGTTTCTTACAGAATTGCACAGTGAAGACCTGAGCATCACCTGGAAACTCCTAAACACCATGGAATTGATCTCATTGACCTCATTTTCTGGACAGAGGATGGCCGCTCCAAAAATAATTGTCCTGGGCAGGGATTGATTGCCAATGCCAGGGTATATTTCCTGGATCAATCTTCAATTCCAGGGCCACAAACCATGTGAGGAGGGAGTGAGAACGTATGATCTAGTGGGAGATCCTTTCCCTGACCCACATTCTGCAGCCATTCTGCAAACCTGGCTCTGTCAGGGTCATTTCTCACCCGCATGTTCTCTGTCAGATGGAGGACCTTGATCTTTGGCCACAGATATGACTTCTGAAGGGTAGCTCCCACGATATCCTCCTTGGAGCCTTTAGGGACAATTGGGAGAGTCTGCTGAAAGTCACCTCCAAAGGCGACTGTGATGCCACCAAAGGGTCTGTCAGGCTGGTCAAGGAAATCCCTCAGTGTCCTGTCAATGGCCTCTATGGCATGGCGATGCTGCATTGCAGCCTCATCCCAATGAGAAGCTGGCCGTCTCAGCATTCAGCCTTGTCAGAGTTCTTTTTGATGGAGGAGAGAGAGCCTCATGGACAGGAATGGAATTCCAAGCATGCTGAGAGGTTGTCCCTTAGTGAGGATAAGTGCAGCCATTGCAGATGAGGCTACTGCAACACAATGAGGCTCTCCGCTCTACAGGAGTGGATTAGGTGTTCCATGTGAATGATTTCCCAGCGCCCCTGAGCCAGTGACAAAAAACATTTGTCCATAGGTTTCCCTGAGCATCTCTTGTCAGTGCCGACCGTAATATCTGATCATGCGCAGACCTTTGCCCCTCATTCAGCTTGGGAACCTCCTCATCAGCCATCTGCCTCTCTTGAACAGGGTCATAGTCCCTCTGCTCAGCTATGAACCTGTTTCCAATGAGGCCTCCCACTCGCCTCCACCCGAGGCATAATCAAAGCTGCTCAAGGACATTCCACCGCTGAGGATTTTTCCAAGAGAAAGAGGCCAAAATCATAACCTGATCATCCGTGGCCTGATATGTGTCTGATTGGAGCGATGTCTGAGATCATCACATATGTGCTCCTTGAAGCTCCCATAGTCTGCAGGCTGTGAGGATTGCAATGGCCAAGGATGGTGGCAAAGAGATGTCTGAGCTGAGCACCTGTTTTCATGCCACTGGCTTCCTGGAGACACAACCTCACTCCTGATCATCCTCCAGAAGTCCCCTGCAGACAGGCCTCCTTGTAAGTAGCACATTGTATGCCATCCACCGTCCTAAGCTCCTCAAAGGATCTGGCCCCCTTGACCACGTGAGGAGAGTGCGCAAAAAAATCTCTCTCCTGATTTGGGTTGCAAAGTGAAGGCGTCCATGCTATATCCCCTTTGACGTGGTGTCCATACCTTTCCTCTTTTGCCAGGTAAAATGCTCAGGAAATCCACATAGAGACGACATCGCGTGCATGAGGTAGCAGCATTGGCCTCAAAGTAAGCCATGAGCGCTGTCTTTGACCCTCACCCGTTCAGATGGTGAGCAGATCAGCATCAGGATTGAAAAGACTGATTGTGTCTTTTTCATGGACTGGCAGTGCCATGACTGCAGGCACCTGGGTGTGGATTTCCCGCTCCAGCAACCTCCAACAGGCCTCATGAGCACTGACAT
>WHVA01001035.1:0-14496 GCA_015179125.1 Gautieria morchelliformis | reverse complement strand
CGCTGGGCACTGGCTCCTGCCCCGTCGTATCAAACCCATGGCCATTCTTCCGATGAATACTGCTGGACGGGAGACACCCAAACAGCTTGGCTACGGTGACGACAGCAAAATCAAGTCAGCCGCTTCCATTCCATGGCCAGGTGGAAGAAAGCCCCAGCTCCCCACCCAGTGGAGACTGGGCATGATCATTCTTACATGTTTGTGCAGCTGTAAGTACTTGAGTATGCATCTCAGTCCGTAGCATAACCACCCCGTCGTAGTTGGGAATCATTGGTCCAACGTAAGTCAGATTCTGCAGGCATACTAATATCCTAGTGAACGTACTAACGTAACGCAGGGTCTCATTGTTGCGCTCAAAACGACCATTATCAAGAATACCCACATCAACAACTCTCAATTTGCTACGCTCGTCGCCGTAACAAACCTCGTCAACACCGTCCTCTGCATATTTCTCGGCTTCGCCATCGACAAATGGGGTGGTGCATCGCTCTCTGTGGTCCTGGCATTTTTCCACCTTGCCGGTTCCATGGTCATGGCCGGAGCAGCGACCAACCATCTGGACAGTTTCGCACTCCTCGTTGTCGGAAAGGTCATCGCCGCCGTCGGTGATGGCAGCCTCGACAACGCCCAGCACCGCATCTTTTCTACGTACTTTGCTCCTGGCCGCGGGTTCGCATTCTCCATCGGGGCAAGTCCCTGCATACATGTAAACATAACTCTACAGCTAACACTTACTTTCCAGATGGTCTGGTCTATTGCAAATCTCGGCCAGTTCGTTGGCCAATCCACCGCCAACGTTATCACCTCCAACCTTGGCTCGTACGCGTGGTCCCTCTGGATCAGCGCGTGCATCTCCCTTTTTTCTTTCCTTTGCGCAATCGGCCTCGTTTTCCTTGACCGCTTCCTCCGTTCCCACTATCACGTCACTGACCAGACAGACGGCACGCACCACCAGGGCGTCGTGCAGCGCCGTGTCTTCAGCCTTACGACCATCAGACGACTTAGCACAACCTTCTGGGTTATCGTTGCATTCGCCGTCTTCGAGAACGCGGGCGTGCAGAGCTTTGTGTCCATCTCCACGTAAGTCTCATATATGGCTTGTCTTCTAGACAGTACATATTACTCACGTGCGGCGCGGAAAGTCAATTTGCACAGCAGCGCCTTAAAAAAGGTGCTGTCGTCGGTGGCTGGGTATCTAGTATGTATCTTCTCCTCCCCATCGGCGTCACGCCCTTTCTCGGCGTATGGATAGACTTTGTCGGACATCGCGTTTCCTTCCGTGCGTACCTCGTTTCGTTTTGCTGAGATGTATTTAGGCAGCGTTTGCCTCACTTTCAGTATTCCTGTCAAGCATCACGTTCCTCATCTCAATGCTCTTCCTCAAATTCAGCCATACCCTACCCACATTTGTCGCTGCATATGTCTTTTACGCCCTCGCACAGGCAAGTATACTCCTTTCTGATTAAGCCCGTGTTTAAGAAGTGCCCTGCTTATACGCCAACTACAGTGCTTCACCCCTGCCCCTCAAGTCGAAATCATTCGTAACGTTATTCCTGACCCTCGCTATTTCGCTACAGCGTTTGCCATTAAAAGTGCGTCGACGTGCACCCTCCCACCTCGCGCCTGGTTTTCACCGCTGACCCGCGTCCCGGGCCACAGAATCCGTGGTACAAGCTTCCATTGTAATTATTACCACCGCCGCCGGGAAGATACAAGACAGCTCTCACGGATCTCTCGACGGTTAGTCTGCTGTCTCCCGCCAGCACCCAGCATTCTGCTTACCCTCACCTTCCGCATTTTCCGTCTATGTTACCCTTGTAATTCCAAAAACACCTCCCCTTGTCCCTACTATCCTACACAGGCGCCATCCCTTTGGCTCGCCTATGCCTTTATTTCTGTCGCGATCTCCGGATCACTCCTCATCATGAGCACCCCGTGGTGGACCATCCTGCCAGCCGCCCGCCTCGCCCAAGTCACACCAAGCCAACTTAGCCGTGAGATCTGCAGACTCGACGGACTCGGCGACGCGTCAGGAAACAAGGTAACGACGCTGGCAGAACGCGAGTACGACCTTAAGGTGCTGCGCCCCAACCATTCGCGGCTTGCGTGGGCTCTGCTTGCGACATCTGTGGGTATTGTCGTTTTGGGATGGATTATGTTTGGTTGGGCGTGAGCTGGGGGTGCATGGGAATGTGGTGGGTAGTGACTCCTCTTTCTTTTGTCTTTGATATACTGTGCTGCATCATGCATCATCTCTCCTGTTATTACGGTTTTGGCTTATTTCCTTTTCACTCCCCTGATCAAGGAGAGCACTCGCTGTCTACTCAGTTACTAATGCGCGTTTTTCTCGCTTCCAGATTGCGGGACCATAGGTGAATAAGCCAGGGATGAATTTGTCCCTCCTGGACATGGGACGTCGAGGCGACCAGACATAGAATGTCGATACATTCATGCCCAAAATTTGGATGCTCCGGACTATGTTTATATTCCAGAGCCCGGACGTTATCGATGGGGCTCGGAAGATGCATGATGTCACAGTAATGTACACCCACTGTTTGACTAGCTTCGAAATTTTCTGTCCCGCTAGAATATATATCATCAATGTTGAATTCAAACATGTGAGACCCTTATGTACTTGCCAGGCCAAGCATGGACTCGAAGTGTTGATTAGTGGTCCATTTTGTTATCAGGGGTTTCACAGTAAATAGGAATGTCCTTACACCCGGCGAACTCCGCACCTGCCCGGCCCGCGTCAAGGAACACACGTGACCTGACGCGTGCCCTATGAAAACAGCTCTCTCGCCTTGCGTTCTGTCTTTATGTTATTATTCACTATACGCTACCTTCCGCAATCGCTTTTCGGGGGATTTCTGCTAACTTCGTCGCTCGCGTAGGCTCGAGTCTAGGGCACGGCTCGCACAGGGGCAAAGTCCGGTGTTTATGTTATTAGTCACACGGCTTATAACGGGTGACTAACCCCGCACTGGGTATGGACGGAAGCTCTATCGGGACGCTTTAAGAGCATGCATTATGAGCACGGGAGATGATGGTGGTGATGTCATCAGCAGCGAGGACGACGAGGAAATTGAGAGTGACAACGCTTTCGAGGAAAGCGACGAAGACCGCTTTGCTGGGTCTTCATTTGCAAAGAAGGTACCCCGTTTTTATTTTGTATTCAATGTTTCTGTAACACCTATTTCGCTACAGACTCGCGGAAAACCCGATCTTGACCTTCAGCAATGACCATAAATGTGCGCCTCGCCGAAGTAGACCTGGATGAACATGCCTCGAGCGCCAGTCTGGTCATGATCCTGACGTCAATGCTGAAGAGCTCGACGGGAAAGCGACGAATTTCTGGAGCTTCTGGACGGTTGAGGTGAGCCGGATTTTGGCGGAAGGCCATATGGATACAAAAGACGCACCAAGCCAGTCAGCAGAGGAAAACGAAGTGGCGAAGATGTATGTGTGAACAGCTTTGCACCAGATCTGCACTCAAATACTCTTGTAGCTAGTTGTATCTTCCTTACCCACACCCTTGAAGAGGATATAGAGGAGGAGGAGGAGGCTCTTGAGAATTTCGGCGCCATTGTTTCCTAGCTCGAGCCCGGCAAGAAACGCAAAGCCGGGGACGAGGCAGGTGAAGCCGTGATGAGCGAATATATAGCTCCTGGCCGAAAGCGTCGAATGCTCGAGGAACGCACCGAAGCAGGCGTCGAGAGTGAATTTGAGGACCACGGCTGGTTCCGCAAAAGTGCATCCACCCAGCTGCCAAATTCAAAGTACATATGTCTCGTGCTGAATCCGTGAAGCGCCTGACACCGTAGACCTTATAGCCATCTCCAGTACTCGAGCCCGCAGTCGATAAGCTTCTCCGCGCGGCGCAGATGAGAGATGAGGGGAATATGACAAAGACCGAGGAGCTGAAACTGAACCGCCTACGGTGCCCGAGCAGTACCAGGTCTGTTTCAAATGGCGAAATAGAAATCAGCTGACGGAAATTGAAACCAGGAACACAGCTTACATATCATTGTCGTCGGAAGCTTAGTTGCAAGTCCGATGTCGTCTTCGCCAGCAGTCCTTCATGAAGTCTTCGTGTAATCCTTTAGTTGGTCAGTGCACTCCTGTTGCCTGAATGTTACCTAGAATCTCTTGGACTGACTCAGTACCCCTGGGAAGTTACAAACGAAGAAGTAACATTTTTACACCGATGCTTACGCAGCATATCCGGTGTTTCAGTGCGCATCGCCCTCGCGGGTTGGAATGAATGAAAAAAAATTACAGCGAACGCCAACCAGCTAAACCAGGCTAATTACTTAACTTCTATCTCGACGTGTCCTCATGCTTATCTTCGACTACTGAACAGAATGCAATGCCATTTGTGTGCTGCATCTTCGTCTTCTGCGATCACCCCGCAACATGTGGTAAGTGCATGAAGATTGAAGCTGCAACGCTTCCAGAGGAGAAGAACGCTATCCAGGTAAGCACCACCTCATTAATATATTTAGACCTGAGTATTTCTACTATGGCAGGAAACTCAACAATGCGAAGGATGCGGAGCAGTGTATCCTCGTATGCAAGGCGTCCTGTGCGGCTCTTGCAAAGTGAAAAGTAATAATCCATTTATACACCGAGTTATTCTACTGAACAATTACAAGCTGGTGACGACGCCGGACAGGTAGGAACCCATTCGGTCGTCAGCAGCATTATCAAGAGTGTGGCAACTCACCAGTCCGAGGCTTCGCTGCATCGACTCAACCGACAGCCAGCTAAACAAACCTTGAATTGGGGTTTGTTGAATGCCTCACAGGCACGTGTGCGCAACCAGGCCCTCAAAGAACTTAGTCGCACCGAAACAAATGTTTGACAGGGACATTATGGATTTATCCTGTGAATGGGAATAAAGCTCGTGCCGTAACTATATCCTAGCCTTGTTGTCAACATGTATTGATTCAGCAGACTTGTAGATTCAACACCCAACAGTTAGATATACGGTTACATCGGCTGTCCCTGTAGAGAACACATTTAGAGCATTTGTAGAGTTACTTCAATCTGCTTACATGACGCTGCCGGCGACCCAGATGAAAAGGAAGAACATGACCGAATGACTGTGAGGATCACTCTGTTAGTAATGTTTATTTCTTCTAACCTTCCGCTCGTTCTACCCTTCCGCTCGCAATGACACAGTAGTACCAAGTACTAATGAAGTGTGCACAGAGAATATGTGACATTCGCTGTCCAGAAGGATAACAGCAGCTCATATCAGCTCAACCTCCCCAGTGGCTCTATCGGGACTCTTCACAATCGGCTCAGTCAGAGCGATGGGATCTCGAAAAAAGATGCAGCTGGAAAGTCAATCACACTCCGGTTTATGTGTGGGAGATTCTTCATAACGCAAAGCGGTCAAGAGAGGTACCTTAAAACCTTCACTTTCTATTCAGATGATTAAATTTCTTTTACTCTAGAGTGACGATGACTCTGGTGGATCTAACAAGGAGGATGCTTCGCCACCATCAAAACGTTCGGTTGTTGAAAATAGTTACAGGTGTATTATGAATATTTCCACCCATAGTACTAGTTTAACCGCTCAACGCTCAGTTACAGCTAGCTTGCAGCAATCTATTGCGAGCCATGTCTTAACACCACTAAAGTACACTAGCATGTATCGGCCATCCATTGCAGGCCTGTCACTTTTACCATCAACACCTGCAGTGCGATATGATGCCTACCCATTTGAGCGCATCAATTGGACTATTGATAAGTGGGGCACAATTTCACTTATTGAAGGGTCACCAAAGGAAACTATACTCGTTGCGAAGGATTGGCCAGAACATAAATATGAGAGTAAACCACGGGGTGGGTATTTGGGAAGGGGTGTCAAGAAATATGCATTCAAGGTATGCTATTACTCTTCTATTAAGCATACGACGTGTGAAAGTTTGTGCTCCTTTGCCCCTGTTTGACTCGGCTTTCTCTGCTTATTTTGGGAGCATCGTCTCCATTTGTCTCACTGTTGGTTCTTCTTTTTGTCATTAAACCTTTTTGAGCTACGGCTCCATTTGTCTCACTGTTGCTTCATCGTTTTTGCCGTGAAACTTTGCCGTGCAACGTCACCGTTTGTCTCACCGTAGGTTCTTCACTTTTGCCGTCAATCCTTCTTGCAACTTCTCAATTTCTCTCGCTGTTGGTTCATCGTTTATTGCCGTCAAACATTCGTATCGCGGCTATTTTTCTTTCCGTGCGTATTTTTGCCGTCAAACTTTCGTATTGCTCAAGATTCTTTCCATGCATGCTGCGTCCAATGTTTTTTCTTTTGTTGTCCCATCGTCGCTTTTGAGAGACCTGACCATTTCTTCGTTTTCTTCTTTCTTCTTTCCATGATTCTGTCCTTCTCTTGTCACTCGCTCATCCCCGGACAACAATGCATGCATGTTCTCCCCATTACATGCATGCATTGTTGTCCGGGGATGAGCGGCTTTCGTCGCGTCCGCCCTGACTGTAGCGCTGTCCATGCTCGTCGTTGTGTCCTGCAGCTTTCTCGTCTGCCCCTGGCCATACGCAGCTCCCGCCCTCCACCGCGCTGCTGCGCCATCTCCTCACTCGCCGTCACGCACACGCTGTATACACGCCGCCTCGTACTCCGTTCCTACAACTCTGTCGTAACGCGTTGACAGCCGACTCAACTCGACACCGCCGTGTCCGTGTGTGGTGCCAGCCCCGCCACCGAACCCGCGCGGCGCCTGCGTACTAATCTTAATGTTAACGGCGCACGTGCAGGTACAGCCAGTGCCCGTCTCCGACTTCGCCCTGTTCGCGCTCGCGCCGACCGTCCTGCAGTACCTCCGCCCAAGAGCTCATGTGGCTCTGAATCCTACAGGCTAGCGCCATCCCGGGCAGGTATCAGTTGTGGGTATGTCTTGCATGCGAGCACAGAACAAAACTGGCGTGTAGATCCCTTGGCTACGGATGAATTACTATTCTAACGCTGCGCGGCTAGGAAATGAATGGCCAGCTAACCAGGAGAATATACTGGATGTGGTCTGCGCGGCTGATACCTAGGCACGGGAAGAACCTGTCTCGACTCCTGGAGAACTTGAGAAGCTTCAGCAATGCATGATTCTGCAAGGATAAGGTTACAGCATCATGCTACAATTGACGGGAAGGACGTGTAATGGGACCGATCATGCTGGTTCATGTTCTTTACATTTGAGGTACGGATTGTTTCCGTGGCTGCGGAACGGGCTAAGTAAAGGCTATGGCATCTGTTAATGTCGTGTTCAGGTTCTCGCAGTCTGTCTTAAGGAATACCAACGGGCGGCGACCGCCGCTCGCACGCGAATAACTCGCCATCGCCTGTTGTGATCACGCGAGAGAGCTCTCGGGACCATCGTCGTCGCATGCAGTCGGTGGCACCGACGTGCACGCCACCCAGGTTCCCCGTTGAGGACCCCGATGTGGGAGACGTCGGGACACCCTCGGGAGCGAACGGTCATCAGCGGACAATCCAGCTCCCGAGGACCCTCGGCCGTCCAGCGTTCAAGGCCATACCCCTGGCGTGCTCGAAGCTGTCGATGCTGACTTGAAGGGTGTCGCCCTGGAGTATCTCCATGCAAAACTACAACGCTTCGGGCCCCAGTCAGTACTACTCACATTGCGCAAAGAATTTACCCGAGCTTACATTTCCGATTCAGGTTGCTTGCTGTGGCAGCGAGCACGACGGCGAACCCCCCCCGTGACCGTCTCCCACGCGAGCTCGAAGTCATCGTCAACGACATCACGGCCGACGCGCCCTTGCACCTCTTCGCGGTCTGCGCCCAGTCCCAGCCCCCACACGCATCGCCCTCCACCCCGCGCACGCGCTCGTCCTCGCCTCGCACTGCGCGCACTTCCCGGACCTCCCGTACTCGAAGCCCGCGGCGGCCCCCGCAGCCGGCAGCACACTCACGCTCCCGTCGTCCTCCTCCCCCTGCCGAGCCTGGAGACGTTCCCGATCCTCATGCACTACCTCTACACCAAGCACGGCGACCACCTCCTCGCCGCGCTGCTCCCCAGGGCGCCGCGCAACGCGACGCAGACACAGACCCCCGACCAGCTCCAGCTCTCCATGGAGTATGCCGCGGCCTTTATGGTACAGGCGCTCCTCGCCCGCGCGGCGAGGGTGCATGGGCTGTGGAGCAATGTGGCGGCGTTGGGCGTGTTCGATGCCAGATTGTGGCGGGGTATTGAGGTGGTGTGGGTGGTGTTGTTGGATGCGTTGGCGATCAGCACCGGGTCGAGCTCCGTCCGCCAAAGTTTTTCAGCTTCGCGTCGTCTTCTGTGTGCCTTATGGACAGCTTGCTCGACATGAAACCGAAAGACAAAATCACAAAACATTCAGACCTGACACCGTTCTATACATTTGAGTTCTTTCTTCCCAAGACAGACCAGGTTTAAATCCAAGCCTCTGCCAGAGCTCACATACGTATGCAGGGGTTTTCTAATTTGCTGGGCCGGATGGACCGGCTCGGGTTAGAAAGAGGACGATGACGCGTAAACCAAATACTTCTCCCATAGGATGTGAAGATTACGCGGACCCGTCACCGGTTACTAATGTTGAGACAACGGGTATAAGCAGCAACCCTTCTTTAAGACATGACATCCTTACCCTCGGACTTTATCGGAGAGACAACGTTGTCTCGTCCCAAGATAGGGGCGCGATCTCTGGCAAGTTTTAGTTGATGAACCTTACCATTGAGATGCTCCGCTGAGTCATTTGCCTGTACGGCATTCTTAGATGAGTAATTGATATGGGCCGCGTCGACTGCGTGCTGATTTCATATAATACTAGGTGGATACCCGCGCTTCGCGCGGGGGTGCAAGTCAAACGCCTCGGTAAGGTCAAACGCACCAGCAAGGTCAAATGCCTTGGGTAAATCAAACTTGGGATAAGTCAAACACATTCGGATAAGAAAATTTCATTCAGATAAGTAAAACACATCTTATTGATTGAAGGTAGGTAATGTTATGACCATGCTGCCCGACCAACTCTGGTACCTCCATGCCTCCTCTGGCTCTATTCCGCAATGTCCACACTTTGACCTTTTGATCCCCTTGTTCTTTACTATTCACATACTTCCCCTTTTGACTCTATTCACCGGCCTTCCCTACTTGACCCTTAGCATAGCAAGTCCAGAGCATCAGGAGATCCATTTGTTCCACTATCAATTAGACCCACATTCCCCTTGTTCTTTTGCCTATTGATTGTTCTTAGTTCTACCCGGCACCCCCTTGTAGTTCCTCTTGTTCCGTATTAGTTACTTACTCCATTTATCCTAGTTACTTTGCTTGCACCGGAATTGCTTACCTCTACCTTCTGACATGTTGTCTCAGCTCTTTGTATAAAACCCAGTCATGTGTGCCTCTGTTCTGCAATCACATAATTGACTTTGATATGTGACTCCCTTTGCACTGTTTCCTGTCTTAGCATAGCAAGTACTTGCAAGGCCTCTGTCTCTCTGACCTCTGCCTTCCAACTTGATTTCTGATATCCAACTTAACTCAATTCTTGAACCCTTACCTCTAGGTGGATACCCATGCTTCACACGGGGGTGTAGGTCAAACGCCTCGGTAAGGTCAAATGCATCAGCAAGGTCAAACGCATTGGGTAAATCAAACTTGGGATAAGTAAAACACATCTCATTGCAATTGAAAGTAGCTATAAGTAACACATCAAGATAGGTAATGTCTCTACACATGTCTGCATGTGCCCAAGTATAGCGTGCATAGCATGTCCTCCATGCATAGCCTCGAATATAGCATGCTTATTGTGTCCCTGGTTTGTAACATGACCCCACACATAACATGTCCCCAAGTATAGTGTGCGTAGCATGTCCTCCATGCATAGTGTGTCTCCACATGTAGCATGTCCCCAAGTACAGTGTGCATGGCGTGTCCCACATGCATAGCATGTCCCTGGTTTGTAGCATGTCCCCAAACATAGCGTGTCCATAAATTATAGCATGTGTGTCCCCCATGCATAGCGTGTCCACATGTGTAGCATGTCCCTACATGTAGTGTGTGTAGCATCTCCCTCAAATATAGTGTGCAAAGTGTGTCCCCAATGCATAGCATGTCCTTTGTTTGTAGCGTGTCCCCCAAGTATAGCATGTGTAGAATGTCCCTTGTTTGTAGTGTTTTCCCCTGTAGTGTGTCCCTTGTTTGTACCATGTCCCCCAAGCATAGTGTGTCCCCACATATAGTGTGCACATCCCCATGCATAGCATGTGTGTCCCCATGCATAACATGCGTGTCTCCACGCATAACATGAGTGTCCCCAAGTATAGTGTGTGTGTCTCCACGCATAACATGGGTGTCCCCAAGCATAGTGTGCGTGTCCCCAAGCATAGCGTGCATGTCCCCACGCATAACATGCATGTCTCCATGCATAGCGTGCGTGTCCCCACGCATAACATGCATGTCTCCATGCATAGCGTGCGTGTCCCCACGCATAACATGCATGTCTCCATGCATAGCGTGCGTGTCCCCACGCATAACATGCATGTCTCCATGCATAGCGTGCGTGTCCCCAAGCATAGTGTGCGTGTCCCCACGCATAACGTGAGTGTCTCCATGCATACCATGAGTGTCTCCACACATAGCATGCGTGTCCCCAAGCATAGCGTGTGTGTCGCATCCCATGCATGTCTCCACGCATATGCATGTCCCCATGCATAGTGTGTGTAGCATGCCCCTCAAGTATAGCATGCATAGCATGTCCCAATGGCATGTGTAGCATATCCCCAAGGGCCTCAAAGTGAAGCAAGCAGAGGCTGTTACTACTTATTAACTTTTAGCAAGCTCAGGGACATGTATCAATATCTATTTTGTGACATATACAGACATAAATAAAATAGTCAAGGAATCTATATTTAAGCAGCTCCTGTCATTAATTTTTAGCAAAGTCAGGATTATCTATTTTTCGAAAAAATGTCAAGAAAATGTCCAGTACATGTAAGCTGAAGCTGTTATTAATTTTAGCAAAGTTAGGATTATCTATTTTTCGAAAAATGTCAAGAAAATGCACTGTACATTTAACCTGGAGCTGTTGTCAATTTTCACAAAGTCAGGATAATTTATTGATATCTATTGCGAAAAAATGTCAAAAAAGCACAGTACATTGAAGCAGAAGCTGTTATTAATGCCCAGCCAAAGCCAGAGAAGCCCAGAGACTGACAGAGAAACCCAGAGCCAGCCAAAGCCATAGTAAGCCAGCCACCAGTATAGCCAGAGAGGAGTGGCTAGTGAGTGGCTTTACAGTAAATAAACCAATAAAACAAACCACATTTAAAAGCAGAATCTCATTAATTTTAGAGGGAACTTATTGATGTCTATTTTCGAAAAAAACCTGAAAAATATTGATATTAAAATACTTTTTTTTCAGCAGTCTTTGGATTTTATTTAAATCTATTTTCGAAAAAAATCACAAAAATATAAAGCACATGTGAATGCAATATGATAAAAAAAAAGGAACCAATAAAATTATAAACACAAATCAAATAAAATACATTGGAATGCATTAAAAAAGAGATATTACTTACCAATAGATAGCCAGCCAAGCCAATAGATAGTCAGCCAACCAAAGCCATAGACAGCCAGCCAGCTAAAGGAGGAGACAGCAGACAGAGCTGACAGCAGACAGCACCCAGATCAGACAGAGCACAGAGCTGACAGCGGACAGAGCAGACAGCGCAGAGCACAGAGCACAGGGCACAGAGCACATAGCGGACAGCAGACAGAGGAATCGGCGGTTGGGCAGGTTCCTGGCGTTACCTCCCTACCGTTCGGCCTTTATACCGCGCGCGCGTGTCGTGCACGGACCACGCTCGCGTATGCGCGCTCTGGTCGCGAACGGGTCACGTGACCGCTGCGCGTTCTATGCTCGCGGCTGACCTAATTTGGATCGCAAACGGTCACGTGACCATGCTGCGCAGGGTTCTTGGCTCGCGGCTGCGCCGCTCGCGCGCTCCGCTGACAAACTGATGACCAAGCATTGGTCAGCATTGGTCAGCGCGCCCACAACCTCCCACCGTGCTACTTTCACCTATAGGAACTAGGTGGATACCCGCGCTTCGCGCGGGGTGCAAGTCAAACGCCTCGGTAAGGTCAAATGCATCAGTAAGTCTAACACATCGGTAAGTCTAACATATCAGTAAGGTCAAGTGCATTGGGGAAAATCAAAGCAATCAATTTGCATCAAGTAGATATCAGAAATCAAGGAGCTCTAAGTAATACATCTTTATATACAATGTTGGTTGTGTTCAAACCCTCCTCAAGCAAGACCTTCACTTTGTTCCAGCTTGTTCCCCTTGAAACACCAACATACAACTGACCATGTCCAAACACTGGATATCTCAGGTCCAGCCCAACCGTACCCAAAGACTGTCCCTGAGACTTGTTGATGGTCATTGCAAATGCCACACGCACTGGAAACTGTCTCCTCTGCAGCACAAATGGTAATTCCCCCTCTGATGGTGAAATGGTGATCCTGGGATGAAAGCAGTATTTCCTGCACGTGGACCTGAGATGATCCTGACCTCCAACACTCTATTCCTCATCCTCACCAACCGCAACCTTGTCCCATTGCATAGTCCTTGCTTCTTATCCAAATTGCGCAACATCATCAGAGGCACTCCAGGCTTGACTTCCAAGTGAGCAGGAGGAAGACTGCCCATCTCTATGGAATTTAGATACTCCACAGGATACTGCTCTGCAAAGTCGGTTTCCTTGACAGAATCTGCACAGTGGAAGACCTGAGCATCACCTGGAAACTGCCTCAACACCATGGAATTGATCTCATTGACCTCAATATTTCTGGGACAGAGGATGGCCCGCTCTAAAAAAATAATTGTCCTGGGCAGGGATTGCATTGCCAATGCCAGGGTATATTTCCTGGATCAGCTCTGCAATTCCAGGGCCACAAACCATGTGAGGAGGGAGTGAGAACGTATGATCTAGTGGGAGATCCTTTCCCTGACCCACATTCTGCAGCCATTCTGCAAACCTGGCTCTGTCAGGGTCATTTCTCACCCGCATGTTCTCTGTCAGATGGAGGACCTTGATCCTTGGCCACAGATATGACTTCTGAAGGGTAGCTCCACGATATCCTCCTTGGAGCCTTTAGGGACAATTGGGAGAGTCTGCTGAAAGTCACCTCCAAAGGCGACCGTGATGCCACCAAAGGGTCTGTCAGGCTGGTCAAGGAAATCGCTCAGTGTCCTGTCAATGGCCTCTACGGCATGGCGATGCTGCATTGCAGCCTCATCCCAAATGATGAGCCTGGCCAGTCTCAGCATATCAGCCTGGTCAGAGTTTCTTTTTGATGGAGGAGAGAGAGCCCTCATGGACAGGAATTGGAATTCCAAGCATGCTGTGAGAGGTTGTCCCATAGTGAGGATAAGTGCGGCCATTGCAGATGAGGCTACAGCAAGCACAATGAGACTCTCCGCTCTACAGGAGTGGATTAGGGTGTTCCATGTGAATGATTTCCCAGCGCCCCCTGATCCAGTGACGAAAAACATTTGTCCATTAGGTTTCCCCTGAGCATCTATGTCCAGTGCCGACCGTAATATCTGATCATGCGCAGACCTTTGCCCCTCATTCAGCTTGGGAACCTCCTCATCAGCCATCTGCCTCTCTTGAACAGGGTCATAGTCCCTCTGCTCAGCTATGAACCTGTTTCCAATCAGGACCTCCCACTCGCCTACACCCGAGGCATATCTTTAAAGCTGCTCAAGGACATTCCATTACGCTGAAGGAGTTTATCCAAGAGAAAGAGGCCAAAATCATAGACCTGATCATCCCGTGGCTCCTGGATATTGTGTCTGACTTGGAGCCGATGTTCTGAGATCATCACATATGTGCTCCTTGAAGGCGTCCATAGTCTGTCAGGCTGTGAGGGAATGCAATGACCAAGGGATGGTGGCAAAGAGATGTCTGAGCTGAGCACCTGTTTTCATGCCACTGGCTTCCTGGAGACACAACCTCCACTCCTGATCATCCTCCAGAAGTCCCCTGGCAAGACAGGCCTCCTTGTAAGTAGCACATTGTATGCCATCCACCGTCCTAAGCTCCTCAAAGGATCTGGCCCCTTGACCACCGTGAGGAGAGTGCGCAAAAAATCTCTCTCCTGATTTGGGTTGCAAAGTGAAGGCGTCCAATGCTATATCCCCTTTGGCGTGGTGTCCATACCCTTTCCCTCTTTTTGCCAGGTAAAATGCTCAGGAAAATCCACATAGAGCACATCGCGTGCATGAGGGTAGGCAGCATTGCCTCAAAGTAAGCCATGAGCGCTGTCTTTGACCCCTCAACCTGTTCACGATGGTGAGCAGATCAGCATCAGGATTGAAAACGACTGATTGCTGGTCTTTTTCATGGACTGGCAGTGCCATGACTGCAGGCACCTGGGTGTGGATTTCCCGCTCCAGCAACCTCCAACAGGCCTCATGAGCACTGACATAGCGA
>WHVA01001034.1:0-14504 GCA_015179125.1 Gautieria morchelliformis | reverse complement strand
CAAGCTGATTGCCGGAAAGCCTGTTGATCTCTTTTCATCCAATCTGCGATCGCTTGTTTCTCTCCGGGCCGTTACGTTTTTGTCGTCGGCCGGCACTGGTTTTGTCGCCTGACCCGATGCATGTTCCCATAGATCTTGCTCAAGCAAGATCCATCGCATCTTCTCCTTCCACGTGGGATAATTGTCCCCGGTGAGTGGTTTGATCCGGTATAGGGAGCTCGGCTGTGTGAGGGCAGACAAACGGCGATTGTTACAGGAAGTTTTTTTTTTTCTACTTTACTTTGGATTATGGTTTAGAGCGCGGGGCCCATAACCTGAAGAGAGCAGATGATGGTTGTGAATAAAGAAGATGATATTCGACCAGCAAGTCTCAGAAAAATATACAGCGCCTGTAACTACTGTAACTAAGGGATTCGGTAGGAGATGAAAATGGGAACCACAACCACGAGTGACCACAGGATGACTAACGGTTGAGCGATGGTATTCAACACTCTTAGTAATTATGGCTACAGAGCCCTAATTGGCTCAGAACTGCTTACTCAGCTTCTGAGTGCCAAATACATGGTTATCTGGAGATACAGCCTCAATGACTCAACCAATCCAGGCACAACTTGGTGAGTCAGGAGTACAAGACTCAGCCAAGCTGTGCTATGGCACATGACCCTTTTCAGTGAGTCATTCCTGACAAATCAAGCTCTGATTGGTAGGAAGCATGGTAGAGTCCCCTGGAAACAGCCAGTTTCTTCCAACCCTTTCTTCCATCTTCCACAAGCTTCTTCCCCCATTCCATTAATAGATAGAAGGTTCTACCTGCTTACTAAGCTCTTGTACATTACAATATAAAAGGAGGCCCTTTGCCTGCCCTTTGAGCAATCAATCTACCCATCTTCTATCCTACACAGCTTGTGTGACTTGCACATCTTACCTAAGTTCCTAACCCGAACTAGAATACTACTCTTGCTTAGAGTAATTATTCTTAGTTAAGTAGTTGCTTTACTGCTTAGCCACTTAGCCTAACACGCTGGGTGAAACTCCACAGAGTGAGGTTGGCAATCGATTTTCTTGTCAATTAGCACTCCAATACCCGAGACGAGCTGTTCAGTTGATTTTCCTGTTCAGTGACTTTCACGAGTCAAGTCAAGTTGTGCGCGAAAGCCACTTCACATTACTCTCTCGTTATTGCAGTGCATTGACGTTGGTCGACCCAATCCACTTACAAACTCTCCTGCGGAGCCTATTCCCTCTTTATTAAAAGGAATACTCTTGGACCCCGATAGTGTCCTTGAACCTACACACTCTTTTAGTTTATTGTTCAGTGCAGCTAAGAAACGCATTGCCTTCTATCTGTAATAACTTGGACTAGTTATTACACAGATTGCAACCAAGGTACAATATTAAATTATTTCTGGAGTTGTGCTGCTGCATTGAACTGGTATTCTACTAGTCGTGTAAACGACACGTTCTGATAGACAGAGGCGTTAGCAATAACACCAAAGTCTTGAAGGGTTCCAAAACAGAACCTGACACGCAGTTCCACTCGTCCTACTCCACCTATGCCAAAACTCGGAAGTGCATTCACTCCCACATGGAAAAATTTCCGACGGTTGCTCCGCCTGCTCCTATTAGGAACCATAGCCCTCCTCCTCGAAGAGTGGCCCGCCCCGATGGATGTTGACCGCATGCGCGGAAAAGGCCACGGAACTATCACCTGCTTCCGATGCACAACCAGGCCACTATGCTCGCGAGTGGCCCCCAAGCCTTTGATATCCGGCTTATGACCACGAGGAGAAACTCGAGCTCCTTCCAGAGTTCCTCGCACTTGCGGACATAAGCGGAGTGCCCACTGCGGAAGATTTCCGAAAATGCGGAACATGGTCACCGGAAGCGGAAGATGCGTCGGATTTTGTGACGCGCAGCGGGTGAGATGTGTGCCCCTGCTGCCTGTACATAACCGGTTTGCCTGTCTTGAAGTAGAGAATGAAAAGCCCCCACTCCCCTCACTTTACAGACCCACCGGATAAAGTCACACAAAAACCAAATCCGACACCCCTCCATCCCGCATCCGCCCTTGGGAGAGACGCCTTCCGAAGCGCTATGTTGTTGCTGCCACCCCTGGCCCCAAGTCACTAGTCATTAAGGTGGAGATCCAGACAACAGATACGGCGGAAGTCAAATTCGGACCCGCCCTTGTCGATTGCAGGGCCACTGGTCAGTTTATAGACCAGGACTATGTGGAACGGAACCGACTGACCACGCGGAAGTTGCAACACGCAATCCCGGTGTTCAATGTGGATGGAAGCCCCAATGAGGAGGGTCCATCACGGAGATAGTAGACACAATTCTCCGCTACGATGGACACTCAGAACGCACTTCCTTTGCAGTCACCAGCCTGGGGAAGCAAGACATCATCCTCAGGTTTACCTGCTTCAGGAACACAACCCGGAGATCAATTGCAGACTCGGAAGGTAATGATGAGTCGATGTCCAGCCAAGTGTCACATGTGCCGGTCGGAAGTGCGGAAGGAGCGCCAGGAGCAGCGGAAGACCGAACGGCTCATACAGACATGTCGTTCTGGCCCCCATCCACTGCTTGCAGAAGAAGACTCCGAAGCGGAATTTGAACCGGATCCCATTTCCAATTCCGATTCCGACTCGGCCTAGAAGACACTCTGGCGGAAGGGGAGCGCTTGCTGTATGTAAACCTTCCGCCGGAGACGGAACACATCCGCGCCACTGGAAATATTTCGCAGCGCCTTGCTGAAGCCTCCAAGAGACATGATAGAGTGGAGGCGGAAATTCCGGAGTACCTGCGGGAGTTCGAGGACGTCTTTTCCAAGGAGTCGTTTGATGCCCTGCCTCCATGGAAGCTGTGGGACCACGCGCCATCAAGTTGGAGCCTGGGTCAAAGCCCACCAACTGCAAAGTCTACCCGCTGTCACCCAAGGAGCAGGTAGAGCTCGATGCATTCCTTGCGGAAAACCTCCGTACAGGGAGGATCCGCCCCTCCAAGTCACCCATGGCATCTCCGGTGTTCTTCATCAAGAAGAAGGACGGCTCGCTCAGACTTGTGCAGGATTACCGGGCCTTGAATGCGATCACGATCAAGAACCGGTACCCTATTCCACTCATTTTGGAACTGATCACACAACTCCGCGGGGCGAGGTACTTCACTAAGCTGGATGTCCGCTGGGGCTTCAATAATGTCCGGATCCGAGAGGGAGACGAGTGGAAGGCCGCATTCCACACCAACCGAGGACTCTTTGAGCCACAGGTCATGTTCTTTGGCCTCACCAACAGTCCCGCCACGTTCCAGACGATGATGAATGACATTTTCCGTGACATGATAGCAGAAGGGGTTGTCTGCGTCTACCTCGATGACATCCTCATCTTCACAAAAAAATGTCCGAGCATCGGGAAGTCGTGCGGAGAGTGCTGGAACGGCTCCGGGAGTACAACCTGTGTCTCAAGCCGGAAAAGTGCGAATTTGAGCGGACGCGGATAGAGTATCTTGGGGTGATTGTGTCGGAAGGAAAGGTGGAAATGGACCCAGTCAAAGTTTCCGGTGTGTCGGATTGGCCGGTGCCGCGGAACAAGAAGGAGGTCCAGTCCTTCATTGGGTTTGTCAATTTCTACCGGCGGTTCATCAAGGACTTCTCCTGCCACGCCCTTCCCTCTTCGACCTCACCAAGAAGGAGGTTGGATGGCGGTGGGGAGAGCCGGAACAGGCCTCCTTTGAGAAACTCAAAGAGCTGATCACTTCTGCCCTGGTCCTGATCTTCCCCGACGACTCTCGCCCTTATCGAGTTGAGGCGGATTCTTCCGACACAGCTACCGGAGCGGTCTTGTCACAACAGTCATCGGAAGATGGTGGGGGGTGGCATCCGATTGCCTTCTTCTCTAAGAGCCTTAGTCCGGTCGAGCGGAACTATGAGATCCATGACAAGGAGATGCTGGCAATCATCCGAGCGCTGGAGGAGTGGCGACACTTCCTCGAGGGTGCTCTATGCCCATTTGAGATCTGGACAGTCCACAGAACCTCGAGTATTTCCGCACATCTAAGAAGTTGAACCAACGACAAGCACGGTGGTCCCTACACCTGTCCCGGTTCGACTTCATGCTCCACCACCGCCCCGGCCGCACCATGGGCAAGCCCGATGCCCTATCCGCCGTGCGGATCATGGAAGCGGAAGTGGAGACAACGCGGATATGACACTGCTCCGCCCAAGTCTCTTTGCAATCCGTGCCCTAGAAGGAGTGACTGCAGTTGGGGCGGAAGCGGAAATGCTCCGGGATATCCGGAGGCAGTACCGGAATGGAGAGAAGGAGGAGTCGGTGGTGAAGGCAGTGGAGGAACTTCGGAAAGGCACTCACGTCTGTACGGGCAGCGGAATGGTCGGAACGTGATGGACTGCTCCACTTCAGAGGCAAGGTCTACGTTCCAGGTGGGGCGGACCTCCGCCGCCGCATTGTGTCCCAGCACCATGACACACGGGTCGCTGGGCATGCGGAGGTGGAAGACGCTGGAGTTAGTGGCTGGAATTACTTGTGGCCTCAGATGTCCGGCTACATTGGACAGTACGTGAAGACATGTGACCTTTGTCTCCGAACCAAAGCACAACGACATCCGCCGTCAGAGAACTTGTTCCGCTCCCAATTCCCGAATCCCGCTGGGACACCATCAGTGTCGACTTCATCATTGAACTCCCAGAGTCTCATGGCTACGACACGATCATGAACGTCATGGATTCGGTAAGCAAGGTGTCTCACTTCATTCCGACGCACAGAACGATCACGGCCCTCAGAGCGGCCCGCCTGTTCCTTGCACATGTCTGGAAGTTGCATGGGCTCCCGAAGCAAGTCGTTTCCGACCGAGGTCCGCAGTTTGTCGCGGAACTGACTCGGGAGCTCTACCGCCTGCTCGGCATAAAGCTGGCCCACCACAGCATACCATCCACAGGGTGACGGACAGACGGAACGGGTCAATAAGGAGTTGGAGCAATATCTCCGCCTCTTTGTCAATGAGAGGCAGGATGACTGGGATGAGTTACTTCCACTGGCGGAATTCCAATACAACAATCCATGTCCATTCCGCCACACAACAGACTCCCTTCATACTGACTCCGGACGACACCCGTGGATGGGCTTCAAACCGCGCCAGGCTGACTCCCGACTTGAGACGGTCAACGAGTTCCGAGACCGCATGGACTCCACCCTTTCGGAAGCCAAGTCGGCCCTTGCAAAGGCCAAGGATGACATGGCAAGGTACTACAACCAACGCCGGGTTCCTGCCCCGGAGTACCAAGTTGGAGACAAGGTGTATCTAGATGCAAGTGACATCCGCATCACACGCCTTCACAGAAGCTTGCCCACCGCTACCTTGGGCCCTTCACAGTGATGCGGAGAGTCGGGCGGAATGCATACCGCCTCCGACTTCCGATGTCCATGTCCCGCCTCCACCCCGTCTTCAACGTGGTGAAGTTACTCCCTATGCTTGAGGACCCAATTCCAGGTCGGAAGGCTCGTCCACCACCTCCGCCGGGAATTGTAGATGGGGAAGAGCATTATGTGGTGGAACGGATCCTGGACAGCCGGTTTGTGCGAGGACGACTCCAATTCCTCGTGAAATGGGAAGGGTATGGGTACGAGGAGAATTTGTGGGTCCTGGAGCAAGATGTTTCCGCTCCGGACAAACTCCATGAGTTCTATAGGACACACCCTGGTGCCCCTCGCCGAATCCGCTGGCTGGCATTTCAATCCCTCATGTCCCATGCTTCGAGGACGCAGCACGCTAGAGGGGGGGTGATGTCAGGGGACACCCTGTTTTCCATTTCCAGTTCCGACACCACACCCAGTTCCGACTCCATTTCCGACTCCGGTTCCGGTTCCGATTCCATCTCCGCCTCCGCCTTCGGAAATGATTCCGCTTCTGGGAGAACTTCCACCAGTTCTGTTCGCCTTGCCAGTTCCACTCCAATTTCCGAGTTCCACCCTCGGAACAGTGTCGGAAATCAAGCGACTCGCGTAATAGGTGGCATCAAGGGTCAATCAAGGGTCAGGGTGGTCAGGGAGGTGCAGGGTTGATGGCGGGTGCCAAGTGTTGTCCCTGGCTGCGCAGCGTAGTATAATACGGGCTCGCTGACATTGGGGGTCCTTAGACTTTTCTCTTTGGATTTCCCCTTGTCAGGTGAGAATCCCCTCTCTTGTATGCTTTGTTCATTAATAGAGAGACTTTGGATTTCCCCTTGTCAGTTGTGTGGTAGTGTGATCTCCACAACCAGCCAGGGTTGCCCTTACAGTATCCCCGTCTCCCCTTTCGCCATACCTCCTCCGCCTTTGCTCGGCTTCGCCCCTCACTTCGACCACTCCTCCTCTATGTCCTCTCCGTTCGCCCTTCGTTGCATTCGCCAAACAGCCATTCGCTGCTCGTATCATTCGCCAGCAGGCACACCATCAAATACGAATCGATACCATGTACCCGGCATGATGGTTCATCACTAACCCCATCATCTTCTCAATCCAACCCCTTTGGGTGTTCATATGGCCAAAGTGTGTTCGCGGGACATCCCTTCCATAGGTCGTGTGTGTAAATAACCTGTGTATCTACATGTACAATAGTTATTACATAATCCCAGTGGGCCCCTTAGGGACCCACTGTATAGTTTATGCGTGGGAACCGGCCAGCGGTCCCCATCGCATCTTACTCTTACCTGTCACTACGTAGCATTCAGAATACCACTCATTGGTCAAGTTCTGTAGTGCCCTTGTGATACAAGGTTCTAAGATCGACACTCTTTACAGTGTGGGATCAACCCAGTAGACGAAGAGTCTGTGCAGTGTAGCATGTATGCGGGTCCCAAGACATGGTTTCATACATAAGTGCCTTCGCCACCTTTACTCTCCGTCGTTTCATGTTCGCACTCTTCCCTCACTCTATTGTATGTTTATTCCATCTACTTAGTATCATGACTGTGCACCCCTATCCAACCCTGACTCACAACGGCCTCTTTCCTATTCGCTGATACCTTACGAGCATTCGATATAAATAGTTTGCATTCGCATGTACATTCCTCAGTTCAATTATCATACATCGTCTATCTTCTGCAAACTTGACCTCACTGTGATCATCGTTTTTGAGCCTTCTCCTGGAGATTTCTATCTTCGACCAGAAGAGGACTTAGGCATCACTGGTGAGTTCTCATACTTCATCTTCGTTACCTTAGCCTTCGAACTATTTTCTGTGCTGACGGCGAAGGGATTGTCGCTACTTAGACAACCCTTCCGTGACACCTTGCACGTTACATCATCAAGTGCCATGGGCTATTTCGCTACGACTGTAGATAGGGCGAGCTCCACTCGGGCAGCCCTCTTATATTGTGAACATTTATTGATTCACCTATTCGCTGAACGGCATACTTACTCGCACAAGTCATTCCGGCATTCACTGTGTTCACTAATACACGATATTAACGCCTAAAAACCAATCTTGACAAGGCGCACAGAAGGCCAAAAAACAGCGCACCTGATTGCCAAGTTTACCACAGCGCAAGCCGCAAAACAGAGCATAAGAGACGGTCTGATCATCACAGGAAAACGGACATGGGCTAGAAGGATGAGGAGAGAGCCCAGGAGGTGCTTGAAATGCCAGAGATATGACGTCACCCACATCGTGGCAGAGTGCGAAGGCCCAAACATCTGTGGCACTTGTGGGGAGACCCACAAAACTTCCGAGTGCGTGGAGACAGATCCGACGAAGTTCAAGTGCGTCACCTGCAACAAGCACAGACACGCATCCTGGCACCGCACCTGCCCATGCTTCATGATAGCATCTCAAAGGTTGGAAAGGACAGACCCGGAAAGCGCATACAAGTACTTCCCCAATGAGGATCCGTGGACGTGGGAGCAGCAAGACCATGCAGGGAGGTAGCCGACGCAGGGGAGCTGATCAGGCAAGCGGAGGAGCGCGCCAAGGTGAGATGACAGCACCAGGACCAGAGCCAAGGCGTGTGGGACTCGGGCAACCGATGTTGTGATAAACGCAATTATTCTATTTTAAATCAGTTATATACAAAAGAAACTAATAAAGAAAGAAAAAAAAAAACAAGAAAAAGATCAAAAAGAAATAGAAATGACACTCACGACAGACGTCAGCGCAGACGACGAACACATGAATTTATGGCTTGCTACTTTACCCACAGATCAGGTAAGGTACAGAAGTTCAGGCATCGACCATGTGCGGTCGATCAGGGATAGCGCGCCTATCGAGTGATGGCATCGGCCATGACGTCGACAGGCGCCAGGCCACAGGCACCGAGAGGGTGCGGGCACCAAATGCCGCAGAGAGTAATAGACTGCACAGGAGCACAGGGTACTGTGGAGTGATTTGAGAATATCATCCACAGTACACACACTCAATTAGCTGCCCCACAGAAGAGGCACAGAGACAGCGGCCCCATCACCAAGCCTAGCATTTATGCTAGGCAGGGCAGATTTAACTCCATTTTTCTATTTGAATTCCATGACACGACTGGCTGACTATTATCCTAACATCATGTGGACAGGGGCTTTGTATGCTAAGTACAGATCTCTATTCCAAAGCCTAAGTAATCCTGATACTATCTCCATCACCCCATGACTTTATGACTATAAATTAGTCACCCCTTAGTTACAAGTAGCTTTTCGACCCATCTGGCCAATATCTTGAACACTAGTAGTTACTATCAACATATTATAAATAGCTAGTACAAATGTATGAACGAAACAATCCAGAATCGATTATTCTACCCCCTGAAACTACTGTAGTCTTGTTTGATAGCTACAGAGTCCAAATCTTGATAGTTTATTCCAAATCTTCGTTGAGGGTTCACTATCACTGGTTACTCTATACCACCTTAAAAGTGAACGCTTTTGATTTGGTTATCCCTTGGATCGACACCATCCTTCTGTCGAGACGGTCACGTGGCTCTCATCCATCAGTGCCGGACGCGCCTCGAAAGGCTTAGTCAGCACACAGAAGAGAGGCGAAGACAGTGGTTCCAACCACTGAGCAATAGATTTTATTTGTTAAAAGGCACCAACTAACATCCTAATCCAAAAACCGATGGCATGAAGGTCGGAGGGGAGGCAATCTGCTGGTGAACAGTAGGGACAAGGGATGGCACAGCCAGAGAGGGAGGCAGCGAATGCTAGACGAATACGGATCAAGAGAAGGTAGAACAATCGACCACCCTGGAGATGACGACATCAACAACATCTACATGGGATGAACAACATGACCCATGACCTAACGCAGCTGTGAGTTAGACAACAAAATGTCAATAAATCACTCACCGCCACACTAGACCTGCTAATGAAATGCCCTCCCAACGAATACGACATCATCGCGATACAGGAACATTACCTTGATTTCCTAGGCAATGCAAGAGCCACCCCACACTGATTCCCGATATACCCAAGGATGCATTACCGGGACAAGCAGAAGAGAACCAGATCAATGATCCTGGTAAACAAGAGAATGGCCACAAGCGAGTGGACAGCAATAGACGTGGGAACACCAGACGTCACAGCAATCACAATAAAAACACAAGCCGGTGAAGTGTCACTGTTTAATCTATACATGGACAGCACTAACCATGACAGCATCAATAAGCTTCAAACCAGCATCCAGAACGAAACGAAAACGAGATAGAAACAGCAGCGCGCCCCGACAGAGATGGTATGGGTAGGCAATTTCAACAGACACCACCCATACTGGGACGAAGAACACAACAGCCATCTGTTCATGAGAGCCAATCTTGACGCCGCTCAGTTGCTGCTAGACACCGTGGCAGAATGCGACATGCAAATGGCGCTCCCCAAGGGACTGCCCATGCTCAAGGCCCAGTCCACTGGAAACCTCACGCGCACTGACAATGTCTTCATCTCCACAGGGCTCTTGGAAAACCTCATTAGTTGTGTGACAATACCAGAAGACCAACCTGCCAAGAGTAACCACTACCCAGTGGACACAGTCATGCAATTTTCCACTAAAACGACCATTGATGCTCCAAGGTTCAACTACAGACAGGCTGACTGGGAGCCCTTCAAAGAAGGACTCGGAGCAAGGCTGCAAAGGAGCATTGAGAGGCCTGCGCCAGACAACGCGGAAGAGTTCACCCTACGACTCAGGGCAGTTGTCGAAGCAATCACAGAGACGGCGGAGGAAATAATACCTAAGACTAAGCCCTCCCCCTATATGAAACGATGGTGGACGCGACAGCTGACAACGCTACAGAGAGAGACACGGAGAGCGGGCAGAAGGGCCTACGCTCACAGGTCAGACCCAATGCACGAAGCTCATGACGAATACAAGATGACTCGAAACCGGTATGCAACGGCGATCAAACAATCGAAGCAGGAGCACTGGGATGACTTCCTAGAAGGAATAAATCAGAAGATGCTCTGGACAGCTCACAAGTACGCATCAACAGACGCCTCAGACGGAGGGCGCACCAGAGTGCTGACACTTACAGCTAGGCACGAGGACGGGACGAAGTGGGTGGCCAATACCAACGAAGAAAAAGCGTCAATGTTCTTCAACACTTTCTTCCCAACCACGAGAGCAGCCGGCGAAGCCATACTGTGAAGTCCAAAATACCCCATGAACGCCTTCAAATACCAGCCCATCACTGATGAGCAAATCAAAAGGGCCGTCAGCAGGTTAAACTCGTTCAAAGCCCCGGGAATCAATGGTATCCCCAATGTAGTCATAAAACAGTGTATTGACACACTTCTCCCCTACCTAGGACCGCTCTTTTGAGCAACTTTCAGTTTGAAAATATACCCTGACGAGTGGAAGGATTCCATAACACGGGTTCTCCGGGAGCCAGGCAAAGTGGACTACACAGTCCCAGGTGCGTACAGACCCATCGCACTCCTCAACACGATAGAAAAGGTGCTGTCCGCGTGCGTCGCCGAGGACCTCGTAAAAAGACAATCATTACGGATGTAGGCCAGGACGCACAACGACAGCTGCCATCCACTATACAGTCACGGCTGCCAAGGACACCTGGAGACGAGGAAATGTATTGGGGGCCCTTTTCTTAGATATCAAGGGCGCCTTCCCAAGCATAACACTTTACAGGCTTGTACACAACATGCGCAGCAGAGGCACACCGGAAGAATACACCGAGTGGATCAAACGGAAAGTACAGGGTCGCCGAACGACGGTAAGCTTTGACGATTACAATACACACATGTGGGAGATAGGATGAGGCATGGATCAAGGCTTCCTGGTACTTCAAGTGCATTGTTGGCCACAACAACTATCTTAGCTCGAAACTCCATAATTTCACTAGATTTGAATAATCCCCTTGAGTATATTTTATCATTACCTGTCAATTCCTTGATTCTACCTACCTGTATCTTTTCCTCAGGATTGGGTTCTTGTAAGAAAACAGCCAACTTATTCTTTGCGTATTGTATGTCTGGAGTAGCATCAGAAGAGCTAGCCCTTTTACCAGTAATCAAGGATGTGGAAAGACAAGCTGCATAATCACCAAGAATAGATGAAATAAATCTTTGCATTAATGTCTTTGCATTAATGTCTTTGCATTAATGTCTTTGCATTAATGTCTTTGCATTATTTCCCTTTCCCCACCATACATAGAATACTTTGTATTTATTATAGCCTTCAAGCATAGAAGCACATGTTCGTATGAAAAAATCTAATACATCATCCCTTGGAAATATCTGTTTAAGTATCTTCATAAACTCAACTAAATCCTCATCCTTATATTTCTTTTTATACTTAACACCACAGGACAGAGAAATGTGGTCAGAATATATGGCCTTTCTAAAAGATTTGGAGTTAAGCTCATAGGTCCCATTCTTCATTCCCAAAGACCTGCATTAGAGTTAAGTTTTCCTACAAACTTAGGATCTCCCAGCTTATAAGATAGTGCCTTCATCAACCTCATGGTAGTAATACAAGAACCAAGGTATCTAACAATGTCATTAATAGGAATGTCATCCTTAGGTATTTCATCATGGAGAAAACCTACAAATCTTTCTGATATGATATTGTACAAGTATTCACCTCCATCCTTTTGCCAAGTTCCTCCCTCAAAATACCACCATTCTTTATCAGAATGAACTAATTCTCCAACAAGAAGTTCATATAGAACACCAACAAGAATGTTATCATAGTGACTACCTATACGATCCATGAAAGATAGCTCTTGTAACTTAGATAAAGCCTTTTCATAGCTGCCAGACATTGTCCTACCATATACTATTATAGACTATAAAAAATCAATTTATCTAACAATAAGAATATTATTATCAATAATTTGCTGGTTTGACTATCACAGAATACAAATTGCATAATTTTACCACAACAAAATAATATGATATATAGGGAAGGGGTGGGGGGTCACCGGCCTTGGGTCTGGATGCCAAACAGTAACATGGCCAACCGCTTAGGGGGTCCCGCGTGGTAAAGCTCCCCTCTTCAGCATCACATTTTTACCACTATCATTGATAACATATAGATCAACATATCATCTTCTCATTAATTATATATAAATGTTAAAATATCACCATTTTGATCCCATGTACTGTTCCCAGTTTATGCACAGGGTCTGTTAATAATATGGGGTCAAAACGGTGATATTTTAACATTTATATATAATTAATGAGAAGATGATATGTTGATCTATATGTTATCAATGATAGTGGTAAAAATGTGATGCTGAAGAGGGGAGCTTTACCACGCGGGACCCCCTAAGCGGTTGGCCATGTTACTGTTTGGCATCCAGACCCAAGGCCGGTGACCCCCCACCCCTTCCCTATATATCATATTATTTTGTTGTGGTAAAATTATGCAATTTGTATTCTGTGATAGTCAAACCAGCAAATTATTGATAATAATATTCTTATTGTTAGATATATATTTAGATGTAGAAACTAAGCTTTTAAATAAAGCTTATCCTTGGTCAGACTATCTGCTATATTACACTTTATGACTCATAGATTACCTCACCAAGTTGTAAAACGTAATAGACCAAATAGCTTAGTTGGTAAAGCACCCTATATACTCACGGGGTCCCAGGTTCGAACCCTGGTCTGGTTAATTGAGTTTTCATTATCAGGGTCTGTACTACTTTTGAGTATATGTGTAAACATATATTCGACAATGTCACAGACCTCTAATGAATCTTCTGTGATTTTTATACCAAATGGTCTATATAAAATTATAGGGGTTTGACCTCTTATTTCTATATTTGTTGTTTTGTAAACTTTCATTCTTCCATCTTGTAGTACCAGTATACCATAAATAATGATTTTCTCTTCTGGTTGAGAGTAATACATTGTAGAATATAATGCAAACATCATACCCCTCATTAGACTATTATATATACAACATTTATTACATTTATCATATGCTACAACAAAAGGATACTTTGTTTTACCAGTTGATATTACCCTTGCAATCCTTATACAATGGGAATCAGGACTTAACACCCATTCTGAAACCATAAAATCTGAGATGCTCTTTATTATTAATCTATATAGCTCATCAGAACTATAGAGCTGTGGAAGGATAATGAGCTCTCCACTAGAAAATTCTGACCATTGTTCCAAGAAAATTTGTTTGTTATCACAAATGAAGGTTTCTGTCTTTATTTTCAAACCTCCCATTTTAATGAGAGACCTGTGGCCAATTGCCTTGATACCATCTGATTCAAAGGTTTGGGTACCACCAAAAAAGGTAGATATCTTACGAACAATGCTTTTTATAGTAAGCATCATCTCCTTCATCTATATGAATTGACAACTTTGTGAAATCAGTTTTTATTTAGCATATTGTATGTCATCAAACCAGTAGAATTCTGCAACTGTAGATAATAATGATATGATTCTATAACTAATAGAGGGTAGGAGCTGAATCCTGTCAAAACAAAAAGTGAATACAAACTGAGTTTAATATAATATACAAGCTGGATCAACAATGTCATATATCCCTACAGTAGGAGATAAGGTGACATTTAAACATCCAGCAACTCAGATGGAGATGAAGGGTGTTGTGACAGCAGTAGATATTCCAGGGAGGACAGCAACTATTCTTTATGAGAAAAAGGGGCCAATATGTGGACCTTTTCAGTTAATGTCTCGAATACCAACAATCCAAGATTTTGAAGCACCAAAAGAAATAATTGACTAGACTAAACCTGTTTCTGAATGAAGTGAACATATTGTCCTACAAGGAGGGTGTTTGGAATTACTATAATATCAGATGTTTACTAATAAAAGTGATGTTCCCATAAAACTCCATCTTTAAATAGTGATATCTTTTCTGAAACTATTCCATCATTAAAAAGCAATTCTGGGAAATAGTTCTCCATGTTGCATGCTAAACAATTAAAGGTCATTTAATAGAATCCATTGTATATGATTTCCTTCTGTTTATAGATATCTGTTAATACTTTTGTTGGTACTCCATTTTTAAAAACTAAACTGCAGTTCTTT
>WHVA01001033.1:0-14508 GCA_015179125.1 Gautieria morchelliformis | reverse complement strand
GGGAGCTTTCGTGGCTGCTTAGCAATTCTGCTTTTCATGAGCGTCCCGTGGAGCCTGGTGATTACCTTGGATACAGTTGCGCAAGGTGCTGTACTTAACATTCCACGCGGTCGCCGCCGCCTGCCTACACCGCTTTCATTCGAGATCCCGCATCCTCGTCCATAGGGCTCGAGATCGCGGTCGCCCCGCTGGATTGAGGCATGGGTACAGTACAGTATTTAGCGCGGATGTGGATGGCAGTGGATGGCAGAGAACAAAAGGCGGCGGAGTGAGTCGGAGTCTCATGCCAAGATCCGGCCGCGCGGGCGCCTGTCACGCAGAGTAATTAGCTCGCAGCGTGACTAGCCCTTGTTTCTCCCACCAGCCCCTGCCACCGGCATAGTAGAATTAAGGACTAACACCAAATAGGGTTATATGAAATGTAAATCACGCAAAATCCCAGCAAAACAGAGGTCTCAGGAGTGCATGAAGGCTCTCCAGTGCTAAATTACACGTCGTGCATGGTCATTTTACGTGATCTTCGCGACCCCACGCGTCCCAAGAAAGATTCAGTATTTACTAACAACTCTAGCTACAGAGTTCATTAACTCGGGCCCTCATGGCCGGCTTCAACCCAAATTTTCAAACTCTGGTTATTTTCAAACTCCAGGCGTGTTGTAGAACTTACAAGTTGATGTCCATCACAATGATACTGAGAATTTTTCCAAGTAGAAGCACGCTGTGGTAAATCCAGTATATGAACTGGTCTTTGCTCCCAGTACCGCGAGTCGGGGTACTTATGCCCAAGTAATGGTAAGGAAAGGTGCCAATCTTTATTATTTAATCATCCCTCTGCTCGACGCATGCTCCAAACGCACACACGCATACCCATGTCCCGTCCCTCGGATGTCGCCATGAACCAGGTGTCCTGCCTACCAGTAAAGTTGTATATTTAACACCCTATGAATGTGGAGGCGTCATAGTCATAGTGAGTTGGTGCGCTGGGATTTAACTCTTTTTCACTGATCATATACAGGCGATGGCTATGGCTGGGAACGTCAGCTGTGCTCTCCTGTCCTCACTCCTGCTGGCCGCGGGTCTTCCGACTCTCTTAAATGGGCGGCGTAAATCTCCAGACGCATCCGCTACCTTTGCTCGTTAACAGGTCGCGTGAGTGTTTCCATCATGTTTATCGTCTCTCACTCATTCCCTCTTAGAGTATTTGTGATCTTCCTCCTTTGTTCAGACTTGGTCCAAAGCATTTCTGGCATCATTCACGTAAAATGGACCGCCGAACGCCGCCTGCCTGGAAGTGCCACATACATAACTCCAGGTGAATAGGTAATTTGATCCAACTATGTTAACCTAACTTATAGCTACTGCTCTGGTTATTGGCGACCTAGGGTCAGCTGTGTGGTATCGCGTGTCTTATTGCCACGAATTATTACACGACTAAGTCATATATCTCTTAGGCGCTGTGTCATCACAGGTCATACTTTCAGTGTCCTTGCGCTCGAAAGGCAGTGGTCACGAAAAGTTGTCGTGTCAATTGTGGTAACTGGCTGGACATTCGTGACATCACAGAGTGAGTATGCGCCGATTATCGTCCTTAATCAGGCAGTCTTGAAGCGGCTTTTGCTCCCTGGTCCTAACGAATAAGCGCAAGTTAATTGACGACCGATGATCCTCATATCACTCCACTCAGCTTGAAAACCCAGCTTCCGTTGCCGGCACATGGTATGTATTAGGCACCTCAAAGAAGCAAATCACTAACATGTCGTGTGCATATTATTACCCGGCAGGTGTTGCAAAACTTGGGATACACTACATCCCGGTGAGTGATGGCTCCACCACGCTTCTGGGATAACTGATAGAGGATTTCCCTATCAGCTGTTGATCGCCGCCACAGTGATCGTGATGCTTTGCGGGTTAGTTTTTCTAGTGTTATTAGGAACTATCAGCTTCGCGCGCCATCGTTCACTTGGCCCTCTGAGCAATGAAATTTCTCGCCAACGAGTAATTGCAAAACGCATGTGCCGTCTTATATGTTGTTCCATCCAATGTTCCTTATACCAGTCTTACCTGAGGTATCCATTCGATGAAATCTTACAAACAGCTATCGCCTGGAATGACATGAGCTGCGCAGCGTATCTCACTTGCATTCTCCCCTCCTCCCTATTTCTGTCACGCGTCTTATTGGCCTGCGAGGCAGTTCCTGAGGTTATCTTGATAATGGCAAGTGATGCAGATGAGACGGATGGTGGCACAGGTATGTCATGTAAAAGTTTATGTTTCTACACACTTTAATCACCAGTCTTGTTTGAATTAGATACTGTTACACCTCTGAGAGACGTTGACATTGTTGATAAATGTGATGAGGGACCATCAGGTAGTGCAAGTAAGTTATCACATAGCTGCGCAATTCTTCGTAATGAGTGACACATTTGTAGGTGAACCATCTGAACCTGATGTAATCCCTTTGCAGGCCCTGGGGTGTTGTGATACAGATCTCAGCAATGTGTCGACGAGTGAGCTCATGCTATATGCACTTGCGAATATAGAGAATGCTGGTGATGAGGGTGGCTATGCAGTTCGCCATGGCAAGCAAGCCATGAATCAATTTGGCCAGCCACGAAAAGGAGAAGTGGCAGACCCTCATGGACGAAATCCTCTGGCGGCAGCCTTCCCATGCCTTTGGCCATATGGTGTTGGGTGCATTGAGGCAGAGCGTCCTTGTAAAGTCAGTTTTCCTGATCATATCCGGTGGTGCCTGCAATACTACGATCGCTGTTTTGCTACCCACCACTCCTTTCCTTTTGTGACATTTGGCATGGAGCAAAAACGGCAAGGACTTCATTATGCATGGTTGCAGATGCAGCACAGAAATTTCGAAGTAGATGCTCACACTCTGTCAACCATTACACCTGAAGATATTTACAAAGCCCAGGTTGAAGAAGATTCACATCAGCCAATTAGTGATCCACGCCTTCGGCTTCTAAAGAAACATATCTTTGCTACTGGCAGCCGCATCATGGGATCTGACAGATGCGTGCAGGATACCGTAGTCAAATCTGGTCAACAACATTGTTTCTGAATCCTCCTACACTGTGGACAACATGGAACTACTGTGATATTCATGATCCTATTGTTCAAATATTAGCTGGTGAGGAAATTGATATGGACATGTTCTTACGCACAGCAGGGCCCAGTGCTGAGAAGCGTGCACGGAATGTGGCACATAACCCTTATGCAGCAGCCAAATTTTTCTACTTCATGTGTCATACTATGCTGGAGGCATTATTTGGCATATGGATGAGCAGTGGTCGAGTTGTCACGGAAATGGGGATACTTGGCCCTGTCAGTGGCCATTTTGGTGTTGTTGAGGCTCAAGGACGGGGGACGCTACATCTACATATGATAATGTGGTTGCAGGATGCACCTACAACAGCTGAGATGCACAGCTTGCTCAGCACAGAGGCATTTCGCAGCCAAGTGCAGGCATACATTCGAGCAAACATACGTTCACATCTAGACGGTCTATCTTCAGCAGAGGAAATCAAGGCCATTCCACGAGAGCCTGATCTGGCATACATGCGGGCACCACATCCCAATGCCATTGATTACGATGCACAAATGAGTGAGCTGGAGTTACGGTTAGTCAGGTCACAGCAGGTGCACACTTGCAAGCAGCAGACTTGCCTACGCTTCAATAAACAAGCCAAGCTGGTATGCAAACAGCGAGCGCCATGGCCAATCCCAGAGGATGATATAATACATTCCAATGGGGAATGGGCATCTCAACGAAGTTATGGTTACCTGAATAACTGGATTCCGGCTGTCATGCCATCACTGCGGTGCAATCACGATGCAAAACTGCTTACCAATGGTGCAGAAACCAAGGATTGTGGCTGGTATATTACTAGTTACCAAACCAAGAAACAAAATAAATCGCACAATAGGTCAGCATTACTTGCAAAAGCATTTGCCTATCATCAGGCAGATACCAGTTCCCTTGATGACATTCGAGAAAGGAACCGGTTGCTTATTTTTCGGGCTTGCAATGCTCTTAATAAAGAACAGGAACTGTCAGCACCACAAGTTATCTCATACCAGATGGGGTGGGGTGATGCACTACGATCCCACCAATATGTTCCATTGTACTGGTCAAGTGTAGTGAGTGCATTAGTCAAGGAGTACCCTGTACTCAAACAGTCTACAAATCACAAGTCAGTTCACCATTTGCATTCCATAGTGTACAGGTACTAACAATGTTGAATGTTCTAGCCTAGCAGCTGGTAATGTTGCTAATGTGGCGGACCTTGATGATGCTGAGTTGGATGCTTCCCCAAATGTGCCAGAAACCCGAGACAATGACAAAGAGCTTGGCAATGAGGTAACAACAGAATTGGCTATATAACCTGAGCAAACTGACACTGTTATAGGACCATGAGACTCTGACATTGGAGTTTACACCAAGCGGTAAACTCACAGTGAAGTCACAATTGCAAGATTATCAGTATCGTGGTGAAGAGCTGGAGGACATGTCTTTTTTTGTTTTTCATTGCAAGCATGTACGAGGAACCTATCTCCAAGCATGATAAAGGCAAAGAACGATCAGCATCTACAACAGAAGGACATGGAGATTTGTCACAAGCACCTAAAAGAGGTCGTCCAAAGAATGACCGTGCCGATTACCTTTCACCACATCCAAGGAGCGACAAGGTTCGGCGTGTTGTACGTAGACAAGGACACAACACCATTCCTAACGTTATAGGACACTGGTTTCCTCGAAGAGATGATCCTGATATTCAGCCCTTGTATTGTGCAAGCATGCTCGCTCTACTCACCCCGTGGTGGAACCTTACGGAGCTGATCCAGCCCAACGAAAGTTGGGAGAGAGCATTTGATAAGTTTATGGCAACGGCTTCTAAACGAATCCACGATATTATAGCAGGCATTCAGTATTATTATGACTGTGGTGACTCAGTGGACAAGTCTAGACTGGAAAGGCACCCAGATGCTGAACTTGGTGATGGTGCACAGAGGGTTGATGATATAGGCGATAATCAGACTGTCATGGATGAGGACGCAGGCATGGAAGATAGGCAACAACAGATTCTGCTCACAGAAGAAGATGTTGAACACATGATTGCTGCACAAAGGCCATGGCGAGAAGTTGAACATGGACGCCATGCGCTTGAAGTGGCAAAATCAGCTTGTATCTTTCCAAACGACTGCAGATCGTGGGAGATCAGCGAGGAAGACAATGTGGCCGCAGCAAGTGGTATCAAGCTCAGCCAGTTAGTGGAATGGCAGGCGGCACTGGTACAAGATGCCAATCGCAGCAAAATAACAAGTGTTGCCATTACAGGTGGCGAAGCAGGAGATGATGATACTGGACAAGTTTTGAGCAACATCAACTTGATTCACAACCATCATCAGAACCCAGCTGTGGAGCTGATGCAAGATGTCGGCCCTGTCGAAGAAGAACTCATGAGCGTTGATCCATCATGCCTTTTTGTCGAACAGCAGCGGGCTTTTGATATCATTCACTGGCATCTTGGGGAAACACTTGCTGGGCACATACCACTGCAGCTTCTGATGCACATCCTGGGAGAAGGAGGTGTTGGCAAATCAAAGGTTATTCAGACAGTAACAGATGACTTCACCGTGCACGCCGTTCGGAACTGGCTGGTGAAGGCAGCGTATACAGGAATAGCAGCCTCAATCATTGGTGGTAGCACCTTACACACCATTGCTATGCTGCCTCGCAATGGGAAGCAGCAGTCAGCTGAGACACAGAAGAAGTTAACGGAATACTGGGCAAATGTGCGCTATCTCATCATAGATGAGATATCAATGGTATCCCGAGACTTGTCAGCCAAATTGAGTCGGATTGTTACTAAAGTGAAAGCCCAGAATGGCCAGCCAGGAGAGAACAGCCCATTTGGAGGAGTCAACGTCATAATTTTAGGGGATTTGCATCAGTTTCCACCTGTTGCAGGACGGAAGTCAGCACCGTTATATTGGCCAATAAATCAGGGGAAAGATACTGAAGAGGAGATCAATGGGAGGATGATATATGAAGAATTCAAAACAGTTGTTCGACTGCGGAGGCAGGTACGCATAACAGATTTTGATTGGCAAGATCTGCTTCAGAATGCACGACATGGCCGCTGCAAGGAGCCTCACCTACATCTATTGCGGTCTCTCATCTTGACAAATGCCGAGTGCACCAAAGTAGATAGTTCTGCAGCCCCATGGAATGATGCTGTTCTTGTGACACCTAGGCATGCCGTTCGTGTCCTGTGGAATGAAGCAGCGGTGGAGCAACATTGTAGCAGGACAGGCAACCGCTTGTTCACCAGTCGAGCAGAAGATACCATTCCAGGACGTTCTTTAACACTCGCAGAAAAATTTGCAGCTGGTAGCAGGAAAACGGGGCGGGAAGGGGAAGGATGTACAGATAAAGCAGCTTTGCCACCAGCTGTACAGGTTGCGGTGGGCATGAAAGTGATGGTCACATTCAATGTGCAGACCGAGCTGGATATCGCAAATGGTGGGCAAGGAGAGGTGGTGGGTATTGTTCTTGATGAACGAGAACCTAACATTGCAGAAGCTGAGGCCAAGAAACACCTGAAATATCCTCCGGCTTACGTGCTAGTCAAGCTAAACCGAACCAAAGCAGCCAAGCTTCCAGGACTAGCAGAGGGAGTTGTACCGATTGTCCCAATTCAGAAGACATTCACGATTCTAATAGGGAAAAGTCGCAAGACAGTAACAAGAAGGCAGCTACCATTGACTGCGGCTTACGCTTTCACCAATTACCGTTCCCAAGGACAGACCCTGCCGTGCGTCATCGTCGACATTGCAGCACCCCCAACTGGGGGATTAACCCCATTCAACGCGTATGTTGCACTGTCAAGAAGCTCTGGATCATCAACAATTCGGCTGTTGCGCGATTTCGATGACAAGCTATTTACCCAACATCCGAGCGAGTTTTTGCGGTTGGAGGATGAGCGATTGGAGAAGTTAGACCATGAGACCACGGCATGGTGGGAACAGCGCACCAAACTTATCAGAAACAGTGTAGGACAGATTCCGACATAAAACGTCCTAAGACACCTGCGTTGTTCATATATATTCGTGAGCCACGAGCTGTGGCAGAGCTTGTACACACAGTTAAGGAAGTGGGAATGAGCGCTAAGCCTGCAAACACCGACGGAGCAGCTGGAATTCAGTCGGTCAAGGAAAGTGTTGTACAGCTCGCAGGCTTCATTCAGGATTCATGCAAAGATTACATATTTGTGGAAGCAGAATACAATGTAGACCATAAGTGAAAAGTAGCAACCAAGGCTATATCACTCGAACACTAGCGCGTGCACATGTACCGGACCTCGGTGTTGCATCACGACAATGCAAGCAATCTTGCGATACGTAGAGTGGAGGTACAATGACCGAGGGATCCGTAATCGATTCCTGCAAAGGAGGTGGCGAGAGAGGAGCAGGAAATGTTGGATCAGGTGTGGAAAGACAACAAAGTCCAGTTCATCAACGAAAAGATAGCGAATGGGTTTGGAAATAGCGAGAGGCAGCGGCTCGGCAGCACCGTCAGGCGTAGAGGAAAGATACATCGCTTGTGTGGATGGACAACGTGACAGAGTCAGAAGAAGTAGAGTGAGGGAAAAGTTGATCAGTGAAAGCAGAACGAGGGCCAAAATGACAAGAATACGTACATTAGCCCAGGCGCAGAGAAGATGGAGCGGTAGACAGAGATGAGAGGAGACATCTATACACGGAGCATAATGGACTCACTCAGCAATGGCTTAGATCGCATATGCAGCGATCCAAGGACACCAGCAGCTTACGAAGACGATCGAGCCAGAAGCAGACTAGAGGGAGGGTTGGCGTGCGCAATTCAATGACAGAAGCAGACTAGAGGGCGTGAGCGGCAAGTCAACGAGGAAATAAGCTTAATAAGCTATTGCATCATACGCGGATAAACATCGGCAAAAGGTCGGATTTCCCACGATTTTCGACTTCCCAGCCCTTGACAAGCAAGGGGATAAGTTGGGAATACACGCCCTCACAGCTACAAGGTCTTCAGTAGGCCACCATGTCTTGGTCGTGGTAGGTGTGGGTGAGTGTCCAGCTCGCTGTCGATATTCTAATCAAACTGCTCTGGGTCATTACAGCTCTATTCGGAATGGGTCTGGTGCGGGGCTTCCCCCTTGTACGACAAATTTGGAGTGAGAAGGCGGCTGTGCATTTAGAGCAGCAATACCATTTGCGTTGCGAGGTGTCTCCTCATGCGCCGGTCTTTCCCCTTGCCGGATCGAGCTTCAGCTTTGCTGTTCTTCTTGATCCATTTCTCCCGATACTATATCGAGCCTCTTTCATCTCAGCTTCCGAGGGTACAAAGACACTTACGAGCTCGGCGCCCAGCGAATGAATACAGGACCATCGACTATACTCCTCCATGGAGCAGGATGCCCAGTCGAGTAGCCGTGTTCTGTGCTATTGTGTGGTGTGGATCAAATCTACATTTCCTGTGAGCGCATTCGCTGCAATTCCGAACCGGTAGCTCTTTTGAAGTACAGAAGACAGCCCCACAAACCATTTATGAGGTATAACTACAGCGTTACGTTCATCTCTAACCGTCTCACAATGTATGGCCCTGCCCATTGTTCTCCTGGCGCGGCATTGGCAAGGTTCGGCTACGTTATTGTGTATTAGCAACGTCGCTACGGTTGCCGAAACCATGCCTACCGGTCCTTCATTCCCATCGGTACATCACAGCCTATCAATTAATCGTGCGCAAATTAGCAGGTGGGGTCCAATTTGTCCAAATTCTATTAAATGGCCACATAATGTACATCGCGAATGCTCCCGGTATATATGATTCATCGATTAGACTTGTAGCTGGACGAGTGCCGTCCCAGGTCCACGCGCTTGCATGGCAGTGAGGACCGCTGTGGTCCGGTGGCAGAGGTGAGAACGAAAGGAATGAGGCTGTCGCCTGATATGATCAAATTGCTGTTGTCCGATAGAAGAGAGTATACTTGCAGAAGTCCTTGTCCGCGTCCCGCAATGAAGTTTTGCTAGCTTGACAAAGCTTCCGCCAGCCTCGAAGAAGAATAAGTTCATCCTGTCCCCTCGTAAAGTTGTCGGGCGCACAATTGTGAACATGGTACAATTTAAAGGCCAAGCTCCCAACGACAGGACTAAGTACGATCTGGACCACGCGCCCGTCCGTAAAGCACGCTCATCCCCTGCCAACAATAATACATGCTTGATCTTCCAAGATGGATATGTGGTATTTGGAGGGTAATGCGGCGTCGTTTCAACGCGATTGTTCTTATGCTTCTGAAGAAAGGGGTGGATGTACAGTAATCAGCGCAAGGAGGGTGTTGAGTCGCAATGCGTTACCGTATTGAACTGGACGGGCGGCGGCGGTTGCATGGCGCATGGCGCATGGTGGTTCGGCCGATGATGGGGTTGTTCGGGTTGCGCTGGAGGAAGGAGCGGCCCCAGGAGGACGACGTGGCAGCGTCGCGTCGAGGACGTCGTGGGGTGGTTACGGACGCTGCGCGAAGCGCATTGGGGCAAGGATGACCCGGGATCTAGTACATAGCACACTTGAGAAAGCTAGTGCGAGTCGTCGAAACAGAGCGAAGAAGCAGCTAGGACTGTGGGTGGCAGGGTCGGTGCAGTTTATGTAGCACCGAATCACTAGTAGCGTGACAAGACAAGAACGTGCCTGAGATTTTTTTTATCTAATTGGCAGGCATGCCAAGCAAACGCAGAGTTTACAAATTGGTGAAATTTTTATTTTTATTTTTTACAAATTACAAATTAAATTTCTAACAACGCCGTGGGCGACAGGTTGAACAGGACTGGGTAAGAGCCCATGCGGGGAGGCTGAACACATATAGAGCGCAGTTTGGTGATTGTGTTAATGCCTCCCTGCTAGACCAGTGGTAATATCCCGCCCTGCTTGGTCTAGGCAGGATTGAACTGAAGAAGCGTGCATTGGGAACGCGCGCGTTCGAAGCCCAGGGGGGCCTTTTTGTTTCTCACTCCAGTGAGTGTGCCTTGGCGCCTCTGATTTTTTTTTTTTTTCGCAAGGTCTCCTCTGCTGCTCAACTCTCCGTCCTCTTCGTCGTCTCCTACGGCTTTCTTGTCCGTCACTCGGCCAGACGCAGCTCCCGCCCTCCACCGCGCTGCTGCCCGCCCTGCTCACCGCGCTCCTCATCGCACACGCTGTACACACTCCGCCTCGGCGCCTCCTCATATGTGCGTCTCCATTCCTGCAACTCTTGCGCAGCGTGTTGGCAACGACCATTTCCCGCGCCCGCGTCCCCCGCATTCAAGTCAGCCCGGGTCGTTAAGCTAGCCACCGACTCGGTCCAGCATACTTTCATATGTAGAGCAAGAAGTCTACCCACGCTGGTCTGGGATCGCCCCGGAGAGAGCTGCCATCACAATCTCGTTCCGCACCCTCGTTGCAAATGCTTCTCAGGCCTGACACTCAGAAAAAAACACAGGAACGTTTCTTTCACATCACTGGGTCGATCGCAGCGGGTCTAGTAGCTTCACAATCGCTATTTCGACACAACATACAGTAGCTCGCTATGTGTCCCTGTAGGTGCAATACATCTACGTACATGCTTAAATATCTCATGGCTATCTCGGGTACGCTGAGCGGTTCAAATGTGATCACATAGTGTATTGTCGTAGGCGGGGCAGGCAGGGTCTGGTCTGTCCATGCCATGACGAGTCTGAATGAGGGGCCACCGCCTCGAAGTGTCTGCGGTTGAATATTATGGCATCCATACGAGTCCGGACTACGTAGGCCCAGAAGAGGTCCAGGTGCGAGGCTTGGAGGCCGTCGCCTACCTCCCCGGTCGCGAGGACTTACTTCTGCAGACACGACCCTGTCCAACAACGGCACCAATTCTCCCAAATTTTCCAAATCCACCATACATGGTATGCCCTCCGAATGCAATGGCTGCCCAGAGTCACACTCAGACGCCACGCACATAAGGACATGAGCCATGCGGCAGCGCGCATTGTCCCTGCTCACAGATGCCCGATAGGCCATAAGTACCAAGCAGCTTACGAGTGTCCCCCTGACTTTGCAGAGCAGAGATGGAGAGCCGGGCTTCCCCGTGCATGCAACGACAGCCTGGGCTTGGCTCACCGACGTGCTGGACACGACGACATTATCAGAAATATAGGAACAGGTGTACAGGGACTGCAGATAAGCAGTTACGGGGTAACGACGATGGATGGGTCAGTGTGGATTTGTAGGTTGAACTTAAGGCCTGGGGTGACAGTGTGAATACCACGAGGCTAGAAACCATGCAGATACACTTTGTGCAGTGTGTATGTATGTGCTTTCCCAGCGTCCCCACCGAGGCCAATAAACACCCTGAAATCAGCATCAATAATCTCGCCCTTATACAGTGGTTGTAGAATTTCTGTAGTAACTAGTGACAACATAATTCAGGCTTTGGGATGAAGTACTGATCCCTGTCACTTGACTCATTGACCCTGCTTTGTGCTTGCCTCTGCAGCCCTGAAGATCAATGGTCTCTGGCCATGACATATGTGTGCACTCGGTCAGCAATCTCAGTGATTGTTAGAGTGCTTTGCATAACATTGGGTTGAAAAAAAGCAAAGTATTTCCACATTTAATCTAATAATGTAGGTGGCTGAAAACTAAAATATAGGTATTTTTGCTATGGTCCAAGAGCATAATATCAGCTACAAAGGTTTTGTTGATGGTTTTGTTGATATTTCTGGCCCTACAATAGTGCAGGAGACATGGTTCTAACCCTGCCATGATTTGGAGGATGGATGCATCCCCAGATCATAGTCTCTTGCCATGGAGGGATCCCATTGCTGGAGGACCAGCAACAGTCAAAACTGTATCTCCAGCATGTGTCTCGAAAGAAAAAGTGTTCACTAATACACGATATTAATGCCTAAAAACCAATATTGACAATGATACACTTTCAGTTTGGTGGGTAGTGTCAGGGGACACCCTGTTTTCCATTTCCAGTTCCGACTCCATTTCCGAAGACGCTTCCGATTCCGATTCCATCTCCGCCTCCGCTCTCGGAAATGATTCCGCTTCTGGGAGAACTTCCACCAGTTCTGTTCGCCTTCCCAGTTCCACTCCAATTTCCGAGTTCCACCCTCGGAACAGTGTCGGAAATCAAGCGACTCGCGTAATAGGTGACATCAAGGGTCGATCAAGGGTCAGGGAGGTGCAGGGTTGATGGCAGGTGCCAAGTGTTGTCCCTGGCTGCGCAGCGTAGTATAATACGGGCTCGCTGACATTGGGGGTCCTTAGACTTTTCTCTTTGGATTTCCCCTTGTCAGGTGAGAATCCCCTCTCTTGTATGCTCTGTTCATTTATACAGACTTTGGATTTCCCCTTGTCAGTTGTGTGGTAGTGTGATCTCCACAACTAGCCAGGGTTGCCCTTACAGGTAGAAGTGAGCAACACCTGGTGCATTGATTGGGACATCATTATAAACTAACAATTATAATCCACATACCAATTCCAAATGTAGGGCAATACTTCATGAACCATGGTAGCAGTGTGGCAAGATCAGGAGACAATGCGTGTTTATCACGACTCCAAGCAAAGGTTCTGAGTGTGGACCAGCACATACGCGATGTGTAGTTGTCAAGTTCCAAAGCCTCTCGCACAAAGCTATGAACAGAAGAAGGTAGGCAATCCGGTGCGCTGTCAGAGAACTGTGATAACTGGGTATACACAATCTGAGGCCTGAGGTGTCGAATTAACGTGATATAAGATGAGATGAGGTCCGGACTAAGTGCTAATAGTTCTGGGAAGTGGTGGAAATGTTCCATAAGATCCCATAGTGATGCCATTGCAGTCCTTTGACTAGACTATAGGACTATAGCTTAAGTGCGGCCTCTGCACCGGGCATCTCAGATTCGCGTGGTGTCTCAAACAGGTGAGTCAGTGTGTCACTGTTTTGGAACGTGTAAGGGCAACCCTGGCTAGTCGTGGAGATCACACTACCACACAACTGACAAGGGGAAATCCAAAGTATGTATAAATGAACAGAGCATACAAGAGAGGGGGTTCTCACCTGACAAGGGGAAATCCAAAGAGAAAAGTCTAAGGACCCCAATGTCAGCGAGCCCGTATTATACTACGCTGCGCAGCCAGGGACAACGCTTGGCACCCGCCATCAACCCTGCATCCCCCTGACCCTTGATCGACCCTTGATGCCACCTATTATGCGAGTCGCTTGATTTCCGACACTGTTCCGGGGCGGAAGTCGGAAATTGGAGTGGAACTGGCAAGGCGAACGGAACTGGTGGAAGTTCTCCCAGAAGCGGAATCGTTCCCGAAAGCGGATGCGGAGATGGAATCGGAACCGGAAGCGGAGTCGGAAATGGAGTCGGAACTGGGTGTGGGTGTCGGAACTGGGTGTGGTGTCGGAACTGGAAATGGAAAACAGGGTGTCCCCTGACATCACCCCCCCTCTAGCGTGCTGCGTCCTCGAAGCACGGGACACAAGGGATTGAAATGCCAGCGAGCGGATTCGGCGAGGGGCACCTGGATGTGTCCTATAGAACTCCCGGAGTTTGTCAGGAGCGGAAACATCTTGCTCCGGGACCCAAGAATTCTCCTCGTACCCATACCCTTCCCATTTCACGAGGAATTGGAGTCGTCCTCGCACAAACCGGCTGTCCAGGATCCGTTCCACCACGTAGTGCTCTTCCCCATCTACAATTTCTGGCGGAGGTGGCGGATGAGCCTTCCGATGTGGAATTGGGTCCTCAAGCATAGGGAGTAACTTCACCACGTTGAAGACGGGGTGGAGGCGGGACATGGACATCGGAAGTCGGAGGCGGTATGCATTCCGTCCAACCCTCCGCGTCACTGTGAAGGGCCCAAGGTAGCGGTGGGCAAGCTTCTGCGAAGGGCGTGTGGTGCGGATGTCACTTGCATCTAGGTACACCTTGTCTCCAACTTGGTACTCTGGGGCAGGAACCCGGCGTCGGTTGTAGTACCTTGCCATGTATCCTTGGCCTTCGCAAGGGCCGACTTGGCTTCCGAAAGGGTGGAGTCCATGCGGTCTCGGAACTCGTTGACCGTCTCGAGTCGGGACTCAGCCTGGCGTGGTTCGAAGCCCATCCGCGGGTGTCGTCCGGAGTCAAGCATGAAGGGAGTCTGTTGTGTGGCGGAATGGACATGGTTGTTGTATTGGAATTCCGCCAGCGGAAGTAACTCATCCCAGTCATCCTGCCTCTCATTGACAAGAGGCGGAGATATTGCTCTAACTCCTGATTGACCTGTTCCGTCTGTCCGTCACCTGCGGATGGTACGCTGTGGTGGTAGCCAGCTTTATGCCGAGCAGGCGGTAGAGCTCCCGAGTCAGTTCCGCCACAAACTGCGGACCTCGGTCGGAACAACTTGCTTCGGGAGCCATGCAACTTCCAGACATGTGCAAGGAACAGGCGGGCCGCTCCGAGGGC
>WHVA01001032.1:0-14583 GCA_015179125.1 Gautieria morchelliformis | reverse complement strand
ACATCGGGCCTATTCGCGAGGAGGTTGAAGCGACGGTAGCCGAAGAGGTTGGACGAAAGTGGCGACGTCTCGCATACAGCTTTTTGAAAGAATCACAGCGAATCAGCGTCTCGGTGCCCTGAACCTCGCAATTGACTTTGATGTTTCTACCGAGTTTATCGCTGATTTGAGCCCAAGTATCAATGGGGCGCCTTGCTCTCCAGGAATTCACATTCTCAGACGGGACTCGTGTTCCAAGGGAGCGTTAATTTCTGCGGTGTCGGCACTACGCATCTTGACGAAGAAGTGTACCCTGATGCGAAGACTTTTAAATGTGTTCGTTTCAGATACGAGAGGAGGCGGAAGGGCCAAGAACCAACTGGTTGAAACTAGCTTAGACTTTCTCGCTTTGGACATGGCAGGCATGTGGTGCGTCAAGCGATTCTGTATCAGTATTATGTCGTCGTTTTGAATAAATTTATCTAAAAGCCTGACCTTTTTCGCTGCCAATGAGCTGAAGGCCATGTGGCAAATGTCGTGCTGACATACGACCTGAAAATGACTGATACAACGCGAGACACGCCAATTCAACCTGACACCATACCTGACACAAATGCAGAGGTATGGTTCAGGAAGCGTCGTGTCTAGAACATTTAACCATGACTGTTTCTCACTGTATTCTTACATTGCATCGTAATGTAAATAGTGGAAGGCTCGCAATCTCCGTAAAGGCGGGGAACCTGGTGTTAAACGGTTCCCACTGACATGTGCGTAGGTGCCAAGCGGTGCCAGCAGGCAAGTAGTATTCTTGCAGGCCACTCGCAAGACTACGTTACAGCCCTTCCACCATTGCTCCGAGTCTACAGTTTCGATCTCTCCTGAGTTCCCACATTTGCACCATTGAATGTGCCAATTATACATCTGGAGTTTGAATATATTTGAATTCTAGGATATTCAATCGAAGTCTACGGAAGGTACTAGTGTATGCAAAAACTTGAGGATCTGACCCAGACACCTACCGGCCTTCATCCGGGCCGGAAAAGGCAATTACATAACGTATTTACTAGCGGTGGCAAACGGTCGAAGCACCGTACAATTTATTTCTACGCCAATAATCTGCAGACCGCCTTCAGACCGGGCTGGTAATCCAATGGGAGGTACTCTCGCACCCGTCGGAGGGCCGCCAGTCATCCAGTGGCTCATGATTCACGCAGCCTTATAATCTCGACTTGGGCCAACCTAACGTTCTAATCCCCAACCCTTCCTTTAAATCATGAACGCTCCAAGTGGCGCTCCCAGCCTGATCGCATCACGCTTCGCCCCTCTCAGTACTTCCGGACTGTTAGACGGTCTTGACCCTGCGTTCAACTACGCCTGGGCCGGACTCGCGTTCCTCCTTTTTTGCATCGTATACTCTGCGACACGACCCAAAAACCTATATGTAGCCGTTGATTCCTCCATTTTCAGATCCACTACTTATACACCCTTGGTGCTGCTTAGGATTCAATCCCGGCTATTGGAAGGACTGGTCTGTTTTCGTACCTCGATGCGATGCAGTTCGCCAAACATGGACAAGACCTTCTCATGGAGGGCTATGCGAAGGTCGGCAGCGGTATTTTTGTCTCGTGAGCGCACTACTGATGGGATTCTATTATCAGCATGGAATATTTCGCGTCCCGGATAAGAGACGTTGGCAGATCGTAGTGTCTGGACCACAGTTTATAGATGAACTTCGTCGCGCACCCGATGATGTGTTGTCTTTCCCCGGGGCTGCCGAAGAGGTGCGCCCTTGGCTTCAAGAGAAGTATAACTCACAGCTTCTCACCATCTTCGAAGATGCTTGCTACTAGTTGGACCTTTGGAGCCAACCTCAACACAAACCCGTACCATCTTTCAATTGTCAAGAGTCAGCTTACTCGCAATCTCGGAAATTTTTTTCCAGATTTACAGGAAGAAATAAAGCTAGCTTTCCGAGACATTATTCCACCCACAGAGGGTATGTTCCTATTTATTCCTTAATTTTATTGTTTTCGAACCATTTCCAATTTGGGGACATTGACTCTCCTTGTCGTCCCGCAGACTGGACTAAAGTCAAAGCCTACGGGGCTGTAATGAACGTCGTCGGCCGTGCTTCGAATCGCATTTTTGTCGGTGCCCCTCTGTGTATGTTCGTTTGCCGACTCTCGTGGACAATATTGACGTCGCTGTAAGGTCGCGACCCAGAGCTTCTTGCACTCAATATCGCATTCACCTCCAATGTGGTAAATAGTGGCCGAATTATCGTTTTGTTTCCTGACCTACTCAAACCGTATGTTTTGAATATCCTTCTTTTCAATTCACTAGAAGCATTCTTTCCATTGTTCAGAATCGTAACTCGCCTGCTCACGACCACACCTAAGGCTGTCCGGATTGCTCTCAAACATATTAAACCCATCATTGAGGAACGGATGCGAAAAATCGAAGAATATGGTTCGGATTACCCAGACAAACCGGTTGGGCTTCTCCTCCACTCTATATCACCACGAGTAACGTTGGATGCAGGTTGATATGATTTCTTGGCTCTTAGATGAAGCGCAAGGCAAAGAGCGTACACCAGAGAATCTTACCCGCCGTCTTCTGGCGTTTAACTTTGCGGCTATTCACACCAGCTCCATTGTATGTTCCTTACATCATATGTTATAACCATCGTAAACCCTTCTTGTTATAGAGTTTCACCGGCGCATTATTCAACCTTGCTTCTCGCCCTGAATACATCCAACCTATCCGCGAGGAGGTTGAAGCGGTGGTAGCTGAAGAGGGTTGGACGAAAGTGGCGATGTCTCGCATGCGAAAGCTAGACAGCTTTTTGAAAGAATCACAGCGAACCAAGGGTCTCGGTGCCCGTGAGCCTCGCGCTTGACTTTGGTGTTTCTACCGCGTTTATGGCTGACTTTGAGCCAAAGTTTCAATGGCGCGCCTTGCTCTCCAGGATTTCACGTTCTCAGATGGAACGCGTGTTCCAAAGGGAGCGTTGGTTTCCGCGGTGTCGACACCACGCCATCTTGATGAAGAAGTGTATCCCGATGCGAAGACTTTTAAAGGTTTTCGTTTCAGTGACATGCGAGAGGAGGAGGGCGAAGGGGCCAAGAACCAAATGGTCGCAACTAGCTTAGACTTTCTCACTTTTGGACATGGCAAGCATGCATGGTGCGTCAAGCGATTCTGTACCAGTATTATGTCGTCGTGCTGAATAGGTTCTGAAGCCCCGGCCGGTTTTTCGCTGTCAATGAGCTCAAAGCTATGATGGCGCATGTTGTTTTGACATATGACCTTAAAATGACTGATACGCCGCGATACACGCACGTTGGGGCCAGCGTCACGCCTGACCCAAACGTAGAGGTATTGTTCAGGAAACGCCAAGCCTAGAATCGTTAATCGAGACTGTATCTCTGATGTACAATAGTATGACAACTGAGATTACCGCATGGGTTCAAGGTAAATCCACTGTACGCACAGAATGGATGTTTTCTTCATAATGTTAGCGTCTAACATTCATGGTTGGAAGAAATGATTTTGATGGTCTACAGCTGGCAGCTAGCTGAAAGGTCTCGACAAGTCACTGCTGGGCAAACCCGTTCTAGTATTAACAAGGTATTTACTTATTGTCATGCTAATAGCACAATATATGATCACACGCCATCGGAAATTACGCTGTCATCGTTCTGATTTAGCAACTGGAATTAAATTTGCATCAGGGGTGTCATGGCTGATGCGCTGATGAGCCGTCATTGTCGTACACCTTGATCAAATGGGCCACGGATATATAGATATCTAAATTTTCAGATAAGAAATTCGCAGATACGCACAACCTAGTTTCACCTAGTGGTTCATATAATAAACTCGAGTGCATAGTGAGGCTCAGAACTCCTACCACATACAAAGAAAAATGGCGCCGTGAGGGAATGTGAAATATTGGTTGAACACGTACTCATGTATTTTCCTTGCAGTTTTTGGTTACAGCGGCCAGACACCAGGAGTGGCCTACACTGGAGACATGGCCAAATTTCCTGACTTTGGAAATCTACTAGAAATCCTGAGGATATTCCACATTTCTACAAAATTTCCCAATTCAGGAAATTGGATGAAAATTTCTTGTCTTGTTAGAGTTTTTTGACTTCAGGAAATCCTTCAAAAATTGTAAAATTATCACCTCAAAATCTTCAAGAAACTCTCAGGAAACATTGAATTTCCTCCTCTATGAAACTAAATATTTAATAAAGTTTCCTCAGTCTGGAAATTCTATGAAAATGTTGGTTTCCTGAATATTTGACAGGGAAACTTTGTAGAAATCAGTGTTTCTATAGAATTTCCTAACAGGAGAAATTTTATTGGATATTTAGTATCATGGAAGACAAAATCCAATGTTTCATTGGTGTTTCTTGAAGATTTTTTTATAATTTTACAATTTTTGAAGAATTTCCAGCAGCCAAAAAAACACTGACAAAACATTAAACTTTCATCCAATTTCCTGAACTGGGAAATTTTGAGGAAATGTGGAATATCCTCAGAATTTCCAGTTGATTTTCAGAGTCAGGAAATTTTGCGATGTCTCCAGTGCTAGTGTGACAAGATGTGGGCGGCTAACAAGTCACTTTGCTCGGCATGCCAGTGCTACTTAGCAGGCTAAGGTTTGTGGGTTGCCCTAACAGGATGGAGGATAATCATAATGGTCATGTAATAGTATGAATAGTTATAATGAGAGAGTATTAGACTACAATATGGAGTAATAGTAGTTGTCTAGATATTTGTAATATATATGAATAATTATAATGATATAGTGTATATTAAAAGTGGGTAGAAAAAATAAGAAGAGGCATTCTCATCAGTGGAGGTGCCGCTCGGGGAGGGACAAAAGTAAATTTATTTATAGCCCAACAATAAGATTGGCACACTGGAGGCATATAAAAATTTTCTGGCCTGAAAAACTGTTCAAAAAACTGTAAAGATATTCCAATTTTTTTAGTGTTTTTAATGTAAAAAAACTTTAACATAATTTTGTGTTTTTGTTAGAATTTGGTGAGCAAGAAAATTGTAAAAAAGTTCAAAGTTTTTTGCAGGGTTTTTTATGTCTTTTTATAAGTTTCTTTGTGAAAACACAAAGAAACCCATAAAAAACCTTGAAAAAAACTTTGAATTTTTTTACAATTTTCTTGCTCAACAAATTCTAATAAAAACACAAAATTTTATTATAGTTTTTTTTACATAAAAAACACTAAAAATATTTGGAATATCTTTACAGTTTTTTGAACAGTTTTTCAGACCAGAAAATTTTTATATGCCTCCAGTGGCATGTACTTTCATCCTCTTCTTTTCTATAATCTGAGAATAAAATGGGTGAAGCTACAGGTAATAAAAAGTTGTGAGCATCCGCTGATGCAAAGATTAGGCTGGTTCTAATCTTTTCATGGTGTCAGGGGGGAAGAGATAGAGAGCAACCTGGCCGTTGGGAGATAGTCAGCTGACAGGTCCACCGGACATGTAACCCTAAACTAAAATTAACCTATATACATGTATGGGTGATGAAGTCACGTTACCTGATCATGTGTTGCAGTTTAATAGGAAGTGCTGTAAAATGCATGTCTTGCCCATTCCATGACTTCCATGGCAGAAAATACAACTGCTATTGCTGCAGCTTGCTGCTGGTTTCTAGGCTTGTTCTCCAGCATGGCGAGCAGGCTGGGCCTGCGGGGCTACTCCTCAGCTGTGCTGTTGTCTCCACCTGTCAAGATTGGATTTTAGGCGTTAATATCGTGTATTAGTGAACACAGCGGATGTCCTAATGGCTTGTGCAATGAGATGTGTAGTTCAGCGGACAATGTTAAGCCAACAAAGTTGTATGAGGAAAGGGGGCTGCTTGAACGGAACTTGCCCTGTCTACAGTCAAAGTGAAATAGCCTGTGATACTCAAAGATGTAATGTGCAAGGTCCCACAGAAAGGTTGCCTAGTAATAACAATCCTTTCGCCGGTGAAGGTACTCCTTCAGAGCCCTTCACTGACAGCACCAACAATGGTTCCTGGTTATTTTTTGTTTTTTTTTTGCTGAGGATTTACTCAAACAAGTTGAGAATGCACTGGATATATTTGAATCAAAAACAAATGGTACAGAAACAGGACTGTTTATGTTTGATAACGCTCCAAGACGCCAAAAACATGCTGCCAATGCACTCTCTGCTTGTAGGATGATCAAATCACCACGGGAAATATGGACACACCAGAAAGATGGCCCAAAGATGCATGATGGTAAATTTGCAGATGGAACACCCCAGCCTCTCTATTTCCCTGAGAATCACCCCACAATGCCAGGCTGGTTCAAGGGCATGAAGGTATTAATAAAAGAGCGGGGTCTCTGGCTGGCAACTAGACTTCTTGCACAATGTGAGGGGTTTAAGTGTGAGGCTGGTCCCACAGACTGCTGCTGCTGGCGGCTTCTATTCATGCAACCAGACTTTGCCTCACAGAAGTCTGAATTTGAAGAATACATCACCTCCCAGGGGCAATTTGCAATTTTTACCCAAAATTTCATTGTGAACTCAATTTTATTGAGCAGTACTGGGGTGCGGCAAAATTATGCTATTGATCCAGTGCACACACCTCCAACATCAATGAGATGGAAAAAAACATGCTTGCCTGTCTAGATGATGTCCCTTGGTACAGATTCAGAGGTGTGTAAGATTTGTTTCCTATCAGCAGATTCTAACTCCTCAACAGGTATGCTAATAGGTCAGCCTGATTTATAGATGCCTACAAAAAGGGGTTGAATGGGGAATAAGCTGTCTGGGCAAACCATAAATACCATGGCCATCATACATTACCTCCAAATATTATATGTGAGTCAGACAAGGGATTCATGTAATATGATTGAATGTCACTGATTAAGTATATGTCAGGGGACACCCTGTTTTCCATTCCAGTTCCGACACCACACCCAGTTCCGACTCCATTTCCGACTCCGCTTCCGGTTCCGATTCCATCTCCGCCTCCGCTTTCGGAAATGATTCCGCTTCTGGGAGAACTTCCACCAGTTCTGTTCGCCTCGCCAGTTCCACTCCAATTTCCAACTTCCACTCTTGGAACAGTGTCGGAAATCAAGCGACTCACGTAATAGGTGGCATCAAGGGTCGATCAAGGGTCAGGGTGGTCAGGGAGATGCAGGGTTGATGGCGGGTGCCAAGTGTTGTCCCTGGCTGCGCAGCGTAGTATAATACGGGCTCGCTGACATTGGGGGTCCTTAGACTTTTCTCTTTGGATTTCCCCTTGTCAGGTGAGAATCCCCTCTCTTGTATACTCTGTTCATTTATACATACTTTGGATTTCCCCTTGTCAGTTGTGTGGTAGTGTGATCTCCACAACCAGCCAGGGTTGCCCTTACAGCAGAAAAGTCTCTCCCCTAGAGGACTGGCGGTCGTTCTGCCGTTGCATTCGCCATAGGTGCGTTCGGAATCGGAGACAGCGACTCGGAGATCGCAACCTCTTCCGCACACACAGCGTACGACAGCCCCTCTTCTTACGTCGAGCTCCCAACCCCGGAAATCCCGTCCCATATTTCTCCTTCGACATGGATCCGGACGATCGTCTTCGGAATATGGAGGAGGAATTGACGCGGAACCGGATGAAGACCGACGCGATTGAAACAGCCTTACAAGCGATTTTGGCTAAGTTAGATATTCCACAAAGTGGTGGAAATGAAATGCTGGATGATCCGGATTTCGGAAAAGCGGAACTGCGGAAGAGAGGATGTCCGCGAAGTTAGCAAAGGTCAAACCCGCAACTCCGGCGGACTTTGACGGAGATCGGGAGAAGGGACCGCATTCTTCAACACATGCAGCATCTACTTCGCAATTGTCGGAGACCTCTTTCCGAACGACCAGGCTCGGATTCACTGGGCATTGTCCTTTTTCAAGTCGGACCGCGCAGCCCGTTTTGCAAACAAGGTGATCCGACATGAAGCAAAGGGCAAGGGGAACTACTTCCGGGACTGGGACGCCTTCGAGAAAACATTTTCCGACCAGTTCTGCCCGAAAAACGAGCAGCTCACAGCCCTTACGAAGCTCGAGGGGACCAGCTGGTACCAGGCCAAGGATCCGGTCGATGACTACATCGATCGCTTCCAGGAGCTCATCGACCTTGCGGAGTATGACGACGACAAGACGATCGTCATCAAATTCCGACGAGGACTTGATCCGACACTCCAGAACCAAGTGCGCTGCTTGGGGATGGAGCTCCGGATTTGATGACCCGGAAGGGTGGTACCAAGCTGCACAGAGGGTGTCCCGGAACAGGGAAGCAAATGAGGCCTTCGTGGAGACGAGCCGGAACATGACACGCAGTTCCACTCGTCCTACTCCACCTGTGCCAAAACCCGGAAGCGCATTCATTCCCATGCGGAAAGTATTTCCGACGGTTGTCCGCCTGCTCCTATTAGGAACCTAGCCCCTCCCTCGAAGAGTGGCCCTGCCCCGATGGATGTTGACCGCATGCGCGGAAAAGGCCGCGGAACTATCACCTGCTTCCGATGTCAACAACCAGGCCACTATGCCCGCGAGTTCCCCCAAGCCTTTGACATCCGGCTTATGACCACAGAGGAGAACTTGAGCTCCTTCCAGAGTTCCTCGCACTTGCGGACATAAGCGGAGTGCCCACTGCGGAAGGAATTTCCGAAAATGCGGAACATGGTGCATCGGAAGTGGAAGATGCGTCGGATTTTGTGACGCGCAGCGGGTGAGATGTGTGCCCCTGCTGCCTGTACATAACCGGTTTGCCTGTCTTGAAGTAGAGAATGAAAAGCCCCCACTCCCCTCACTTCGTACAGACCCACCGGATAAAGTCACACAAAAACCAAATCCGACACCCCATCCATCCCGCATCCGCCCTTGGGAGAGACGCCTTCCGAAGCGCTATGTTGTCGCTGCCACCCCTGGCCCCAAGTCACTAGTCATTAAGGTGGAGATCCAGATGACAGATACGGCGGAAGTCAAATCCGGACCCGCCCTTGTCGATTGCGGGGCCACTGGTCAGTTTATAGACCGGGACTATGTGGAACGGAACCGACTGACCACGCGGAAGTTGCAACGTGCAATCCCGGTGTTCAATGTGGATGGAAGCCCCAATGAGGCAGGGTCCATCACGGAGATAGTAGACACAATTCTCCGCTACGATGGACACTCGGAACGCACTTCCTTTGCAGTCACCAGCCTGGGGAAGCAAGACATCATCCTCGGGTTTACCTGGCTTCAGGAGCACAACCCGGAGATCAATTGGCAGACTCGGAAGGTACTGATGAGTCGATGTCCAGCCAAGTGTCACATGTGCCGGTCGGAAGTGCGGAAGGAGCGCCAGGAGCAGCGGAAGACCGAACGGCTCATACAGACATGTCGTTCCGGCCCCCATCCACTGCTTGCAGAAGAAGACTCGGAAGCGGAATTTGACCCGGATCCCACTTCCAATTCCGATTCCGATTCCGATCCGACGTCATCCGACTCGGCCCGGAAGACACTCTGGCGGAAGGGGAGCGCTTGCTGTACGTAAACCTTCCGCCGGAAGCGGAACACATCCGCGCCACCGGAAATATTTCGCAACGCCTTGCTGAAGCCTCTAAGAGGCATGATAGAGTGGAGGCGGAAATTCCGGAGTACCTGCGGGAGTTCGAGGACGTCTTTTCCAAGGAGTCGTTTGATGCCCTGCCTCCGCGGAAGCTGTGGGACCATGCCATCGAGTTGGAGCCTGGGTCAAAGCCCACCAACTGCAAAGTCTACCCGCTGTCACCCAAGGAGCAGGTAGAGCTCGATGCATTCCTTGCGGAAAACCTCCGTACAGGGAGGATCCGCCCCTCCAAGTCACCCATGGCATCTCCGGTGTTCTTCATCAAGAAGAAGGACGGCTCGCTCAGACTTGTGCAGGATTACCGGGCCTTGAATGCGATCACGATCAAGAACCGGTACCCCATTCCACTCATTTCCGAACTGATCACACAACTCCGCGGGGCGAGGTACTTCACTAAGCTGGATGTCCGCTGGGGCTTCAATAATGTCCGGATCCGGGAGGGAGACGAGTGGAAGGCCGCATTCCGCACCAACCGAGGACTCTTTGAGCCACAGGTCATGTTCTTTGGCCTCACCAACAGTCCTGCCACGTTCCAGACGATGATGAATGACATTTTCCGTGACATGATAGCAGAAGGGGTTGTCTGCGTCTACCTCGATGACATCCTCATCTTCACAAAAACAATGTCCGAACATCGGGAAGTCGTGCGGAGAGTGCTGGAACGGCTCCGGGAGTACAACCTGTGTCTCAAGCCGGAAAAGTGCGAATTTGAGCGGACGCGGATAGAGTATCTTGGGGTGATTGTGTCGGAAGGAAAGGTGGAAATGGACCCCGTCAAAGTTTCCGGTGTATCGGATTGGCCCGTGCCGCGGAACAAGAAGGAGGTCCAGTCCTTCATTGGGTTTGTCAATTTCTACCGGCGGTTCATCAAGGACTTCTCCTGCCACGCCGTGCCCTCTTCGACCTCACCAAGAAGGAGGTTGGATGGCGGTGGGGAGAGCCGGAACAGGCCTCCTTCGACAAACTCAAAGAGCTGATCACTTCGCCCCGGTCCTGATCTTTCCCGACGACTCTCGCCCTTATCGAGTCGAGGCGGATTCTTCCGACACAGCTACCGGAGCGGTCTTGTCACAACAGTCATCGGAAGATGGTGGGGGTGGCATCCGATTGCCTTCTTCTCTAAGAGCCTCAGTCCGGTCGAGCGGAACTATGAGATCCATGACAAGGAGATGCTGGCAATCATCCGAGCGCTGGAGGAGTGGCGACACTTCCTCGAGGGTGCTCTATGCCCATTTGAGATCTGGACAGACCACAAGAACCTCGAGTATTTCCGCACGTCTAAGAAGTTGAACCGACGACAAGCACGGTGGTCCCTACACCTGTCCGGTTTGACTTCATGCTCCACCACCGCCCCGGCCGCACCATGGGCAAGCCCGATGCCCTATCCGCCGCGCGGATCATGGAAGCGGAAGTGGAGACAACGCGGATATGACACTGCTCCGCCCAGTCTCTTTGCAATCCGCGCCCTAGAAGGAGTGACTGCAGTTGGGGCGGAAGCGGAAATGCTCCGGGATATCCGGAGGCAGTACCGGAATGGAGAGAAGGAGGAGTCGGTGGTGAAGGCAGTGGAGGAACTTCGGAAAGGGCACTCACGGTCGTACGGGCAGCGGAATGGTCGGAACGTGATGGGCTGCTCCACTTCAGAGGCAAGGTCTACGTTCCAGGTGGGGCGGACCTCCGCCGCCGCATCGTGTCCCAGCACCATGACACACGGGTCGCTGGGCATGCTGGCAGGTGGAAGACGCTGGAGTTAGTGGCTCGGAATTACTGGTGGCCTCAGATGTCCCGCTACATTGGACAGTACGTGAAGACATGTGACCTTTGTCTCCGAACCAAAGCGCAACGACATCCGCCCGTCGGAGAACTTGTTCCGCTCCCGATTCCCGAATCCCGCTGGGACACCATCAGTGTCGACTTCATCGTTGAACTCCCCAGAGTCTCATGGCTACGAACGCATCATGAACGTCGTGGATTCGGTAAGCAAGGTGTCCCACTTCATTCCGACGCACACGACGATCACAGCCCTCGGAGCGGCCCGCCTGTTCCTTGCACATGTCTGGAAGTTGCATGGGCTCCCGAAGCAAGTTGTTTCCAACCGAGGTCCGCAGTTGTCGCGGAACTGACTCGGGAGCTCTACCGCCTGCTCGGCATAAAGCTGGCTACCACCACAGCGTACCATCCGCAGGGTGACGGACAGACGGAACGGGTCAATCAGGAGTTGGAGCAATATCTCCGCCTCTTTGTCAATGAGAGGCAGGATGACTGGGATGAGTTACTTCCACTGGCGGAATTCCAATACAACAACCATGTCCATTCCGCCACACAACAGACTCCCTTCATGCTTGACTCCGGACGACACCCGCGGATGGGCTTCGAACCACGCCAGGCTGAGTCCCGACCGAGACGGTCAATGAGTTCCGAGACCGCATGGACTCCACCCTTTCGGAAGCCAAGTCGGCCCTTGCAAAGGCCAAGGATGACATGGCAAGGTACTACAACCAACGCCGGGTTCCTGCCCGGAGTACCAAGTTGGAGACAAGGTGTATCTAGATGCAAGTGACATCCGCACCACACGCCCTTCGCAGAAGCTTGCCCACCGCTACTTGGCCCTTCACAGTGATGCGGAGGGTTGGACGGAATGCATACCGCCTCCGACTTCCATGTCCATGTCCCGCCTCCACCCCCGTCTTCAACATGGTGAAGTTACTCCCTATGCTTGAGGACCCAATTCCAGGTCGGAAGCTCGTCCGCCACCTCCCCAGAAATTGTAGATGGGGAAGAGCACTATGTGGTGGAACGGATCCTGGACAGCCGGTTTGTGCGAGGACGACTCCAATTCCTCGTGAAATGGGAAGGGTATGGGTACGAGGAGAATTCGTGGGTCCCGGAGCAAGATGTTTCCGCTCCGACAAACTCCGGGAGTTCTATAGGACACATCCGGTGCCCCTCGCCGAATCCGCTCGCTGGCATTTCAATCCCTCGTGTCCCGTGCTTCGAGGACGCAGCACGCTAGAGGGGGGTGATGTCAGGGGACACCCTGTTTTCCATTTCCAGTTCCGACACCACACCCAGTTCCGACTCCATTTCCGACTCCGCTTCCGGTTCCGATTCCATCTCCCCTCCGCTTTCGGAAATGATTCCGCTTCTGGGAGAACTTCCACCAGTTCTGTTCGCCTTGCCAGTTCCACTCCAATTTCCGACTTCCACCTCGGAACAGTGTCGGAAATCAAGCGACTCGCGTAATAGGTGGCATCAAGGGTCGATCAAGGGTCAGGGAGGATGCAGGGTTGATGGCGGGTGCCAAGTGTTGTCCCTGGCTGCGCAGCGTAGTATAATACGGGCTCGCTGACATTGGGGGTCCTTAGACTTTTCTCTTTGGATTTCCCCTTGTCAGGTGAGACCGTTCGCTCTCTGTCTTGTCATGATCTCTGTATTTTCATTTATACATACTTTGGATTTCCCCTTGTCAGTTTGTGGTAGTGTGATCTCCACAACAGCCAGGGTTGCCCTAACACTGAGCCCCAGACCTGTCCCCATGTTCCTCTTGGTCCACTGAGATCCCTGACCCTCAGCCTTGGCTTCAATCCGGAGTGGTGTTGGCATCATGTGCACGGTCCTATGCATTAGGTGATCACCATGGAGGTCAGGCCTGGTGTCGCTTGCAAGGTGAGTGCCCCTGGAGAAGTGAAGAGGTGTGTGACGGTGCAGGTATATAGTCAGTGTGCTGGCAGTGAGAGTCCCTATCCTTCCTCTTTGGATCTCTCTCTGTCAGGTGAGCCTCATGTCATATAGATAGTTGTTTATTCCTCTTTGGATCCCTCTTGTCAAGATTGGCTTTTAGGCATTAATATCGTGTATTAGTGAACACAGCGAGTGCCCGAATAGCTTGTGCAACGAAGTGTGCCGTTCGGCAAATAAGGTGAACCAATAAATGTTCAGAAGGTCAGAGGGCTGCCGAATGGAGCTCACCCTATCTACAGTCATAGTGAAGTAGCCCGTGATACTTGACGATGTAATGTGCAAGGTCTCACGGAAAGGTTGTCAAGCAGTTGTTGGGTGCATTTATGCTCCTGCACCAAAATCAAGCCAAATACATTCCACCATTCGTATTTCTTTCCAATTTCTTTTCAGATTGTTCTTCTATGATCACTTTATTTTTCAGAATCTTTCCGAAATTTTCTATTAAAGATACGTACGTCTATTTCGATTTGTTTTTCTTCTTGTCACCACAGCACCCTTACATAACCATCTTGACAGCTGCCATGGGCGCTAAATGGCCGGGTGGTAGTATATGCACAGTAAGACACATTTCCCCCTCTCTCAGTGACAACTAAATTCACTGAGAGGGGCAAGTAAATTAGTCTTATTTTCCTTCGATTTGTTGACCAAGAAATCCTGTAGTGAATTGATTTCTAGGTAGTTTATAATATATTCAGTGACAACTAAATTCACTGAGAGAGTGAATTGATTTCTAGTCTATTCTTTTGAACACCAAGTCCAGCCTACTGCCTATAATTCCTGTCCTCTACAGCAGTAACAATCCTTTCGCCGGTGAAGGTGCTCCTTCGGAGCCCTTCGCTGACAGCACTGATAATAGTACAAAGGCTAAGGTAGTGAAGGTGAAGTATGAAAACTCACCAGTGGTGCTTAAGTCCTCCTCTGGTCGAAGATGGTAGTCTATAGAAGAGGGCTCAAGATGATGGTCACAGTGAGGTCAAGTTTTGCACAAGATAGACGTATGATAATTGAACTGAGGAATATACATGTGAATGTAAACTACTTATACTGAATGCTCATATGATATCAGTGAATAGGAAAGAGGCCATTATGAGGCAGGGTTGGATAGGGGTGCACAGTCAAGATACAAATAGATGAAACGTATATGCAATAGAGGAAGGGAGGAGTGTTAACATGAAACAACAGAGGGAAGGGGATAAAGGTACCCATGTAAGAAAACATGCCTT